>CM035144.1:125517542-126082542 GCA_020205605.1 Panax ginseng
TCAATAACAATCACATCACATTGCCATATTCCCTCATCCTGAAGCGAAACAAGAATCTATAATGAAAGAAAAAATCTAGTTCGAATTTAATTCTAATATACAGTAGATATCCCAATTCCAGTTGTGCCATTCAAATGCATACATGGTGTATGAATTGATTTGCTTGAACCCCACTGCTTTCATAGCCTTTTAGCCGTTTGTCACGCTTCTCACACTATAATGGTGCCATAGTTGTTAAGGAGATGCCAAGGCGTCCAGTCGTAAGAGGCAGGCAAGGCGATTGAGCGACTTGGTCGAGGGTGGAAAGGCAAGTGCCTAGACAAAACAATCGTCTCACTTAGACGACTTTCTGGCTAATCGAGCGAAGTATGGATCGACCCAAATCCGAACTGACTTAAAAAAAAGTCGTTGAGGAAGACCAAAACAAGCCCTAGTCGAAGTCGATTCGCAGAGAACAGAAGAAGATTGAAGTCGAGAAAACCGAGAGACTGCGAGGACGGCAGGCTGCGACCGCGAGAGAGAGAAAGAGACTGAGAGCGAGAGACTTCGACTCTTCGAGACTACGCAACTACGAAGGTCGTTTTCTGTAACGCTGTTTGCACTCCGATCGGCAAGTATGTCTTCTTTTTCTTTTTCCCTTTACTGCTTACTGCTTGACTGCTGTCTTTTTATGTATTAGTATATGAAGTATGTTAGTATTGGTCGGTGTATTTTTTTTTATGTGGAGTCTGTCTGACTGTTGGCCTTATTTTTTTTGTTACACTTTTTGCTTTCTACTGGGTCGCTATATATATATATATATATATATATAGAGAGAGAGAGAGAGAGAGAGTCCGCTTCTCCAACGAACTGGAAGGAGCGAACCGACTATAGCGACAGTTTTTCCATCGCTATAGCATAGAAAGCCGATTTTTTAAGCTATAGCAACGAAAAAAACCGTCGCTATAGCCGGTTCGCTCTTAGTTCGCTCTCTCCAGTTCGCTGGAGAGAGCCGAGCTATATATATATACATATATATATATATATATGGGGTTCCATCCACAGCAACCGGTTGCTGTGGAGTAACCCCTTTTTTGGCTTGTTGAATTTTCGGCTGGAACAAACAAAAATTAAAAAAATCAATAGGCCAAAAAAAGAGTTGCTCTACAGCAACCGGTTGCTATGGATAGAACCCCTATATATATATATATATACACACACACACACTAATACATGCTTAATACATACATAAGGCCATTTAATCATGCTTATATTTATATAATATTGCCTGGATGTTGGTGTGGTTAGAAAATTTATATATATATATATTTATATACTACTAATACTATGTCCAATACCTTTGGTAGATCCAGAAGAGAAGTCGAGAACTACTACTCTTATATAAAGATTGTGGTTATATATTGATATATACTTATACATATATACAATATATATATATATATATATATATAATTTGTCTTATACTCCCTCCGTTTCAAAATAAACATCTTAATTAGTTTCGGCACGCTGATTAATAAAGTTTTCTTTTACCTAAATTACCCTTTTTGATAACTTATTAATTGAAGTATTTTTTTCACTTTTGTATGACCCCAATAATTACTTTTTTACTTTTCTATGACCCCAATAATTACTTTTTCACTTTTCTACGACCCTAATAATTACTCTTTCCTATGTCATTTAATTCTCTAGATACATTTTTTTGTAACTCTCACATTCCCAATAAGTATATTAAATAGATTATGAGAGTATATAAAAGGAAGAATATAATAAATATAGTTACTAATATAGAAATAGAACATTTATTTTGGAACATCCTAAAAAAGAAATTAGGACATTTAATATGGAACAGAGGGAGTATTTTTTATTTGATTGTATTGTGTAGAGAAAGTAAAATGGCAGAAAGTTAATCCCAGCAGTTGGTGCAGTGGTTCAAGGCTGACCCGAGTTCGTGAAGATTAGTTCGACTCCGGTTGGGAAACTCCTGGTTATCAAAAAAAAATGGCAGCAAGTTCGGAAGTCGATGGTTTTGATATAACCAAGGACCCGAAAAGAAAGGTCAAATCAAACAACCCAGGTTGGAAATATAGGTATTGGCCGGACACGAGTAATAAGGATATAGTGCAATGTATCCTTTGCGGGAGGCAATGTCGTCCGAGAATCAAAAGGTTGAAGCAACATTAAGCAGGAAATTTTGAAAATGTAGCGAATGGCCCCAAAACAACAAAAATTATGAGGGAGATGCAAGCGGCTTTGAATAGAGAGGAACAATTCAGTTGAACTAGATGATGATGATTTAGTAGAAATGCAAGAAGAACAATCATCTGCTCGTCCAAGCATGGCTTCCAATGCTTCTTCTAACACTATCCTTGGGACCACTTCCAATAGGAAGAAAACTGTTTTTCAATTCCAAAAGCTCCAACAAAGACGGTTGAAGCATTTCTAAGGAAGAGTCCCGAAGA
This sequence comes from Panax ginseng, assembly GCA_020205605.1. Classification (NCBI taxonomy): domain Eukaryota; kingdom Viridiplantae; phylum Streptophyta; class Magnoliopsida; order Apiales; family Araliaceae; genus Panax; species Panax ginseng. The sequence goes on from CM035144.1 coordinate 125,520,002, forward strand.
AGTTATAGAGGAAAGGCATAGCAAGCGTTTGAGCCAAACGAGTATTGCACCGGAGGAAAAGGAGAGTCCATATACACATTGCCAACTTTTTCTACAAGTGCGACATACCATTCCATGCTGCAAATGCAAGGAGCTTTGAGGTAATGATTGAGTCCATATGACAATATGGGTCGGGTATAAAGCCTCCAACGAATCACGAGTTGAGGGTTCCTTTACTTGAAAAGGCAAAGACGAAAACCGATGAATTAAAGAAGAAACATGAAGTTGCTTGGAAGGAATATGGTTGCACACTTGTGTCGGATGGTTGGACACATAAGAGGGGAAGACACTTGTTTAATTTTCTTGTTAATAGTCCGGAGGGGACTTATTTCATGAGTTCTGTTGATACCTCTTGAGGAAATTGACCCCGAATATGTTGTTCAAGTGGTCACGGATAATGCCTCTAATTACAAGGCAGCGGGGCATATACTAATGGAGAGGATGCCTACACTGTTTTGGACACCTTGTGTCGCTCACTGCCTTGACCTTATCCTAGAGGACATAGGCAAGCTAAAGCAATTCCAACCCACAATCACAAATGTGAGAAGAATCACAACATTCATTTATAGCCATAGTCGTCTTCTTGATGCGATAAGGGACAAAACAAATGGGAGGGATCTTGTGAGACCCGCAATTACTAGATTTGTTACAGCTTTCCTCACCTTGAAGATTTTGTACAAGCATAAAAATGCATTAAGGCATTTGTTCATAAGCGAGGATTGGACAAAATCTAAATTGTCGGCTACTGAAGCGGGGAAGAAAGCATGTGATACTGTTATTTCAACAACATTTTGGCATCATGTTAAGGATTGCATTAGGTCGTCACAACCACTTCTTATAGTGTTGAGGATTGTTGATGGTGATGACATAGTTGTTAAGGCGGGCGTCGCCTAGGCGATGAAAAAATGATACAGCGCTGGGCACCTTGAGGTGGAGTTCTTAAAGGCGCCGCCTTGGGACACCTTAATGACGCCTTTGACGCCACGACGCACACCTTAAAGCAGCTTCGCCCAATCAAAGTATTTTACAAATTCTATTAACCCATGACCATTTAACCCATGACCCATCAATTAAAAACCAGAGAGAAAGGAAATAAAACCTTAAAAAAATTATTAGTAATTGGATTCGACCCATCTTTATCAGACTACATATTTGTGATGGTTGGTTGCATCTTTATTTTCTATGTGGTGTTTGTTGAATTCTTCATTTCTTTTACTAATTTTTAATATCAAGTGTTTTGTTTTTGGATTGTTATTGCCAAGTATATACATAATTATGCCTTTAATGTTATTCCATAGTGTTATGTTTTGAGTTTTAATGTATATGAAATTTTATTGCTAATATACTTCTTAAGTAAAATAAATAATATATAAATTGCACATTGTAAACGATTTGTCGCCATATACTGAGACGCCGTGGCGGTTACTTAAGTGTCCGTTCAGCGATCACTTCTGCCACGACTTCGTCGAGGCGCCGTGACAACTATGGGTGATGAGAAGCCTGCTATGCCAGAAGTTTTAGCTGTGATGGAATGCGCGAAGAAAAAAATCAAAGATGCAGTTGATAACAAACAAATACTATATAAGAAGGTGATTGACATTGTTGAGTGGCAATGGGAAAGTCAAAAACAAAATTATATGGGTCATGCGTTGTTTTCAATCCGCAAGTAAATACTTTGATATCAAAGAGAATGAAACGACGATGTTTGTTGGAACTTTACGAGAAGACTTTAATGACATTCTTGGGCACCATTTAGATTTTTTTGTAAGATAAATGGCTAATGTATAACCAACTATGATCTTCTCGAAATACTTTTGAATAGAAATCGCGATTAATATTCAAATAATATATATATATATATATAAATATATATAAAGATATAAAAGCAAAATTATAATTATATATATTCTTCCTTTCCTCCCTTTAAAAATATTTATATTTCTTTTAAATGTTTGCTAGTTGATTGGTGGAATGTTTTTGGAGGGCGGGCTATTAAGTTATCCTCATTTGCAAAAAGAATTCTAGGTCTCTATTGTTCTTCTTCCAGTTGTGAGCGCAATTGGAGTACATTTGAATTTGTAAGTACTTTCTATTGTTGGTTCAAATTTCAAAAGTAATAAGTCATTCACTACTAATACTAACTATTTTTTATATAATTAAAATTTTATCATTAATATTATTATTTTTTGTTCTATTTATTTTAGATTCATACGAAGAGGAATAGATTGGAACACAAACGATTGAGTGACTTGGTATATGTCCAATACAATCGAAAGATCGTCTCAAGGTTCCAAAAGAGGCGTGAACTTAGAAAAAAAATTGATCCATTAGCCATTGATGACTTTGAATGGAGTAATGAATAGATCAATAATGAGGTCGATGTTGTTCACCCTGGTGAGGATCTTACATGAAATAATGTGGATTGAGCAACCGGTGCATCCAACACGCTTGAGGGTCGCAATATTTCAAGGAGGGCTCGTGCTGATACTAATGATAATCTCATGACGTACTCTCGACGTGGTAGTAGTTCAACTTCAAGGAATCAAGGTTGATGGATTGCACTCACGATGATGAAGTTGATGAAAAGAGAAATTCCAAAATAATGATGATGTGGAGGATGATTTTGGATAAAGACAACCTACACCTTTGAATGAGAGTATTTCTCGTGAAGGAATTGGAGATGACATTTTCCTTGATGAGTTTGCTTGAACAATGTTTAAAGACTAGTGTAGAGAGTCTAGACATTATTTTGGATTGCTATAATGCTATGTGGTGTTTTATTAGTTATTAGACTACATATTTGTGATGGTTGGTTGTAACTTTATTTTCTATGTGGTGTTTGTTGAATTCTTAATTTCTAAGTGTTTATTTTTGAATTGTTATTGCTAAGTATTTACATAATTATGTTTTTAATGTTATTTCATAGTGTTATGTTTTGAGTTTTAATGTATATGAAATTTTATTATCAATATACTTGTTAAGTAAAATAAATAATATATAAATTGCACATTGTAAAACGACTTATCGCCATACTGGACTCTGGCGATGGCTACCGCCATGACTCGTCATGGTACGCAGTAACAACTATGTATGGTGCATTGCATAAGCCTAAAAAGTAAAAACCTTTCTCTTGAAATTAATAAACCCCACTCCAAGAACTACAATGACAAGTATTAACTATAATGTAAATCTGAATTGTGGAAACCAATAAATCTCACAAAATGAGCACTTACAGCAGATCTAGGGGCTTGGTGAGACAGTAGCGCAACATCCAGCAACAAAAGGCAAATACGAAGAGCTATCTCCTGCAAGCAAACACTCAAATGGTAATAATTACAATTGAGCAGTACCCTGCATGTAATCAGTCAAAGCTCCAAGAATAATATAATTAATACTACTAATATTTACTATACCTCATTTATAGGTGCAATGTTCTGATACAATGGTTCTAAAATAGAAAATGAATTTGAATATTCATGGAGATGAAACCAAGTGACAGCCTGTAATAACCGATTCAAAAGAAGCATGTCAATTTAGAATCACATAGATGCGTAGTTGCATACACTATATGTGTGTGTGTGTGTGAATGCGCAAGCACACAGGTGGGTGCAAGCAACATAATTTCATAATTTAAAATGTAAACCATTCCAAGACCAAGTTAACATACAATGTTGAACAACGCCACATAAGTGGCAAATTCACCGTTTAGAACAATTGGCAAACTATTTGCGACAGAGGATTGAGGTGCAATACTGTTATTTCCATTGGTTCCTATAACAGTGTTGCTTCCCGAGTCACTAACAGCATCTACATGTTCCCCAGATGCACGCACGAGCTCTTCACTTCGTTTCTGAAACGAAACAAGGAAAAAAAACAAAATGCAAAGGAGAATAAGCATTGACAAACAAACCAAAATACTGCAAAATAAATTAGAGATTTGTACTAATGCTAAAAGAAAGTGGTGACACGCAAAACTTCAGACACGAGACTCCAGTCACAGCTGCAATGAACGTCAAACACGCTCTTAACAGCCAGACAAAACTGACCTTTTCTGCTGGGATCACAACTCAAGCACCTAACAACAACGTTTTAAATCAGATAAAGAAAAATTGCCAATGCTCGGTTGGTTTCTTAAAGTTGATCGCTTCAATGCATACTACTTTGAGAGATAACAAGAAAGCCTTCTCTCAAAATTATTAATATAATACTTGCTCCCTTAGGAAGATGAGAGATAGAAAGAAAGAGAGAGCGAGCGAGGGGGGGAGAGCTCGCATTTTGATTTTATATAATAATAAACAAGAAAATTTACCACTTCATTCACAACGCATCTTGATATTGGAAGGTAGAACAGTTTGTATACTTATCTCATATACTTGTTCACAAAAAGTAAATTAATCTAACAGATAGTAAAGCTTATCTCATGCAAGCATATACATCTGTGTGGAAAATATAGAGTAAATTAAGATACAACCCAATCCAAAATAAGATCTTTTTTAATAGTGTGGTACAAAACTGCTCATAAGATACCAAACAAGTGGTATAGATCAAAGCACCAATCATTGTCATTTGTCAGCATCCTTGTTATCCCCAACATTCTGCATCACATCACCTACTTGAAATAGTTCACTCACAATTTTTTATCTTTTCTGACCAAAGTGTGTTTTGACTTGTAGAGTACAGTCATATTATGCAACTACTGAGCCTTATGAGATAGATTACAAAATGAAACAAACATAACCTATTTACAACTACAGATATATTGCAATCCAATTGTCAAACCAAAAAGAACGATAATATTATTTGGAATCCTCAACTAATTATGTGATTTGTATTTGAACCTTACAGCATCATTTCTCTTTCATAGCATACTCCCTCCATCCCACGTTAGTTGCTTCCTTTAATGTATGGTACAAACTTTATGAAGTTAATTGTGTTTTACAAACTTTACGATGCAATACATGAGAAGTTGATACAAAATTGTTGCATACCTTGACGTGAATTGTACCTTACGATATGACACAACATATCGTACGATACTATATGGTAGCAATACGATTTGAAGGATATGAATTAAAACAGCAGATTAAAAGCTCTTTTTCTTTCAACATAAGAGAGGTTCACCCATTCTATACAATATTCCATAAAACGCTTTCTAGCTTTGGACTTGACTTTTGCTCTCCACTTACAATTTAAGACTTAATTTTACTTTTAAGTTGTATCCTCGTACAGTTAAAGATAAGTTCTTTATTTCCCCTTATTCCTTTATAAGACTACTGCAATTATATAGACTATCAATTAAGTATCCAGTTTAGAGTCTTAAATAGTCATTGTCTAGTTTGGCAGATTTTCCAAGTCTATGAGGACTCAAGGGTAGTCAAAGCAATGTGGACCATACCCTGCTCATTCGGCAAAATAGGCAGCTTTCTACCTGTTTGATTGTATATGTGGATGAAATTGTGGTAATCGGCAATGATGAGGAAGAGATTGTAGACTAAAAAGGGTTCTTGGAAATAGGGGTGCAACTTGGGCTGGTAAAGTGGGCCTAGAGGTCATCATAGTCCCAACCCACGCCAAATTCCTCGGGGTTCCGGTTCGGCAGGCTTAAAGGACAAACCTAGCTTTTGTTGCTAATGTACCAACCCGTGTTAAAATTCACGGGCTCAGGTTGGGTGGGTTTTGATGAGCACCTTCTTCAATTCATAATTTTCATCTAGATATCAACAATATCATAAATGTCTTCTATATATACTCTCTTCGTCCTCAAAAGGATGACTAAAAGTACAACTTTTTTTGTCCTCAAAAGAATGTGCAAAGGTACATAAAGTGAAAGCTAAATATGTTCTATTAATATAAAAAATAAAAGTATTCATCACTTTATATAATCTTGCGGGGCCACTAAAAATAAATTTGTAACTTTTTTACTCTCTTTTCTCTATTTTTACTTTTCTTAATTTGTGTGAAAATTATACTTTGCTCATCCTTTTGAGGACGGAGGGAGTAGAATTTTTATTCTAAGCTACTTTTCCTAAATTGCACCATATTTTAAAAACAACCCATTTACCGGATATTTCTAAAATATTCTACTAACTTTCTAATTCCCCATCTTATTTTTTTATTTTTATTTTGGCTCTTTGCCTAAATAGTAGGTCTGGCTGAGAAGGAACCCCATTACATGTACAACATTAAAGAAACAAAAGAAAAGATAGTGGTTGTAAATCGTAATAAAGGAGATAACATAGCCGTGTAGGTTACACCCATATAGGTCTAGAATGCTAGTGGAGTTATCCAAAACCTTTTGTACATATTTCTACATAGATAAAACTTGCAAATTTGTGCCTATGTATACGTAGATACCCCAACCATGTATATGATGATATAAAATGGAGGAACTACTACTTAGCATATAACAACATTAAAGCAACAACCAGCATATCATATTATGGAAATTATTTAGTACCTTAACATTATTTTGTACCTTAACAACGCATACCTTAACATTATTTAGTACTTCAAGGAGCGTCTTTGGATTTGAACAGACATCATGGAAATTATCTACGATAGCAATATTATGAAGAACAACGCATACCTTAACATTATTTAGTACTTCAATATTTTGAACAGACATCATGGAAATTATCTACGATAGCAATATTATGAAGAATGACAGAAAATGAAAGAAAGGACAAAACAAGAATGCATTAATATACCTCAGAACCATCTAAAGAAACAATTGTAAAAAATACCGACATATCATTGTTCGAATGGATAAAATGATTTTAAAACCTAAAACCTCATAAAATTTCTATAATAAGAGAATATATGCAAGGAGCACAAGTGCACATCCATAATGTGCAATTATAACCTAGCCTTGCTTCAAACTTTTTCCACTCATCAAACTAACATACTTGCAGCTGTGTACTACTTACAGATAAAAAAGTAACAAATAAGCTTTTAGAAAAAGTGACAAGATTCCCCTAGTAGCTATTAGAAAATGAAGCACTCAATCTTAAAATCAAGGTTAAGCTGAGCAAAATAAGCATAAAAAGATCCAGAAAGAATTATACAATTAGAGGATACTCTTACTTGAGGGTTCTGCTTGTTCCTAAGCTGAACTGAGGTGTTTTTGCTTTTCTTTGTATGTATTTCACAATTAGAGGCAACTCTACTTGTGGGTTCTGCTTGTTCCTAAGCTCCATTAAGTTTTTTTTTTTCTATTTCATTTTTATGTGATATGCTGTAATGTAATGAAAATTCTCTGATATCTTAATTAATAAAGTACCAGAAAACGAACTTGCAGAACAAGGCCACTTGTACCTACTTTGGAATTCTCAGACCAGATAACTGGAGCCCTGGTCCAAGCAAATACTATAGTATCACAGACATAATATTGGTTACCATATCCATAACCCAAACTTATTACCTGTAAAGTCAATCGTCCTCGGTCTAAAAAACCTAAGGTATTATATACAAATCTTCTTCAGTACTCGTATTGCTTTCCTATCTATTTTAGGTAGACCCTTTTTCTTAAAATAGAAAAGAAAGTAATAAAAAACAAATCAAAAAACAGTTTAAAAACTTTCTCTAAGTAAAGTTTAAAGACTCACTTAGATTACTTATATTCAACTGTAATAGCTCCACTTGAATTTCTCAAATGCACAAAGTTCTATATTCTATATAATAAAGCTTTCATGACTAAACAATGGTTACACAAAAGAGATATAAAATGATGTGTATAGGTGTGGTTGGTTACAAGTGGATCATCTAGTAGTTACATTTTGAAACATTATTTTGTAAGTTATTTTCTGTAAGAGTTCTTTGCAAGTGTAAGAGTTCTTTGTAAGTGTAGCAATACTCTATTCTATAAGCATCTCAACATTGCAAACAACATAACCTCAATTCCTCCAATTTTTTGCCTCTTACAAATAAGCTTCATGTCTAACTTGAAAATTATAACGCACATATAACAAAAAAGGTGGCAGCCTAGAATTGTAAAGAAAGAAAAAATAAAATAAAATTTCAACATGAAGAACCATAAACCAATCAATGATAGCTTAAAACTACTAAAACTAAAAGCAACTGCAAAATTTAAAAATTCATATCGTCATGTAACTAAACAAACTCACTTCAATTCAATCCAAAATCACATTCGCCATTTTCACTAATAGTACCGAACCATTTCATAAAATCTATTACAAAAATTAAGCATATCACCTTCGGATCGCCTTCTTTTTTCTGCAAAAGCTGATTCAACACTTTGAGACAGTCTGCGAACTTCCCTGACTGGTAAAGCAAAGCAGCATCTTTGGCTAAGGCGGCAGTGACGGAGAGAGAACCATCTTCTTCGGGTGGCGAAGAAGACGTATCTCTGTTAGGAGCGGTCACCGAGGAAGAATCTCGCGAGTCCATTGGCAGATCGACCAATCAGCAAACAAAATCACAGAAAAATGTCGAACTTGAATCCAAAAACCCTAACTTGGTAGTCCAAAGTCTAAGTTCAAAGTTTTAGTTCAATCTATACTCGGCTGTGCACATTCGAATCTCAATTGGAGTTTAAAACCCTAGAGTTTTTGATACAGAAAAGAGAATACAAGCTCTGCGCGCTATGTGAGAGCTTATAAATCAACTTCGATTCGTCGATTTTAGAGAGAGAAAGAAAGAATAAAACTCCAAATGGGTGAGAGTATGGAGAAGGAGAAGGAGAAGGAGAAGGAGAAAGGGGAGTACGTGTTATATTTTATGCATAAAATATACTCCAAATGGGTGAGAGTATTATATTTAATATTTCGTTTTTAAAATTATTTATTAAATAATTAATTCATCCAATTTTTCATCCTAGTCTTTTTCCCAATTTTCTCCATCCTAATTGAAATTAATGCTTTAGGATGTGAAAAATAAATCAGTTATATTATGGCACTATAAACTAATATATTTAATTAGTCAGTTGAATTTGTTTGATTTGTTGAAAATCTACAACAAAAATAATATAGAATTAACATGCTTTTAAAATGTAATTTTGACAATTGTGAGACTGGAAAATAATTTTTTTATCTCCAAAATTAAATAATACTCGATCCGTTTTATCGAATTTGTGATCTTAATATTTGAAATTATCAAATATTAATAATATTTTTTAAAAGTGGTTTGTAATATTAACTTATACATTAATTAAAATTAATTTTAATTTTAATTTTAGAAAACCCTCGTTTTGTGAAAATAAAGGTAAGATAAATGTAAGCCTCTAAAAATAAAATTAACTTATACATCGAATTTTGAATTTAAGCGTGCTTTAATTACACTTTATTCCTATCATCATTTTCATAATTATTCTTGATTTTTTTTCATTTACGTTCATCAATGTAGGAATAAAATAAAAAAAAAATTATATTTGAATGTTTCATTGAAATGAACAATCCTCATTCTTCCAATCCAAACGTGGATTGGAATGTAACATAATTTCTGAGTTCTTCAACAAGTGTTGACCTTTTTGAAACGTTAGAAGAATATATTCGCACAAATAATACGCTGCTTGATAAAACGATATGCCTATTGGCAAGCAAATTTCTCAATTGGTTTGCGCTTGGTTCATTCTTGAAGTTAAAAGTGTCATATAGAATTGTATTAGGGGCATATAAAGGTCCAGCTCAAAATAGTTGGATTGATCACAACATATAGGCATTACAAGTTTACAGCACAACACATAAATATAACAAACACATGCTCAAGCAGGCAGGTCTGTAGGTTAATTATGCACCACCTAGACAAACTGAGAATGCCTTGCCAAACCAGTTCCTGGAAATTCAAGAAAGTTTACCATCTTTTCTCAACATCTCCAAGATGGAATCTGCATCTCGGATTTCCTGGCTCTCTTGTGACTCTCCATTCCCTTGAGAGAAATCTACGCTTGTATAAGTCCGAATACCAGGACCTCTCGTCCATCACAATCTCTCACCCTTCCTTGTTGTGCTCGTCTCACTTCCTTTTGGCGTTCTGTTAGTTCTGGTCTTTTCCTTTTTGAACTGAAACTATCGTGCTGACAACCAATCACTTTGTCTCCCAACAATTCTACCCTTTTTGAACCCAGGCTCAGTATTGTAGCCACCTTGTATCTTTGTGGACCACTAATGTCATCTAATTTAGAATGGCGTCGTCCACAGAGTTTTATTTTCCCATTTCTTGAGAGCTTGTCAAGAATAGGAACTAAGGTTTGTGGATAGTTTAACTTCATCTGATCCCCATATGTAGAATTCCAGAACTTGATGGTAGACTCGGATATGGAGATATTTGGATGGTCAAGAGTTGTTTCAAGTAGGGGTGCTTGGAGTTTGAGGAAGGAGGAATCAAAGTTTATTGGTGGCCAACTCATCTGCAAACAATTAAGGATTTTGACCCATAATAATGGAAGTTGACATTCGCTTTTCTCATTGTGTACTTCTACTTGTGATATCCATTGATACAACGGGCTCGACATAATCTGATTATGAAAAACAGGCAATAAAAAAATCAATGTTCTGTACTACCTCGAAATAGACAAATTTGAAAAGCAACTTCAGGAATAAAGATTAGGCAAATGATTCCAGTCGAACTGAAATGTACTTTATAATAAGAATTCCAGGATTTCTTTTAACTCTAAAAGAAAGCAGGTGGAACAGTTCAACTTTTGCATAATCAGTCTATATACGTTGACGTCAACATTTGGTATAATAAACATATCTTCCTGACTAAAATTCCAAGGAAATTGCAAAGCAAGATATACAAACCTCCATGAATGAAATAATATTTTCCTTGAAGGAAAGATGGCCTACCAAATGCACCAATGTGGATAACACCCTGAAACTCCCACAGTACGAAGTAGATGCATTACAATTAAATGAATGAACTCATCAATTGGTGAACTAGCACTAGTTACTTACCTCGAGACTACTGGAAAATCAATTGATGGAGTTGATGATGCCTTTGTCCATGAAAGACTCATAAACCTGTACAACGCCACTAAAAAATGAGCAACAACATTCAGCATGAGGAAGTTGAAGCTAGCCTGGTGTCCCCTTAAAACACAGTTTTAGCATTGTGGATGCGTAATGGTGAATTTATATTATCATATGCACAGCAGATGGAGGATGCACCTCATGGATGAGTGACCAAAATAAGGCAAACACGTCAATAGATAAAAGACAGCTTTTAACAAGAAACTTCCAATCTGTAATGAAGAAAGCAGAAAGCCAAATAACACAAAAAGAAATCAAAGAAATGAATATTAAATGTCCCCCAGATCAAGAAGAAGAGGATTGGTACAACAATATTCAAGAAGAGGAGGATTGCTACAATGTTATCCTCTTGTCTAAGCAACTTCTATCAATCATCATTTGCCACATATTCTTTTAGTTTGAGCCTTCAAGGTATCAGTGAAGGACCCCACAAGAATCAAGTTAATCTTATGAACTAATGTAGTTTACAAAAGTTGTCAGAATCATTAGTTCAGACATCAGAAATCAACATGAGTTGGAGCTTTGGCTGCTCCGCCTCAACTCAAATTCACCAATGCAGTTCAATTTTGTTATGCAATCCACTTGCAATAGGCCCACTTATTTAAAACTATGCAGGTCAGGAGATAATCTAATCATTCCCTCAGAAAAGGCTATCAACAGTCCAGCTCTCAAAATGAACCAAACCTGCTCAATTAGATGTGCCTTACTGTACTACAATGGCACTAACATATAAGTTCAGTAAAAAGATGTTGGTGATTACCTAGCAGCAGATTCCAAGATATTATTGACGTTAATGACTTTCCTGCAGCCACCATTCTCTTTACTTGTGCTCCCCTCACAGTCACAGCTTCCTTCGTATGTCATAGTATGTTCCAGAACACATATCACAACTTCTCCGCACAAAGAGAGGAGACCACGATCCTGATTCTTTTCCCTTAGATCAAACTGAGTATCAGAGTCGACCATACTTATCTTTACATCGAACCACCCATTTAACATTGAAGACAGATCTTTAGAGAAACTCTTCGAGGAGGAATACTCAAGTCGTGAGGCACTGTTTACAGAAAAATAAAGCAACCTCCACACTTCAATAACATGTTCGAGCTCAAGCTTTTAACGTGATTGCAAGGAAACAGCAGATTCCAAGGATCCACTGGTCTTTACCGGCGACATTAGTGTTTGAGGGCAGGAGAGTGAAGCAAACGGATGGGACAAGAAATGACATAAAATAAGATGTCCAGGGGTATCGGACTCTATTTTCAGTACAGAGAGGTCCTTGATACCATCTAAGTAAGCTTTTAGACAATTGGCTATAGCTACCCATAAATCTAAGCATTCAAATAGAGAGTGTTTATACAATAAATCGGTAATGGCATGGAGAATCTCAGGAGGATCATATGAGGACAAAGACAATTGTCCTGTATAATAGAGAGTATTTGAACATCCCCTGTATAATAGACCCTGCCTCAGGTACATTCAAAGTTAAATTAATCACACTACATAAATAAAGCACTAATAGGTAAACAATTGGGGAGACCATATTCATGTGATCCAGAAAGCAGATACCAAGCATTTTTCCATGTCTGAACTCGCTTAATGATCCCAAGTTGCCAATATACTTGAGATCTAATGGCACCTTGTAAATGGGGGATCCCAATGTAGAAGAACCCAACTCCTCAGTGACAGCCTCCACAAATTGGAGAGAAGTTTGATGCAAATAATTACTGTCACTGTTTTCTGTTGCACCTTCATATATTTTCTTTACAAATGTCAACATTTTACCTATACATACCATAACCTCCTTGTATGTAATGGATGAATTTGTCAAAACATTTTGGACTCCTCTCAAAACAGATCTAAATATTCTTATTGCAGCAGTAGATGACAAACTCTTAATTTCAGGAGCAACAGTGTTCACTGAACCGTTGTTAATGAGGATATACACCATCTTCAAATAGAAGTCCAACTGACTAATATCCCAAGGCAACCATTTAATGGGATAATGCTTCCATGAGCTTTCTCCAGATAAAAGAGCTCCAATCATAGGGGTTCCAGCTGATAATGAAGTACTTAACTGGTTGTCAAATTCATCCCTTGCATCTTTACTTCTTGCTAAAGCAAAATTATCCAGCAGCTCCACACAGAACTTTAATAACCACATGTTCCTATTGTCAGCTCTAACTTGGAAGACAACTTCAAATATAGGCTCCCAAACAAATTTGATCACTGATGGACAGTTGACAGATGTGTCAAGTTTATGAAGAAGATAACACCACGTATTCAGGCAGGATGAGTGAACAGATATATCACATTTACTTGAAAGGATTCCTGTTAGGGGTGTCATTATCAGCTTAATTCTTTTCAACAATTTATCTCCTTCAGACTCACTATTATTCTCTATAGATGTTTGCACTTGATGAATACCACCCCTATTGGTCTCAGGAGATTGTTCTGGAGGCTGAATAAGAGCATCAATTAAACCTTCCCAAGCAACCTGCAAAAGTATGGTGAACATTATTTGATTAGACACAGATTTAAATATATTTTAATCTCAATAAACAGATTTAATTGACTGCATCAAATGACAGATGGGAGTTGTCTCAAAATTAGAACTAAGGCTGCAAAAAGATTCTTCTAGATTTTGATTACAGAACACTCCTGGGTCTATCTCAGAGGGAGATTTATCAAAGAAGCCAACTAGCTTCTGCTTTGAGCAGTTAAAGGTCTAACCATTTTGCATTCTTGCTAACATCTACAGAGAAAAAAAATTCATGGCATATAAGTTAGCTAACTTGACTATGCTCAGCAACTGTGTTTACCCCTTTAGTGCCATGTATAAGAGCAATCTGGAGGAAGTAAGATAAGTAGTTAAGCACTGACATGGATAGGGCTGTGTATACCAGGATAGTATTATGATATTGAGAGAAGAAACTGAGGTATAGAATTATTAAGATAACTGATAACAAAATCTTGTTGTTGAGCTTCATTTGACTAAAAGATACGCGTGAGCTATATTGATGCCCAGTACTAAGAAAAACATCTAATACCGTTGATTAAGCAAATACTACATATATTTACCATGTCATGATGTCAATGACTAAATGGCATAGTTTCCTTCCTAAGTAATATGTCAACTAGGAGTCTAGGACTTCGACTGTGATAATGTCAAGAATATTCAGACTAATCACCTAGTACAAATGCATGGAGCAATTTTATTCACAGTGATGAGAAATAACAATGCTTTGATATAAAGAAGGCATCAATAGATTATTATATTTGGACAGGAATACCTGTGAAGCAATCTGGACTTGTGGGTCAAGATCAGAAAATGTCTGTTCAGGAATTTTCAGCATTTCATTGATTAAATGCCTATTCTTCATAGCATAAGGTCCAATTAATCGAATAAACCATCCCCATGCCTGCAGCGTTTGAACCTTGAAGCCTTTGTTTAACAGTTCCTTCATAGCAGGAAGCAGTTTTCTCTTCATATCTTGCGCAACCACCTGTTCAAGAGACAAATGCACATTTAGAATACCATGCACTGCACAATGTTGCAAAACAATTTAATTAAGCTTACTTCATAAACTTGCAGCAAGTGTGGCTTACAGAAAGTGCCTCAAAATAACAGTAAAGAACTTGCTTCCAGATAAAAAACTTATAATCATTTACTCACTGGATTTTTCAACTTCATTAGCAATCTTATTATTTGCAGGACACTGGATATAGCCTGTAATGTTGGTCCAGTTGGTTGCATTTTTGGCCAAGGCATGCAATTTGGTTTGGTATATGTAGTTTGTAAATGTATATAGCCTAGTCATACACCTGAAATTTTCTATGTTATATTTCTGCGTATCACTTCTAACAGTTCTGTAACAAATAAAATAACCTGACCTTTATATGTTCTTTCTACTTGAAAGGAAATTGCATGTTGAGAATTTGAGAGCAGATTTTAAACTTTCTGGGTGTGACTTCTGATGCAACCTTAATTGACAAATGAGTCTTAAGAAATTCTAGGCCATCTGAATCTTCATTTTTGACTCCAAAGAAGAGCTAGATGTCTTCAAGGGGGGGAATTAGTCCTCCTTTGACATTTTAATTTCTTTTCTTTCTACAATAGTCTAGTGGATCGATATCCCCCAATATAGAGGTAGCTCCAGCCTCTAGGCTCTCCACCCATGCTTTCCGCTATTACATTGTAACCCAAAACTCACAAAAAGAATCAAGTAACTGTTAACGGAACACCCTTAACAGCAGAGGATCTACTATTGAATATCACACCAAATCCTCTTTTCTTATATTTTTAAACCATAACTAAGCTCTAAACAACACTAAACTTTCCCAACCAACACTCCCCTCCCCCTCAACTTTTAGCCTTCATCTCATGGATAAAACACATAAAATTTAAAAACATAATAAATTATAAATTCCCACCTACCAAATTTCTCTATGCTGGTGCCACAATGGCTTCCAATCCAAAAGCTTATACACCATCCATTTGAAATCTAATGCTACAAGTTTCTTTTCCTTTAATCACCATGTAAACAACTGTAGGGTGGAAAATCCTAGTGTACTAAACCTCTACATAATTGCAGTAGTGCTCATGGATGACAGAGTTTTTTTTTAAAGTTAATAAAGGTTTCCGCATAAACTCTTATATCAGATTAATTCCTCATTAGACCCTCTTACCATCTTCATACCAGTATATTTACTAATGAAATACAATTATTTATCTTCCTAAATCACAAAGATATCTATACAGATCAGTTAGAATATTCAATTAAATACTTCAGTCGAAGAACAATGACTAGATGAAATAGATAAAATATCAATTCACACAAGCCGTACATGTTATAAATTCAGCTCTAACATTCTTACGATTGAGAACGTAATACTATAAAAGCATATTTTTCTGAATATGCTTCACAGTTTCACACCTAATTGGCATGTCAAAAATCTCAAACATAATAGGCAAAAAGATAATATTTAACAGCTTATGCAACTTTTGATACCTTTGAGAGAGCTGATGGTGGAGGACATATTGTAGATCTAATCTTTAGTAAACATCTTTGTGCCATATCTTTCTCCCTTTTATCAATGCTGACTAGTCTTCTGTATATTGGAGGAGCCCACATATTTGATCGTCTCTCATCATTTCACTTAACTGAGTTGAAAGCTTTGCCACACGGCCTACAAAATAGCATCTCAAATGTTATTGCTTCAACTTTTTCCAAACTCAAAGATATTAAATTATACATAATATGTATTACATATCTCAAACTTATATATCAGGATACCAAAAAATATCTCAGTTTAGATAATAATACTTTTTAGTCTTACCACAGTACAATCCTACTATATCTTGTCATTTGAATAGAAAAAGAACAACAAGCACTCGTACCTGAATAGCCTCAAAGGTGGTTGACAGAGAACCAATTGGATTGTCAAGGGCATGAATGATTGCTCTCAACAAAGAATTGAACTTCTCAGCCAATAACGATGCATTGAATTGTTGAATTGATATACACCACACACCTAAATTACAAACAGACTGTAAAAAAGGGTAAACATGTAAAGATTTGCTGGTTTAATTGATCAAAAACTATGATAATCTATTATGATAATATCAATTCACTTTCACCTTAATATTAGTGGTCGTTATCAACTTCTCCAACAACTCCACAATAATATTAGCATCATTTCCTGCCATGCCAAAAGCCCAAATGTTAACTTTAGGATTCTCTTTCCCTTTTATTAATGTTGGATCAGTAGACAGCAGAGCATTTATAATGGTATAATTTGTGGCCTTGTCTTTCCTATTAGGCTAAGCTCTTAGGCCAACACCACCACTTAGTCACACTAGTCAAGTGTAGCTTCCAGAGACCAGTTTGTTTTGACAAACTAAAAATTGACTGCTAATACAAAAAATAAATATACATTTTACTATTACTACAAGCATCTTATGCACTACTTTTATGGTCTTGGTGGGACTCGTATGGTCCATTTCAGGTGAGTGACTCGAGTTTAAGAGTGTTGATTCATTTAAAACGTTCAATCAATCATATGACTTTTGGCGAATCGATTGAGGCCCCTAACATTTGGTGTTAGCTCAGCCACCACGTCAAGGGTACGAGTCTTGCACAGTCGCATGGAGCGCAGCTTTAATTTTAAAAAAAAAAAAGTGGAAGCTGCCAAAAATGGGAAAATGGCCCAATGTAGAATTCATGCTTAGAAGCATGGTGGATTGTTATGGTCTTGGGTGGGTCTAAGGAGTTCAATCAATCATATGACTTTTGGAAAATTAATTGAGGCTCCTAACATTTGGTGTTAGATCAGCCACCATGTCAAGGGTACAAGTCTTGCACAGTTGCATGGAGCGTTGTTTAACTAGAGTGAAAGCCGCAAAAACTGGGAAAATGGCCCAATGTGGAGTTCATGCTTAGAAGTGTGGTGCATTGTTATGGTCCTGGGTGGGACTTGCGTAGGGAATGGAACCTAGGTGGCTCTACTTGAGGTTTGAGACTCAAGATTTTGAGCATTGATGTTCCATCAGCCATAAGACTTTTAGAGTATTGATTGAGGTTCCAAATAACTGCTTTTCTAGCAAGATGATTATTGCTTATGTTGGGTCTTGTTTGAAGTTTCACACAAAAAGTGGGATCCCACTCTCTTTTATTTAGTATATCTAATTTATGCTTTCGATTTATCTGTTACTTCTATCATCTAATTATGCATAACTTGCAGTCTGTTCAGCTGTGATTATTTCATGATAAACAAAAAAGAACAAAGAAAATCTCCTTTAAGAAAATAATGGATTTTACGGATCAAGTACGAAATAACAATCACCCAACACACCTGAAATCACCGCAAATATGGAAGGATGGTAAATAATGAACCCCAAGCACTTCAAAGCCTGTGCAGCACTAAAATTCCAAAAATATAAGCCCAAAAAGAACAGGAAAACAGAAGGAGATTGATTCTCCAAACAATAAAAACACGAAGTTATAAAGTTAAAGAAATTGCATTTCTTCATCGTCGTTGAAGATGTCCACGAGGATCGACGAGAGACGGTGAGATAAATTAGCAAGTGATTGAATCAAAGAAGGGTCATTAGTGGAGTGTTCTAGGAGGTGTAAGAGTGTTGAGTAAGCAAAGGGTTTGTTTGACATTGAATGGGAAGATAATAGGGTTTTGATTTCTTCCAGTTGCTCTGTGAAATTCACCATTTCTTCCGTTAAGAATTTACCGATAGTTGCTTGGGTAGGACTGAAGATTGAATTGGCACCCGAGAGAAAGAGTAGGAGATTGCACAAGCCCTAATTTGGAGGGGTTTGAGTTGGCTGCAGCTTTCGCGCCCAAAAGCAATTTCATTGGTGCCGCCAAAATAAAGAGAAAACATATAGTACCCGCCAAAAGGATGTTATCAACTGCAATAAATTTTATGTATCAACTGATGTTTAAAATTATATAAATTTATATTAAAAATGTTAAAAGAACTAATTTATCCTCAAAAATAAGGTCCATTAGTTTGAATAAGCAACAAGCTTATTTATTCTTCGAAAATTTATAATTGTCATACATTTTTAACGATATTTTTTATGTGAAAATATTAATTTTTTATATATTTTTTTATAGTTTTAATTTTTTTAATGTGTTAAAAATGTTATTTTTAAACATTCTTTTTTTTAGTATGGAGGGAGTAGTAATTAAAAAATATAAGAGAAAAAGGAAATTAAGGGCAAAATGCAAAAGTATCCCCCAATAGTTTATTCCTCAATCGCAAACAGATCATGTCAACATCAAATTTCTTGTTTGGTTTTCAGCTTAATGAAGATCTGGAACTATTAATTGTTGCAGTTGTGTCATTTGTAGAACAATTATTTGGTTTCCCACCAAGTAATAACTGATAGGAGTTGAATTCGTTGAACTGACGTGTCAAACTCAATCATGATCTTACGGTTGTTGTGGAGATTCAAATGATACATACTACTCCCTAGCTTATATCAAGGAAAGCTGTCTACAATTGCCAAGGGGCAAGGGCCCAAAGTGCAATTAGGAAACAACACTTGAAAAAAGAAAAACACACGCCATCAAACTCCATTGAAAACCATGATCGGTTTTCATTAGGGGTCGTGGCCCGTGATGTCTTGCACTGTGACTTCAATGGTTCCTGTGCTTTATACTGCCACCAGAGCAGTGCTTTTTCACTTCACCTTATAATGTTGTCATGCACATGTCCCTAAAAGTCCTCCAACACTACATATTCACAGTTACTCCACTTAAAAGCGTTGGCACCTGGGTTCAAGTTTGTGCCTTTTGAACTCATTCGTTCAATGCTGGTGGAGCCACTGAAGGGCTTAAATATGAAGTGAAGGGAGGAGCTCAATTATCGGAACTAGAAGATGGATATGCATGTCAGAGATGGCAGTAGTTACAAGCGAGGTTAAGGGAAATCGATAATTCAAGAAAATGTACCATTGGACTCGCCATTATTGAATTTGCATACGATTCCTCTGTCGCTAAGCCAAGATTTGGCTTCTGGTTTGATTACCTTGAGCCAGGCATATGCTCGAGGGAGGTCAGATTCACAGTGGTCAATGAGTTGTAAATAGCTTGTTCTTAGTCCAAGATACCTATAAAAATTTGATCCCTCTACTTGTACCTCCTCCTATAGTTAAGGAGTGTCGGCACTTCCCATATCTAAAAGGAGAGAACAAGTACAAATTTATTTATTTTTGCTAAATTTAAGACTATTAAAAAGAAAATATTTACAATAGTAAAGGGGCATACCCCAGATCAAAATAGTGGGAGCCTCATATGCAGCTCATATGAGATGCTAACTAAAAATCAAGAGCAGACTATACATCCCAAATAAGAAAAGAATTATTAACAAGCTTAGCTTTTTGAAATTTACCAAAAGAAACTAATTTGCATTTGACTCTATTAAGAATAATAGAAGAGAGGATCTCCAATAGTAGCCTTTACAAGTACAATTATATTGAACATTAATATAAATACCTCTGTTCCAATATTTAACCTGAATATGAATCAGATATAAGGCCACTTGCTCTTTATCTTTTCTCAACAAGTAAAACTTTTAGATACATTGCCCTGAATATATATTTTATACAATGGAATCATAGAGGACTCTTCTGGACCAAGTGAGACAGTAAAACAAGTTTATCAACTGAATTTGGAATATCCCATCATACTCCAATCAACACTTGGCTCAAATTTGCAAACATATAGTTTCCATAACTGTCTTCATTAATATCTGCTCACTCAATGGTCTTCATTGATACTGAGCAAAGTTCTAAGCATTGTGCTACTCCATATTCTCTCACTGTCTTCATTCTGTTCAAAGAATTTCATCTTCTGTCAAAAAAAAATCTGTCTTCTGGTTTTTCAGTCTTTTCTGCCCTTCATTCACTCTCTTCTCGATCAGGTGACAGTACCTGTTCGAGTTCCAAAACCAAGTCGTCATCGTCTTCCTCCTCTTCACGGTTTCCATCATCTCCCTGCTCATGAGAGTACCCATAATGTTCCTCTAGTTCAATATTTTCATTCCCTTGCTGTTGCCCGAAGTTCTCATCCTCTCCATGTTCACAAAGTTCTTCAGAAGGTCGCTGGTCAAATCCTGTTTGTTGGTAAAATATATCTTTCCGGTTGTTCCACTCTTCAGCAGTCTTCTCCACCAAATCTCCAATCAAGCTCTGATTTCCAGTTAAGTGCTTTATATTTTGGACATCTATTATATCACTAGCCTCTTCGGAATAAAAACAAATAGGAGAAAGAGCATTATTAAAAGAACAAATCGAATGACTTAAGACAAGCATGAAGTATAATAGTGTAGGTTTGACCGTTGAACTGATAAAATTGTGAAGCATTTATAACCTGGAGCCAAGAAGTCATTTTTTTGGAAACATGCACAAATCAAGTTCTATGAAAAAGTTCAAGATTTTCAGAAACATGCACTTTATCCGAGCAATGGTTCAAAATTGTCCCAGACGCTTTGGGCAAGTCCCACTTAGACCCGAAACTTTTTTTTCAAAAGTACCTCTGACGTTATAAAAACCAGCTCATCAAAGCCCCTCCCCGTTAAAAATAGTGCCAGCTAGACAAACGGGACTTAGTGGCAACTGCCACGTTGCAAAAATAAAATTTAATAATTTTTTTTATTCTTTTCTCTTTCTTCTCCCTCTTTTCTCTCTCTCCCATCTCCTTCCTCTGTTCTCTCTCCTCCGAGCCTGCAAACAATATACGTGGTAGAAACAAATAGGACTAGCCAAACCATTAGCTTTGGTAAAGCTCTGGTTTGTGAATTAGAGACAGATATTGGTGTGCCTGATGGGTTTCTCATTTGTTCTCAAATAAGTTTTTTAGTATCTTTTTTGGGAAATTTTCATAACTTCTTTCAAAAGAATGGAGATTTCAAGGAAATTAATTGATTGCTCCTAAATGGGTTTTGGGTTGTAGGTTGTTTTTGATATGAAGATTCAATCTTTTTAGAATTGTTAACAGATTTGAGTGAAATCCATTAGATCTGGGGTTGGGGGTTTTAAGATTTTACAGTAAATGAAAAAAAAAAAAAGATAAGAGGCCAAGGCTCGGATCGAGTACTTTGTGGAGGCCCAAATCCTCGAAGCCATTGGTGTAGATTACGTCGATGAAAGTCAAGTGTTAACGTTAGCCAACGACTAGAACCGTATCAAAGCACAATTTTATAATTCCATTCGTCTGTGGATGTCAGAACCTCGACGAAGCTCTCTGGCGGATCCGAGAAGGCGACGCCATGATTTGCACAAAAGGGGAGGCCGGGGCAGGGAACATAATCGAAGCGGTTTGCCACGTGCGGCCCGTGATGGGGGACATTAGGGTTTTGAGGAACATGAATAAAGATGAGGTTCTCACTTTCGCCAAGAAAATTGTGGCGCCTTACGATTCGGTGATGGAGACAAAGCAGCTGGGGCGGTTGCCGGTGGTGCATTTTGCAGTCGGTGAGGCGGGCGCGGACGATTATTTAGACAATAACTCATTATAGTCCGGAGGTGCTAGCGGAGGTGAGCTGCGAGTTGGAGGAAACCATGGTGGGAATTTATTTGAATGATGATAAAAGGTTGAAAGGTACACAAATCGGCAAGAGTAGTTGAAAATTGGGTTGAAATTTTAATTGATCTACTTGGTGTTGATACTCACCAAAAGTTTTAATTTTTGTAGGTTATTGGTTGTCTCTTTTAATTATTGTGTTGCAGATGTGTTATGGAAGGGTTTTGGGCATGGATTTTCATTGTAACTGTAGAAATAAATTAGTTTTTTAAGTATTATGTTGTAGTGATATTGTATAGTTGTTGGCTTTGAAGATGACAGTAGCCAATTGGATAAATTTATATGAACTTGATAGCATAAAAATGGTTAAAATCCTAGCCTTTTTACAGGATCTGAGGAGAGAGCGAGAACAGAAGAAGGAAATGGGAGAGAGAAAAAAGAGAAAAGAATAGAAAAAATTTATTAAATTTTATTTTTGCCATGTGTCAGTCGCCACTAAGCCCCGTTTGTCTAGCTGGCACTATTTTAAATGGAAGAGGCGAAGCTGAACTGGGTTTTATAACGTCAGGAGTACTTTTGAAAAAAAAAATTCAAGGCTAAATGGGACTTCGCCCAAACCTCAGGGGCAATTTTGCACCTTTGCCCATATTTATCCTTCCGCACAAAAGTTTAGATAAATTTTGTATTTTTATTATTTACTGAAGTTGCAATGTCTGAACCAAACAAAACAGGGCCAGTTTGGAATGGGCATAGGAGAATGCATTCATGTTAGTGGTACTTCTTTCAATTATCATAATTAGAACCCTTTTGCTAAAACGTGTCTTCTGCATAAATTTCTCTATGAAGTAACCTCTACTTTCTCTTATAAGTTGTAAGTAGGTACGGAATTCTGACATACAAGGACACAAATCATGGGTACATGAACTCTCGTCCTCTTGAAAGACTTCTCTTCTATTAGTATTATGCCTCTATTTTTTATGTTTTTCATCTTCATTTGTATTAAATATAAATTTAAACACAGGTGATAAAGCAATTTTTATATATGTCGTACTATTCCCAAAGAGGGCCTCTTACTAATGTACTAATGATCATAGCTCTGCATCCTAAAAAGTAAAATCAACATGTAGCATTACACTGAATTTTTTATGTAGGGTCAATTAAACAAAATTCAGCAGCTCTATATAATCCCTTGGACCTTAATTTCCAAAATGATGTGAATGAGCAAAGCTTTACAGCATGGAGGGTGTTTAGAAAAGTAATCCTAAGTTTTCGATATTATCTCATTTAGCAATTGATAAAATACATGAAGATATAAATCTGAACTACCTTTGATAGCTAGTTCCTTGGCCACTGCATAGTCTGTTGACATTTTCTTGAGATGATCAACATCAAGCTCCATACCCTGAAACACTTGGGGAAAAGAAATTACAACTTCAAGTTATGACAAATACATGCATTATAAAGATATTCAAGGATGAATTGCAAGAGTGCACGACAAATTTTATAAGACCTTTCTCTTAAACAACAAGGATAAGTCCGAATATTTAAATATATACCATAATATGTGGAAATACACAGTTCTCAATATGCCTAGCCAAAATCAAGTGGTTGGTATACACTACCTGGCGCCCAGACCAGTATACTCACATGGTTAACACTAATTATCCTAAATGGTAATCCAAATCACTAATTTTTTATGTACATAATAAACTATTTTCAATATATCAATTAATGATATGCCTTCAATAGCATATTTTACATGTCAGGCCTTGTAATCACCTTTAAAATATAGCACTAAAACAAATAATATAATGATTTATCTAAAGCCAATCAAATATATTATGCTTTTATATATTTAGCAAATAAGCATCATATTTATCTAAAGCTAATCAAATATATTATGCTTTTATATATTTAGCAAATAAGCATCAAAATGTTCATGTTTGTTTGATATTCAGCTCATGCAGATAAATTGATGCAAAACATATAGTCATGCGATGTGTGTGTGTCAGGATTAATCAAAGTAACTGACATGCAAGACATTTTGATAAAACAAGGAATTTGTGTACAAAAAAGTATTTTCAGCTATATACTTGTGATATGGTTGCTCAGATGATTGCATCTGAGTTGGCATTTACATAATTATGTCTGTCTCCCAGGTAAGCCACAAAAAATATACTAAACAGTTGCCTGCCTCATTCTTGTACATTTGCCTCAGACGACGCTTCAATGCAACTTCCTCCACTTAGGCGCTTAAAATAACAGGTCTTCTATTTATTGGGGACATGCCTGCAAGCCTGCTATAGCCTATAAGCAGTGTGATACATGCAGGAGACTTGACATAATGGAAAATTTAGGCTGGTGAAAATGGTGATCTCACTTTGCATGATACTTTTAAGAGAGTAAAATACTCAAAAACAGTCGCAATCATTTTTCATTCAACGAGCAAAGGAGTTACAGCAAGCCTGCTAAAAGCCGTACAACAGCTTCAAGAAATCCAGGCTGCTAGCCAAATCTTGGAGATGTAACCATAAAAATATCAGGTAAGAAGGCAACTGATGGAGGTGCGCATTAGAGTTGAAGAAACTTGCCACATACCCCAAGAAAGGCAGCAGTATCATATATGACTTGGTTATTCTAATTTCATGTTATCTTGAAAAGCCCTTAAATTTTGCTATCACCATCTTATCCAATTTTGTCTTTACTTCTGATGAAGCATTCTGTAAAATGAAATATTGAGCTTTCCTTGTTCCAGAAAATTTCCAGGATCACAAAAAAGCCTTTGATTCTAGGAAAAAATTCAAATAATTCACGATTATATTTTTTTAAGTGCAATGCAGGTTACTGGTATGCATCTCCGCAATCACTCATCCACATGCTATAGACATCCTTTTTAATTCAAATACAAAACTTACCAAGTCCATGTGGATAAAGTGCTCAATCCGGCTGTCTGCAAATAACCTAATAAGAAACATGGGACAGAGTCAGCCAAAGCTGCAGGGATTTTATGTTATCGTGATCAATATTTTAAGCAAGGCTGAAACAGCAGAAAATGAAATTGAGATTTTAAAAATATACTTCTTCTGCGCAACTCGAACAAAGGCATTCTCTATATCTGTGAGTTCATTAATCCTCTCAGTTACAGAGCCTTCATTTAGATCTACAGAGCCAAAAAGAAACATGTTCCTTTCAAGCATATTGTTGACTAAAGCAGATACAACTTTTATGTTCTCCTTTTTCGAGTCAATAACAAGATTCTTAAGCCTCTTCAGCTCTCCTGAAAAATGTGAAAGAAATATATGGTTGAAAGAAACTAGAGAAGATGAAGACAGAAAGAGCAGATACACTCTTTATGGCATCAGAGTAAGCTACATGCTTATTTCATCACTACTTAGTAGTCAATATGTTAACATAAAATTTAATAGGAAAGTGAAGCACATTGACAACCAAAACAAGACAACAGAAAAGGAGGAAAAAAAACGTTTATTCCCTGCAACTCCTTTTCTCCATTTTTGGATGATAACAGGTAAAAGAAAAAGGGGTGAGGGGAAAGTGCCATTTCCATCTTTCAACCTTTTTTTTCCATATTCTGATGAATTAAGACAACTCTAAACATTCTTTTTTCTTTAGATCCATTTCTCTGACTACAAAGAAGACAATCAATGAGCTACTAAAGTGACACTTCTGCTGCACATTTTTATTTTTCTAACATTATTTTCTTCGTTTATATTCGAACTACCTTCTTTAGGCCAATTTGCAAACTAGTTGCCATCTTCTTTTTTTAAAGTAAAATAAAAAGAAGAAATTTTGTTAAAAATAAACACAGAAATTACAAGGGAGTTGGAGGACAAGATGGCTCCAAAAAGAAACAAGTAAAATCATCAAAAACCTCATTGGAGCACAGCTCTTCAATCCTTATTCAGATCAGATAATGAAATCACATGAAAAGAGCCCAGTGCAGAATCACAAACGGAAGCAAATATTGAAACTCTATTCCCAAAACAGTGAGAAGCTCATCGACCTACCACCAACATATTGGATTCAGAATAGGTTTAGAATTAGAAAACTGTTTATGACACATAAGATTTGCATCGTGGTATTGTAACATTTGCACTAATGGTTGTGCCTTGCTTGTGTAGGCATTACCAAAGACTATTGTGTCATTATCATTTCCCCAAAAATTCAGAATAAACTGCAGGAAATAATATCTACTACTAAAAGAAATTTTTATTGGTAGAAGGAAGTAGGTAAACGATGGGAGGATAAGAAATACACCCTAAATAGAACAAGTGCTAAAAAAATAAACATTAAATTGCAGAAATGTTTTAGACCCCATTTCAGTGTATTTTATGACTACCTCATGCAAGTTAAAGAGGAAAGACTTCTCACTTGGACAGATATATAAAGTTTATGGTTATACACAGCGGCATAAGTGAGAATAGAAATATAAAAAATTGTAGCTTTTGCAATGCGCAGTGTTGGGTGGAAAGGGTATGGACTTATGCAGTATTAACCAAAACCTTACATTAATCTACTTAAGAATATAAAATGTAGCTGTAAGTCTTATTGTGATATGAAAATCTAAACAACGACCTAAAGGTTAATATTGATCGTAGTTTCAGACATAAGTTTATAAAAAAAACCTTTAAATGCATCTTAGAAGATTTTGTGAACCACCATAAAGACCAAGGCATCAGTCAGAGGCACTATGATTCAAGTAGAAAGTATGATTACTAAAAATATAGCAGAAAGACACGCATGGGCAACAAGGACAGAGAATTACTTTTGGCTAAAGAATGTAGAATAATAAAGCTTGAATCTGTAATCCCCACTAGTAAAAATTCAAGATGTCAATTTTCTGAACACATAAGTATACTGTGAACCTACTACATACTAGACTAGTTATCTAAATGTACCAACACAATTAACTGATTGACTGAATGTAAGAGGCCAGTAGGGCACAATGCTGATCATTCCCCACAAAATGACAGTGACTTTTGTGCGATAAAAATAAGCACCGCTAACATTGATGTTGTAAAACTACATTTAAAATATGTTCAAGAGAAGGGTGCAGCTTACCAAGGGAGAGATAAATTCTGAAAGGAGGCTTAAATGGCTGAGTCTCATGGAGGCAGTAAAGACAATAGAGCCCGCCCAGTCTACGTGATAGAGATGCACTAGACGCCATGTAACCTGCACATGAGTTTATCAGAGACAACCAAATGTAAGATCAACAGTAGAAAGATAATGAGAGAGTGAATAAGAAATTTTTCCAAAGGGAATACACAGAAGAAAATGTACAGGCTTCAGAGGCACCTGCCTTTCAATGTCATAAAACTCTTTCCACTCTAAAGATGTGCATTTTTTTAGTTTGCTCATACTTGATTTTGCAAAATACAGAAAAGCTCCTATCTAAATTCGAAAAACAGAGACTCCATTGTGCACAATATATTAATTAGATGGATGAACTAAAGAACACTACAAGCAACTATGCATAGAAGCACATTCATACCAATGGAATGGGCATAGAGTGATTGCATAAAGCAAGTCAAGTATGTGGTAGGCCTAGCCTCAAAAATGAAGGAGAACTTTTTAGAAAGCCATACTCTCTTCATATCAGCCAACACAGTTGATTCATCCTGCAATTTTCATAAATCCATGAAACTTAACTAGTAGAATACCACATAAAATTTATAGAACCATTCTACTCGGTGAATCAAGTAAATTTCCATAACAAAAAAATACCTCCTGAGTGAATACTAACCTTTGCAAACTCCTCAATAAGATCGTCAATGTCTAGTTTGAACCGCTTGATATCAAAGGTCTGACTTTTTTTACCCTTTTTACCTACCCTTTTGTTCAGCATTCTCTAATCAAATCAAAATTACAAAGGAAAAAAATACATATTTTTAGTAGCAAAACCTAGTTTGGGTAAAAGGGTATTTGTGGATTTGGATCCTCTCAGTTACACATTCTCTCCAATTCACCATATTTTTACAGTTGTGAATAGCATAATTGAAATCGATACTGGTAAATTAATTTATTATATTGAATAACATAATTGTTTAAAAAATAAAAGTAATCCAACAAATTTTTACCATTAGATGAACATGTGGATTTTTTATCAAAATTTCAATGGATGAAAATTTTATTTAAGATCAAATAGTTGGTGTATTGAATGGAATTAGAGGACATGTGTAACGGAGGAGAGCCAAATCCGGCATTTGTGAATTAAAAGGGGAAGAAAAGATAGAAACCAAAGAATGAGAGAGTAAATCATCCATCTCACAATACAAAGTTAGAAACAAAACAATCGCGTTAGGAAACTTAAACTCACGGATTCGTTGATGAGGGCAATTAATGGTTCTCTTCAGTCTTGTTTGTTCTGGGACATTAGCTGCTGCAGTCTATAGTGTATGTTCTTTTCGCGTTTCAATTAAGCTGCTTATTACGGAAACCCTAATAAATTGAATAAAAAATAAACCCTAGCCTTGAAAAAAAAAAAGCCTAAAACAAAAAAATTGAATCTGAAAATTAAACCCATCAAATAACCCCAGAATACCACCCATGTTTACAAAAACGACGAAAATTGTATACGGATTAAGTAACTGGCGGGTTTTGTTTGCAGTACGTGGCTTAAGTTCGTTCGGGGGGTTGGCAGGCATCTTATAACCTTTAGGCTTAATTGCTTAAATATTATTTATTATCCTAAATTATAATTATATTTCACTTCTATCTTATAATATTGTTAATTAAATTATTAAATTATTAATTTTTTTACAAGGAAACGACGTCAAAAATGATTATTTAAATAAGACATAACTATAAAAAAAATAATTTTTTATTCTGTGATTAAATATTTTTAATATATCGTTTACATGGCAGGAAGGTGCTTCTAAGTTTGTCACTACCCAGAGAATTGAGATTGCATCAACGAAGTCAATTGTCCAGATGAAACCCATAGCACATCTATTCATTCAACCAAGAATTGCCCATTAATCAGCCAAAGTTCACCAAATCAGACCAAACTAATTATTAATCCAACGGCGTTCAACAAATGGTACAACGACGTTCTATCGATTTTGGGGCTCTCATCCTCCGGCGTTCATCCTCTTGTGGGATTCCACGGTGTTGGAGGAGGCCAGGGAGAATGATATTTGGCGGCGATCGTCACGAAATCGATAGCTACTTATAGGCCATCGATGAAGTCCAACTGTCAATGGAATCAACCACAGTATCTGACGACCACATATTCCGATCAAGATCGACTCACTAGTCGATCTGAACTCGTCGACTCACTCTTCGGTCCGAACAGATAGTATCACCGGCGCCGACTTACCGGATGATAATTACACAGACGACGATTCGATTAGCAAAGATGCGGAACTCCCAAGAATTTGGTGCAATACAAAGCGGTGGAAGTAGCGGGGGTTACAGATCTACAAACAATATACGAATGCTCAACGACGTTCGACCGATTTTGGGGATCGATTCTGATTGTTTTGGTGTGTCATGATTTTGGGCATCGATTCTGATTGTTTTGATCGATTTTGGGATCAATTCTGATTTTGGTGACCATTTTACCTTTAATATATCAAAAAGTGTTTAATTACAAAATAAAAAAATTATTTTTTTACACACATAAGCTGAGTTAGGTTTATTTAAAAAAAAATTAATAATTCAACTATTTAATTAATAAAATTAAAATATAAATCAATATAGACTATAATTTAGGCAAATTATATTTAAGCCTACTCTTTACCCAAAGTTGTTTTTTTGTTTTTCAATTTCCCGTTTCCACAAATTTATTCAATACTCACCCTTAAATGGTTGTTCCATCCTCTCCATACTCTCTCACCCTAATATATGTTCCATCAATTGTCCCTAAATAAACAATTCTGAAATAATAGATATATCTATTATTTTAACATCTTAAAAATGTTTAGAAATACAATCAATTTTATTTTACCTTGAAATATGGAAACTAAAGCATATGTTGCTTTATCAGTTGCTTTATTTCTGATCTGGTTGGTTATTTAAGAAATTTATTTTATAAAGAAATTAGTGGTCTCAAGAATATGTGAAAATGTTTCCTTATACATGCGAAAAAAAGAATCAAATCGTACAGTGATAATGTCGTAACCCACCTCATTATGTAATGTAATATATTGCACAACTTCATATCATTATTTCATGAAGTAACTCCTCTCTTGATGCTTTTAGAATCTGTATATCTATGGCCATCTTTCTGATATACAAGAACATTTTTTAGAAAATAGTTTACCATCTAAAATAACGTTTTTGAAAAATAACTCAAAAGGACAGGCAATCGTTTTTGAAAATGTTTTCTTCCATCATATTTTAAAATAACAAAAGCTTAAGATACAGACCCAGGCCAAGAATCATAGCAGCTTCCTATCACAGCCCCAAAGTAGTTGACAAGCATACACATTGACACAGACTCGTGAACAATACAAGTTAGTAATAACAAGTTTGATAGTCAAAATCAAAGAAAACCTATTTGGATTAGGATGAGGATGATACTACTTGTTTTTAATTTCAAAATTCTCCACAAAATAACAAGTTTGAGTACCCTCGCACGCTCGTGGACCGAGTCATAACTGCATATCCTGTTTCCACATGCCTTAATACTCATTATACAGTCAATCATATACGAAGAATATACACTTTCCAAGCTAATAATGTTATCAAATCTTTTTGCACGACAAATGGTACTCAATACTAAAACAAAAATTCATTCCTAATTGTCCAGACATCCAAACTCCCCAAATTATATAAAATTATGATACAATAAAGATTCTAAACTTCCATACATCGAAAGTCGGTACTAATTGTTGGGGGGGGGGGGGGGGGAAATAAATCTAAATTGGAAACTCCATTTTAATGGGCATACTTAGAGTTTCCATGGAATCGCTGTGCAACCAATCCTTCGCACAAATGAGGGCTTCCACTGTTTCAGGTCGTAATGAACACCTATAACGATCCATCTCTTTGCTCACGGTATCAAACACTGAGCCAGGACCAACTGTGGCTACCGGAACTGACAAGATATCACGAGCCATCTTTGAAAGAGTTGGGTACTTGCTCTTGTTTAGTTTCCACCAGCCTATTACATCAAACTCATGGACCCGAGGTAACAAAGACTCCTCCAAGTACTGATCCAGCTCTGATTTCGATTGCTGGCTTGTAGTCTCCATTATATACACATCAAAATCTGTAAGCCCGAGTCCATTGCTCGACAGAAAATCTCCTCCATCTTCTAGCTCGACAGTTCCACCATTTGCTTCATCCACATAAGTTGGGGTGAGAAGCAGAGGTAGTGCCACGTATTCAAGAAAGAGTTCATGGATTCCCTCGTCAACGATCTTGATGTATGTGGCAGCATCGTCACCATATATTTTTGTAAAACTAAATTCAACAAGCTTCATCTTGAACCGGGGATCCATAACTACAGCAATTGCTAGGATCAAGCAACAGTTTTTCCAGTATTTATCAAAATTTTCTTGCATTGGTTTGGTAAGGTTGCTGATGAAGGGATCATCACATGTGGAGGCACGTGCCAGCTCCAATTGAATCTTCCATGCTTCATGAAAGAATGTGTTTGTGGTTGGGATGACTGGGGTCGTTAGAAGACTAGCTGTGTCAAAGAGTAGTTTCAGGTAAGTGCATAGAGTCTCAACCAGTTTCCAATCTTCCATGGAAGGGGCTTCCTTGTAATCAGGATCAGAAGTATCCAAGCAAGAAAAGACTTCCTTCAACTCTGAAGCAGCCAACAGCATTTCATAGGTCGTGTTCCATTGAGTCTGGTCATCCAGAGCTAGAGTCTTCGTACTGGGTACCTGAAGTTGTTGCTTGAGCTCAAGAAATTTTTCCTCATGGGATTCTGAAGTTTTCACATACTTCACGCTATTTCTGACTTTTTGACAGTTTTTGCCCAGCCCCAAGTGCATGTTGGGCTATACTGCTTAAAGAACGAGCTAAACAACTCCCTACTAACAGTTGACCACCAAGCAGATTAGGGTTCTTGACAGAGAGCAGAGCTCTAAGATTATCAATCCCGGAATCAGTTAAAGCCTGATTTACAGTGACAGAAATTAACCTACCATCCATATTCCAGTCAGAAAGACAAGCAGCAACAGAATGGCTGAAAGCAGAATCTGAATCAGGATAAGGTTCCATGACAACATTGAGAATTTTCCTATGCATCTTCCATTCACTATCAATAAACTGCCCAGTTACAAAAACATAGCCTACAGCATGGCAAGAGGTCCACAAGTCCAGTGTAAGGCAGATACGCCCAGGCA
The DNA here is from genome assembly GCA_020205605.1 of Panax ginseng. Classification (NCBI taxonomy): domain Eukaryota; kingdom Viridiplantae; phylum Streptophyta; class Magnoliopsida; order Apiales; family Araliaceae; genus Panax; species Panax ginseng. The sequence continues at coordinate 125,552,394 of CM035144.1, forward strand.
TTCCCTCAATCACCTTCTGCAGGCTTTGCTTTTCCCTAAGATAAGTTGCCACACAATCTCCTTGAACAGTATTAAAACTCACCATATCAAATCGAGGCTGAAGATTCTTGACAAAAGCAATGAAGCCAGAATGTTCAACAATGTGAAGGGGGTAGTCATGCATGATTATCATCCTAGCAATCTCATGGCGACAACGATCTGAATCAAAAGCAAAGTAAGGTACGCTAGCAGTTCTGTAACGTCGTTTTGGTGTTTCATTAAGACCTCCAATTCCAACCATCTTTGAAGGTGCACTGTATGGGGATAATTGATTCTTCTCCTGGTTACGCAGGACCACTGGACAGGTTCCCTTGGCAATGTGACGTTTGAGGTGACTAGTGCCGGCTACCTTAGAACCTGTACTGTATGCGAAGGATTGCTTGCATTGCTTACAGCATGCCCTTCTACATCCAGCACCTACAGTTTCAATAGTGAAGTGTTCCCAAACAATTGACTTCTTTTTCCTACGTTTGTTAGGCTGCGTTTCTACATGGAACGGCTGCATTTCTAAACTGGCAGGCGGCATTTCTAAACTGACAGGCTGCAATTCTAAACTGACCGCCTGCAGTTTTGCACCGACCGTCCGCTGTTCTGCATTGGCTGGCTGCAGTTCCGTATTGGCCTGCTGCAGTTCTGCATTGACCGGCTGCAGTTCTGCATTGACCTGATGCAGTTCTGCACTGACCTGATGCAGTTCTGCACTGACCGGCTGCAGTTCTGCATTGACCGGCTGCAGTTTTGCATTGACCGGCTGCAGTTCTGCCTTGACCGGCTGCAGTTCTGCATTAACTGGCTGCATTTCTACATCATCCTGCTGTGGCTGCATTTCTACATCATCAGGCTGTGTCTCTACACTGACCAGCTGATGATTGTTTTGGATAAGTGTTTCCATCAAGTAGAGAAGCCAAGTCCTGCTTCAGGCAGAAAAGAACTTTAGTTTTACAACATTGATAAATCTTAGATCAAATAAAACAATCCAAGAACAACCAGAATTACTGGAGTGAAAGGGAAAAAGAAAAGTAATAAGTGAAACAATACGACACAAAGTCATTAAGCTCAAAAAGCATTTATCAGATTAACTCCAAAATAATATCATAGTGAGTATTTACATACATACATACATATATATATATACATACATATATATATATATAATATATATATATATATATATACACACCGATTGCTGTACTTCACACTACACACCCCAAAACCATTGAAAAAGAAAAACAAAGAAAAATAAGAAACATTTAACCAATTAAAGTAGATACAATTATATGGCAAATGCTGGACAACTACTCCATCTTAAACAGATAGAAGAAATATTCATGGAATAGAGAGATATCTTGATGAATGAAAAGGAAGTGAAATAATAAAGCCACGAAAGATGGACATTTGTATTACAACTGTACAACGCTAATGGAGGTATAGTTACTATAGTATTCATACATGATATAAAATGCAAGTATAAACATGCAATCTTTCACAAACCAAGGGCGCGTTAGGGCAAGTTCTGTAACTTAGTAACAACTCATAATAAAACAAAACTATACTAAAAATAGAACATACTATAGTAGTTTATTGAAGACAAAAAAGATCATTATATCCATCCTCCTTTCTTTGGGATGAGTGATATCCACTCTCTTAAAGTTATGGGGCCGATCATGTAAATTGTCTCTTAATTTCAGCATCACAGTCCAACTCAAGGCTCCAGTTTAACTTTCCATACTTCCAAACTTTCTCCTAAATTTTAAAGAGAAGTTCAAAATAAAGAAAACTAAAAGTAAGAGAATATGACACTGTTATGGAAAGTACAAACTATGAGAATGAATCATCCAGAAATGGATACATGGCTATTCAATTTAGCTGCAAATGTAAGCACTAAAAAAATGAAACCTAAAGCAAATAACAAGTAAATCTGCAGTCACATTTGGGGCCAGCAAAATAATAATAAATAGAAGAAAACTTGATCGGATAACCATATACACATCAACATGCGTTGCTACCAATCCCAGTAGTTGCACCATGAATATATGTAGTCCGATATTTAATGCTCAAAAAATTATAAAACCATTAAATTTACATTGTTCTGTACTTTTGTTTGGTCAGATATACTTTTAGTCATAAGTCAGTACAGGCGAGTATAAAAAAGTGAGCACTGAGTAGTATCTAATATACATGCATGATGTTTGACTTTGGTATCTGAATAAGCAGGCAGCAATATCACATACTTGGCAGTCCTGACAAAAATTATCATTCGACCATTCTGGTCCATTCCTAAGACATTAAGAATTACTCCCAAAATTACTCAAGACCCAATCTTTTGCAAACACTTTTGAGCTTCTGAAAAGGAATCACCATCAACAGTGTCAACTAATCAGAGATGACCTTCTCATAATTTTGACAAAATAAATGAACCAAACAAACAGTGAATAAATGATTCAAACGAGCAATCTTTTGCGGGCCCATTTGGCAATGACTTATTTTAAAACGACTTATAAGTAAAAATTTAAAATGAATTATAAGTCATTTTCAGTTGTGACTTGTAAAAAAAACTGTTTGATACCATTTTGACTTATAAGTTAAAATTAGTTGATAAGGTGTTTGGCTGATAGCGAGTTACAAGTTAAAATAAATTGGAAATATATGTAAACCTGGCCCTGAACTGGGCTGGGCTCAACTTAAGTCCACCATCCTGAAATGGTTAGTTTATAATACTGACAAACTGTAACCCCAAAAAGAAAAAGAAAAAAAATTAACTACTGGACTGACATAAGATCCAGTACAGTCGTCTTTGAAACAAAGTCCCATCTCAAAAGTTAAAACTAGTACTTCTTTCTTAGTAAGTACAATGGTCACGTGCACATGTTTAATGGCACGTGGGCAGTAGTGCAATGACCAACGGCCAAAGCCCAAAGTAATTAGTCAGGGTTAAAAAGGACATTTTTCCCTTCTTGGGGTTGCAGACATACAAACCAGATCTAGGAATTTCATCAAACTTGGGCTTCAATGAAATCTAAATCACAAGCCCAGAAAAATAAAAATAAAATTAAAACACCAAATAATCGCAGCTCGAGAAACAGAGAACCATAACTGAATTCAAAATCAAAATAACAAAGGCAAATATAAAACTTAAATATTCAAAATTAATCCTACGAACCACCATACATAACTCTATAGATCTTAATTAAAGTACCTTAAAGTATCACATAAATCTTCAACCAAAAAACATAACGAACTAATATAGAGACCAAGACAATCAAGAGAAAAAGAATAAAAGATCCGATCTTGATAGGAAAAAAATAGAGTTAGGGTTTTAACCTGTAGAATAGTTGAATCCAAAATACCCAGCACCAATAACGGTATACCGCACATAAACAGAACCTCGCTCCCCAGCTCTCCACGACCAGCCGAGATCTAGGGTTTCGCCGACGAGAGAGAGAGAGGAAGGAGGAGGGAGGAGAGAGAGAATTGGGCTTGAACCCGACAAATCTAATTGGACCCTTATGTGGCTTGGGACTATTAGGGTAGTTGAACCTGTGCTATAAGTGAGAAAGAAGATAAGATTATTATTTTTTGCTTTAATTTTCAACATTGAAGTTTATATTTTTGGGACGGACGGACGGACGGACCACAGCCCACCTTTTAGGGTTTTGTTTCGTCCAGGACTTTTTTTTTTTTAGAGAGAGAAATTGATAAAAGGAGAGGAGAGGAGAGGAGAGGAGAGGAGAGAAAGAGAGTACGTGTAGCCCACCTATGGCATCTGGGTGGACAATATTGATGGAATTGGAGAGGGCCTACACGGATGCTTTTCTTTTTTCTTTCTCTTGTGAATTAGTAATTCTCTTATAGCAATCATATCAAACTAGCCCAATGATGTGGCCATAAATTTAGTTCAGTTCAGTTCAATATTTTGTAGCACCACCCATCTTGGGTCATCTCCCCTCTTGGGAAAGTGAATGGTTGGTTGGTTTGTCTTAATTTTATATTTAATGGAGTAGTACTATTTTTTTGTTAGTTTAACAAGAATACACTACAAATTATTGATTTTTGTGAGGCCTTTTTTAGCACCAGGATTTTACAAATTACATGTGAATAAAGTATTATTTTAATGGAGGAGAAACCAAATTAACTGGTTATTCATGTTTGTATATTAATTTTTTAGGTAAATTTGGATTGTGAAACTTTCTATTCTTAGTTTGTTTTGATTGTATGAATTTGTTAGGTAAATCAATGATTCTCTGACTTGTTCAGAAAATAAAAATCATTTGCTTTCTTAGAAAAAATAATCGGGTACATTATCTTTTAACTTTCATCTTTTCATAAAAGAGTGATGTCAGGGGTCTTAACTTTTTTATCTGTATCGTTATAACATTAACTAAATAGATTTTATGTATTTGACAATATAATAAATTATAAATAAAATATTTAATATTATGTCATTAGAGACTCCTAATATTATTCGGTTATAAACTATGTATATATGGTATATTAGATATTACAACATGGTTTTGCTAGCCTAAAAGAAGCTTAGTAGTCGCTCTACTCTCCCGTGGTGTTGTATCGGAGATTTTAATGATCTTTTATCTTCAAGTGAAAAGCTTGGGAGTATTGACCACCCTCAGTGGCTCTTTGACAGGTTCCGGAGGGCTGTTGATGATAGTGGACTGCTGGATATTGGTATGGAGGGGCATCCTTTCACTTGAGAGCGTCGTAGGGGTTTTCCGGATTGGATTGAGAAACGCGTCTGATCGCGCGCTTGTTTTTCTACTTGGCTTTCTGCTTTTCCCACGCCAAGTCTGCGGAATATAGAGAGCTTCTATGTCGGATCACTCAAATTTATTATGCTTGATTTTTTGTTGTCAGCCAAGTATACAAAACTCATAAATTTAAGTTTGAAAACTTTTGGCTTAGGGAGCCCCAATGCTTGGGACTATTATCTCTTGACAAATTTGATAGGAGCTCTGGGAGTCCTATTCAAACTCAAATTCATCGGTCAAATGTGGGGTTGATTTAATGAGGTGAAATCAGGTCTTGCCTCTCATTTTAATAAGGATATTCTTGATTGTAAAAGGCGGATGAAAGGCCTTAGGTCTCTTCATCGACCAAGATTCTATTGCCCATACTCTAATCATGTCGCTCAAGGTTCAATCATTATTGGCTCAACAAGAGGATTTTTGGAAACAACGTTAAAGCAATCGTAGCTTCAATTCCGGGGACTCAAACTCCCAATTTTTCATATTTCGCATACTGGTCGGAAGAATAATACTGATTTTGGAGCTCAAGGATGATAGTGGTCGCTGGTTACGTTGGGATAATGGGTTGTCGAACCTGCTCCTCTCTTATTTTTAGGGGATCTTCACGTCACACGCAAACTCAGGCTGTAATGGAGTGCATTACTTCTTATATTTCTGATCAGCAGAGAAATTTTCTTATTGCTCCCTTTCCGAAGGACGATGTCAAGGAGGCTCTGTTCTCTATGCATCCTCATAAAGCGTCGGGGCCGGATGGTATAAACCCCGCGTTCTATCAACGTTCTTAGGATATTGTGGGCGATTATGTGACTGTCGCTTGTCTCTCCTTCCTTCAGCAAGGGGTATTTCCAAAGGGCTTCAATGAAACAAATATTGTGCTAATTCCTAAGAAGTCAAAGCCTGTGTTGGTTACTGATCTTAGGCCAATTTCTCTATGCAATGTTATTTACAAGATAGTTGCGAAAATGCTTGCGAATCGCCTCAAACATGTGATTGATTCTATTATCTTAGAGCAGCAAAGTGCGTTCATTCCGGGAAGGCTGATTATTGACAACATTATGATCGCTTATGAGGTACTTCACTATCTAAAGAGGAAAAGGCAAGGAAGTCGAGATTCTCCTTCATTTGAAGATTGATATGAAAGCAAAGCCTATGATAGACTTGAATGGGACTATTTGCACCAAATCATGGTTCGTATGGGTTTTCCTTCGGTTTGGATTCGGTGGATTATGTTATGTGTTTCCACTGTGAAATATTCTATAGTTCATAATGGCTGTGAGTTGGAACCAATCATTCCTTCGAGAGGCTTACGGCAAGGTTGCCCTCTCTCGCCATAGTATTTATTTATCCTCTGTCTTGAAGGTTTTTACGCCTTTATCATCATTATGAGCGTCATGTCAATAATCCACTATCAGAAAGTCTCTCAAGGTGCTCTAGTTAGTTGTCCCACCTATTTTTTTTTTAACGCAGCGACAAATTATTTATTTTTCGGGGCGACTACCTCAGAATGTCAACATATAAAGGAATGCATCCAGTTATATGAATCTGCCTCGGGTCAGCAGATAAACTTTCAGAAATCCTCTATTCTTTTCAATGTTAATACGCATGTGACTGTTCAAAATGTGGTTAGTGGCATTCTTCAGGTTAGGGTTACCTCTGATCATGGGAAGTACCTTGGCTTACCATCTTATATGGGGAAGAATAAGAAGCAGGCACTATCTTTTGTCAAGTAGCGTATGTGGAGTCGTCTGTCCGGATGAAAGACAAAGTTACTCTCCAAAGCTGGTAAAGAAGTTCTTATAAAGAGTGTGGCTCATGCTCTTCTTACTTTTGTTATGGGTGTCTTCTTATTGTCGAAGGACCTTTGCTCGGATTTGGAAAGTTCAATGGTTCGCTATTGGTGGAAGTTGGGCTCTAATCAGTCCAAAGGAATTCATTGGGTTAGTTGGAAGAAATTATACGCTCGGAAGGAGCATGGGGGCTTAGGTTTTAAGAGTCTCTATGACTTCAACTTGGCCATGCTTGGTAAGAGCGAGTGGCGTTTGGTGACTCGTCCATCTTCACTGGTTGCGAGGATTTTTAAGGCCAGATATTACCCATCTTCTTCTTTCTTCTGTGCTCAGAAAGGCAATAATCCCAGCTTCATCTGGTCAAGTATCATGGCTGCCTAACCTCTCTTAAAGCAAGGTGTCAGATGGCGTGTTGGCAATGGGAAAAGCATTAATATTTGGACGGAGCCTTGGTTGCCTGACGATGATAATCCTTGGTTGTCTTCTTCCCTTGTTCCAGGGACGAAGCATGCTTCTGTGAACAATCTCATGCTCCCTGATGCGCTTTCTTGGGACACTGATTTAGTAAGGGATTTATTTGATGCTCGTGACTCTTCGTTGATTTCTAATATTTCATTGAATAGTAGGTGTCAGGAGGATCGCCTGTATTGGAGATTTGAAAGAAGGGGGTTGTATTCGGTGAAGAGCGCTTATGACTTCTTGACCTCTGACCTGAGCACTCTTCACCCTCGTCATGATACTCTAACTTGGAAGAAACTCTAGGCGGTTCGTATCCCTCCGAAAGTGAAACATATTTTATGGCGTTTGTGTAATGCCAGTCTACCCACCAAAGACAACCTTTTGAAGAAAAGAGTCATTGTGGATGGTACTTGTCCCGTGTGTAACTCTCCAGTCATCATGTGTTTACCTCCTGCCCTTTTGCGAAAGAATGTTGGAGGTACATCTCTCATGCGCTTTTATTCCCCAGGGTAACTTTTATAAACGACCCCAAAATAGGTTCATTCAATCCAACCCATTCTGAGTCGCCAAATACATGGTACAGAATACAACTACAACTTTATTATAACAATTGTCGTGCAAAATACAACAACACATATACTGTGAGTTTGGATACAAATATATACCAAATGTGACACATGTCCCAACCGTGGACAACACCTCACAGTGACACCTTACATAAAGGTATAATCAAAGACTGCTTTAGAAACTAAAATCTTTGGGAAGTGCTTTCGAGAACCTTCGTATACATGGGAGGTCATGCGTTTGGTAATGATAGATATCATATGTCCAGAGAATTATCCTTGGTTGACCTAATAGACCCCAAAGAAAAACGAGAAGATTACTATCATATTCTTCCCAATGGTGAGTCTTCTCTTGATTTATCATTATCTCCACTATCTCAAATTGAGAATTATACTTCAAACAAACACCAAGATTATATAGGTAGTGCTTTCAGATATATACTCAAAGAAGTGGATGAAAGCACATCCTCGCTCTTTATGATGATACAAGGTCAGTATGTCATTAGACATCTTGTATGATAAAGGACAAAACACCTTCCAACGTTGGGTTTGCTTTCACCCTCAACAATATATAGACCACCGTTCTATTCCCTTTATCCCCACTCGACCCAAATTACACTTTTATTACCCGAAAGGAATTGTGAAGCAAAAGGAGCACAACTAGCTTCAAGAAAGAATATTATGACTAAAGATAAATAAATTATCAATAGTCTTCATCAAGAATAAATCGTAGATTTAGAACATACGGTAGATGATAAAACTTTTCAACCATAGTTGCAAATGGAATGAAAGAATCCATTAAGAAGAGTCAAATAGACTATAAAGTCTATTATCTTCTTCATGTTAAAAGTCCACCAACAATGTTTTATTCCGTAACATCAATCAACAATTCCTCATCCCACAATCATATTTAATAACTCATAATTGTAATTGTTGTTCAAAATTCCTTTTCTCATCCAGACAAAGATAATTTTCATCACCAAACATCAAAGATCATGGTTATACCAAATCACAGCTTCATGTTCATAATCAAACTAATAAATTCATCTTTTTGCACTACGGCCAAAGATATTCATCAACAGCTTAATCTTTGCACTACAGCCAAAGATATTCATCAATGATTCATCTTTGCACTACATGCCAAAGATATTCAACAACAAGTCATCTTTGCATTACGTGCCAAATATATTAATATCTCAAAGAAATATATAATCATTTCGTAATTTATATAAACAATAATTATAACCATGTTGATTAATTCACCTTTTCTTGACTTAAGCTAAAGATATTCAATTATAAATTCAATGGTCATGATCATACCAAATACAATTCAACTTTTCACTATCGCCAAAGAGAACCCTAACATCATGATCATACCAATAATCTATCCATCTTTACACTCCAAAGGAAAGAGAATTTCAACATCGTGGTTATAAAATGTTATATATGATAATAAAATCAATATAATCAATATATAGTTTTAATCTCCGAGTAATATTCATAAATCAACTATAATTTAGTTAGAAAAAGAAACCAATTTTGTCATGAATAAGAACTCATGAATAAGAATTTCGTGAATAAGAACTCATGAATAGTAACTTTCGTGAATAAGATCTCATGAATAGTAAACCCGACTCAAAAAGTAGAAATTCCATAATAAAATCCATACCAATATTTCGTAATAATGATATTGAAAGAATAATATTTTTTTTAAGCTTATAAACAATTTATTTTAATTGTTTACACTTTACTAAATAATGCATTTAATCATTCTAAAATGCCAAACTCATAAGATTTCATCACCAATAACCAAAATCCTCATCAAAATCTGCATATACCTCATGTAGGATTCTCAAGCTATAAAATCCTATTTTCTAATTTTCTTACCTCACATAACATATTTAATTCATTTACTCATAACTAGTCCATTTTCATGAAAAATAACAAATCAGTTCCAAAATATTTCTTTTCTGGGATTTAGCAATAATATAATCCTATATTGAACATATATTTTTATTAGAATTTTTAAAAGTCATTTACTATTTTTCACATGGCCAAAACCAATTTAATATTTAAATATTTATCATAAATTGTACTTTTATCCAAAATTTCCGAAATTTACAGAGTATACTTATATAATATAGATGTACTCCCAATAAAAATTTCATCAATTTTGGAGTTAACCACAAGGAGTTATAAGCGGTTACTTTTAAAATAGTCTTTTCCCGTAAAATTCATAACTCTTAATCTATACATCCAAAAATCGCCATTTTTGGACACAATCAACAAAACTCATCAAATTATCATTTAAAATTTTTCCAGAATTTTTGAAGGTCTGAAAAGTTACGAAACATGAAAAATATAACAACCCTTAAAATCCCTTACCTCAAAAGAGCAGTATTTCTGACTGGAATAACGCTGAACGAACTTGCACCGTATAGCAACACTCAAGATACAAGAATACACTTGATAATATAGAGAGAGAAATAGAGAGAAAACTTCAGTTTCTGGTGTGATTTTCAATTCTAACTTAAGCTTCTCTTTATAGGAAAATGCTAGAACGCCAAAGTAGACTAAAATAATAAAATATTATTTTTTTTTTACACACCAACCATCCAAGACCAGCCATCCAAGCATGCCAATTCTGGAAAAATATAGCAGCCCACATGTTATTAACACCAACCAAAGTGGGTCCCACCATATTATTTAATAAAAATAATTTTATTTTTTGAAATTTCAATAATTCATAGAAAATAGCTCGTTTATCAGAAAAATTCGAAACTCGCGATTTTCCATGGGAAATTCCATTCTCTACAACTTTGCAGAAGAAAATTTTTCCAAATTCCAAATAAAAATTGACCAAAATCAACAAACGAAATGATTTTATACCTATAATCAATTTTCTATTAAGAATTGTGTCCACCGACACCCAAAACATATGTTAAATATTTAATGCCACAAAATACTCTTCCTCCTCATATACTCATATATCCCACATTCATTGTAAAAATATTACCGCTAATATATTATCAAAATAATATATTTAAATGAATTATTTTATCGTAAAAAGATAAAATATTAATTTTCAATAGTTGTCACATTAAAATTTTTTCCATCTATATCCACAATAAATATTTTCTTTATCATAATAATCAATAATTAATTATTCACAAATAATATTACAGACTCACAAGATCGACAACCGTGCCGCTCCTGTGATAGAGGGCTTTCCAATAAGGATTTCTCCTTACTCCACAAGCAATTGGTGACCAAACCTCTCCTGTATGTAACTTTCTAGACATTACCAATAATGTTATCCGATAATATTATTCAAATAATTTGAATTATTGATCCGATAATGAGAAATATTACAAGCAAGGATAATTATCAAATAACAATAATATAAAATATCAACGCAAAGAATTATTGAATCAATAAAATAAAATATTGAATAAGAATTACCGTAATAATTATCGAGTAGTGCTTTCTTACGTAAGAATCAATAATTCAAAAATATTGTGTAATACCGCAAGTGCCATCGCCATGCAACAACGCGTATTATCATATTTTAACCACCGTGTATTCCAACAAGGTTAATACCAGTAAAACTCAAACTTGTCGCTTTCTTCATCCGACAGCTTATTCCAAGCATGGGCCCCACAAATGATCAAGCGCTGGCTGCATTTGATATTCCCCACAAAAAAAGAATATTCCACGACCAAACTAATATTCTCCTAACAACAATGAATATTTTATACCACTTGTGTGTTTTGTAAAATTTGCATATTTCACCCATAACTTTAAACTTTTATCAATTTTAACATTTACTTGAATAATAATTATAAGAAAATTGAATAATTTTATTTCATAAAATTCGGGGTCTTACATAACCAAGACTTCTTTGAGTGGTTTTCTAGTTTGTTGGTTAGTGGTTCATAAAAGGAGATTAAGCTTTGCGCTTGTATGATAATTTGGTGTATTTGGCGGAATCGAAATGAGGTGTTATGGAATAATTCCAGGTCCAAAAGCCATTAAGCCTACTAAATCTTATGAGTTCTTATCTTTTCCAATGGATTTGTCGCTCAAGAAAGTTTGTTAATGACAATACTTCCATATCCGAAGATGGGCATATTTATCGTCTACAGCCGAGAACAGGTTGGATCAAATGTAATGTAGATGGCATCGCTTTTAATCGAGAGGCAAAGCTTGGTTATGGTTGGGTGATTAGAGATCATTGATTCTTCTTTGTTCTTTGGGTGTGGCTCTTTTCATGGGTCATTTAGATCCCGAAATGGCGAAGCAATCAATCACCGCAGAGAGCCCTTATTTGGTTAAAGACTCACAAGAACGAAAGTGATCCTTGAATCGATGCTTTCAATCTTGTTCGTGCTTATTCGGGATCTGATTCTTTTCGAGTCCTTTAGGTTTGGTTATTGATGATTGTAAGCAACTCCTCCTTGATATTGAAGATTGTCGATTTGTTTTATTAGGCGGTCAAGAATCTGTCGCATATTCCTTAGCTAATGTGTGTCGGGTTCTATGTCCTGGAAGCCATGTTTGGATAGTTCTCCACCTCCCTTTGTTTGTAATGCTTTGATGTTGGATAATCAATACTAATACTCCATACTTTGGCAAAAAAAAAAAAAAAAAAAAAGAAGTTGTATGTAGAAGATGAGATTTGTAACTTTTTACTCTAATTTTCATATTGTAGATGAGTTAGGTATGAGTTGACAATTAATGCATTGTAATACTAATTGTATATTATCCGTCTATAAAATATTATATTTTTTGTTTTAAAATATAAGATCAAATTTAATTTTTTAAAATTAATTTAGATTTTTATATACTTTAAATTAATGAGATTAATTTAAATTTTTTAAAAAATAGGTCAAATTAATAATATTTTTTAGATAATATTTATAATTGTAATGTATAATATTAAATAAAATTATTTAATTTTGAGTTTAAAAGATCTCAATTTACATATGAAAAAAAATTAAAATTGATTCTATTTTTAGGAGAGAGGGAAGTATAAAATTAAAATAGGAAAATAGCTAGTAGTATAAAGTATAATGTGCTAATCTAAACGAGAGCAGATCCTCTGTTCCCAAATTTTTTATTTTCTTGTGTCTTTTCACTTAAATTTTGACACTTAGTCTCTTACGTAACATTAATTAATTCCAAAATTAAATAAAAAGACATGTATCAAAATTGAAGTGGATCCAAATTTCTTGTCCTCTTGTGTCCCTTCACTTAAATTTTGACACCTAGTCTCTTACTTAACACTAATTAATTCTAAAATTAAATAAAAAAACATGTATCAAAATTTAAAATGAGTGACAAAAAATTTAAGGACAGAGGATCTGCTCTCAACCTAAACTTCTTTGGTTGATGGATCAATAATACTGAACCATTGATCCACAACTGTTTCTAGATCATTGAAACTCTTTCCAATCCCACCCTATATAAAATCATTGGAGGTGAAATAAGTCGGTGATATTCTCCATATATGTTATGGGTGTTGGTGGTTGATGCAATTTAATAATAAGAATCATGTTATGTTATGTTATGTATCGCAATAAATTTATGTTAAATTATAATCTTATCGGTGTATGAAATTAATAAAAATTACACTAACAATACGTGATTTTGTCCTCTTTTCCTCCTCCTATAATTCTCTCTACAAAAAACATAAATCTCAGCACAACTAAAGAATAACGATAAAAATAGAACCTTTATGACTTGAAGCTGCCATCATAATCATGTGTTGCAGATTTGAGTTGGTTTAGAGGAGCATGTAGTTCATCAATTTCTCTGCACAAAGATGGAATTGTACCAAATAATATTATGTGAACTGCAAGAAAAGGTTGTTCCATTTTAAAAAAGATGAAAAAATAAGTTTCAGACATGGAAACTTTATAAAATGAAAAGGACTGTTACCTGTTGAGTTTTGCGTTGTTCTCTAAGCAAGAATTTAGGTTGCTCCTACACTCCTCTAACTCACTGAGTGTCATCTTTAACTGAATCCAAAGAAGAAGATGTGTGAGAAGAAGCTCAAAGGCAAAAGAGAAAAATCACAATTTAATAGAATACAAATAAGCAACCTCCTGCTGAAGACAAGCATTTTATTTATTGATATCAGCTTCCTGTTCAACGGAGAAGAGCCTGGATTGGCATAAGGTTGCAAAATCAAAAGTCCAAACTTTTAGATTAATTGGAAAAGAAAAGTCACAAATATTACCTTAGGATGCAAATTTATACTCGGACGACTATGCTGTTGTAAATTTAATTCCATCAAGAAACAGAACCTATTGTAAACAGATGAACTTGATTTAGATAATTACAGAGATGAAAACATGCTATGTCTTAGAAAATCAGTACTACTATAATTTATTCGATATAGACAGGTATTCAAGGAAATGGATAAGTCAGGTTACACAGAAGTAAGCTAGCTTTGGTAATTTTTCTCCCCTCAGCCGCTTAGCACGCCTACTTGACTTAGTTATAAGGTCCCGAGACTGACAGACCGTGGCATCAATTATATTAGGCAAGTGATAGGTACCATATATAAGTCCAGACAAGATAATAAAATCATCAGTAAAAGCATGAGACTTTTTGGAATCATTACACTTGTTCAAATCCCTTGTCCCCAAATATAGATTGTAAAAGGGGTATTGCAGAACATGGTACTCTATCTGCTCCAAACTGAATTAAACAACACATTGTGTAGTAATCCATGTGTTAACGTCAGGATCTTTCTCCACGTCCCAATCACGAAAGACGTCCTGATCCTGCACAGTAAACACGACAAACACCACAAGCTTGACGGCCGGACCGCCGGGGGATAGCTCAGGCGTGAGAGTAAGTATGTCTGTTCACAAGGTTAACTCAAGAGGATGATAAAATCTAGTGTAATGAGAGAGATTAGATTTCTTAGTTTTGTGTATGTGTATATATCAAAAACGTACCTCCTTGTGAAGACTTATTCTCCAAGATATAATATCTTCGCCTGGATTACTGTGTCACCCACTACTATCTGACATATCCCCCTGATCTGATGGGTTCTGCCGACTGCATGGAGCTTATCCACTACTTTTTGCCATCACATACACCGCCAAGTAGCTTATAATCCCATCCACATTAATGCATGATGGATATCTCATTAAACTGTCATATACTATATTATCATTACAAGTCAAAGTGATAGATATTAAATGATCCAATGGGCTAATCCAACGAACCGAATCTTATTCCCTATAGGATTAAATAAAGTTAACACAATTGATTAGGCCCAACGAGGTCCCATGACTTAATTATAAAAGCCCAATGGATTAAATTAATAAGTGAGCCCAATTTAACCTACCCCGAATAGGAGAAATATCATGACCCAACATTACCCCTAGTTTTTTGTTGAGCGAGAATGGTTAATGGAAAACTACAAATGGTCCATGATATTAGAATTTAATGAAAGCCCAAAACAGAAATAATTGAGACATACCCACTTTGGTGCATAAATGGGACGTGGAATGGCTAAATGCCCGAGTAATAGCCCAATCAATAAAGGATTGAATTTGAGCAGGATGGACCAATAATCGAAATTCAACCGCGAGGCCCAATCGATAAGATATCCAAAGGTCGACCCGATACCGCCCCATTCAATTCTCATCATTAATCGACATTTAATCGCGTTGGCCTCGAAACCCGTAAATCAGTCGAAGATAAAAGGTAAACTTCACCAATTCTGATGGTTTTACCTGCTAATTTGAATCTTGAACCTTCTTCTCCTTCCCAGAACTTCTCTCTCTAGCTTATGGAATCTCAACAATGGTGAACCCTAGCAGCACTTCTCGGCTTTCCCCAATCCACACCCCTAACCCGGAGGGTTCGAGTTCAAACCCTACATCTCCTGCCGATTTCTTCAAGGATGGGGAACAATTTTCTCATGCCAACATTGCATCTACTGATCACGAGAATCGAGATACGATGCTTTCAAATTCACTATCGATTCCTGGATAACTATGTTATAAGGGCTCCTGCTCCGGAGGAGCGAATGTACCAACAACCAGATGGCTGGGTCGCCATGCCTGCTACCTTTCTGGAAAAGGGGATTCGTCTACCCCTTCACGCCTTCGTTGTTACCCTCTTAGGGTTTATAGGAGTGGGTTTCGCTTTACTAGTACTCCAACTCTTACATCCACATCTTGGCATTCATTGCCTTTTGCCATGAAAGCTAGGATTACTCCCTGGGTTGACATTTTCTTCACCCTCTTCTACGTACGGTAGATCCCGAGAACGAGTGTTTAAGATCTTGAACAAACAATCTCTCGCCTTGAACTCCAAATTGAGAAGAGGTCCCCGATAAAGACCTCTTCGAGCAACAAAGGTTGGCACGAGAAGTGGTTCTTCGTCACGAGGACCAGAGATCTCTTCTTCCAGATTGGACCATCCTGGACCGGATTTACTGGCGACTTGGAGACATTCCCAAGTCGCGTGTGAAGGAGATGGGAGACTTTCTGAAGAAGATCCTCCAAAAGAATGGAGTTTCACACTTCGACCCAAACAAGCCCTGGCGAGATGATCATAAATTTAAGTTCAAACAACTCAAGAATATAGTTTTTGAGGTATTTAAGTGGCATGGATTTTAATATATGGTTATTTGCGGTGTCTCTCGATCAAACCAACTTCTTCGGAAGTGAAAGAATTGGGAGACTTTCTAGCGAGAGAAGACTACGGAGGCGAGTGAAGAGCTTCCTCAAGAAGAGTCTTCCCAACCCCCTTCCTCCGATCCACCAACCATTTCCTTCGAATGATGAACACGTTCGACGAGCCTCTCATTCCCGAAGAAACCCTCGGACCTACTGCCAAGGAAGAAAGTCACTAAAAAGCCGTAACTATCCATCGCGATATAGATCCGAAAGCGACGAGGAGATCCTTCCCAAGCAATCCCACAATCAACCCTCCAACCGACCCCACATTCTTGCCTTCCGAATCAACTCCAACTAAAAGGAGCTTGCTTGACATACCTCTATCGATAGAGGCGAAAGTTCTTCGTGTTAAGAAGCTAAGGTCAAAGATAACTCAACTCACTTAGAAGAACTCCGAATTCCAACGTCTTCGACTACCACTCCCAAACAATCCCAACCGAAAACCAAACACCTGATGCTGGGCTGGTTGAATCTATCCCCCTCTTATCCCGAAAAAGAAAACAACCTTAAGACAGTCAGCCGGGTGCAACCTCGGCTCCTTCTTCGACCCCCGATCCTACTCCTGCCCGATCTCCTTCTCCAGAAACGGTATATGCGGATCCTACATGGTTCGCTGACCACTTTATGCCTCTCTCTCCCAAGACAAACGACTAACGAATTCCAGCATAATGCCATGGCTTCGCCAACCATGTGGCCCCGATTTAATGCTAACTTCCCCTTTCAACTGTTCGAGGCCTTCGTTCGCGAGACCGATGATCACCGATTCAGAACAATCTGAATGGGGATTTGCTAAATATGTATGAAATTGAAATTACTTGGCGAAGGTAAATGATTCTCTCCTTCATTTCTATACTTATCTTCGTATCATATATATCTCAAACCGATCAAATAATCTTCCGAACATGCACAGTAAATCTCAGATTCGGGCGTCTGCGACCAAGATCTCTCGATGCTAAATCAGAAGAAGAGTATTTGAAGGAGAACTCCATCCTGAAATCTACCTTGGCTCGAGAAAAGACCCAACGTGAAGGCATCCTTCATACAAATGAAGGACTTCAGAAAGAGTTGGCCCAAGCCAAGGAAGACGTGAAGACCTCCAAGGAAGAACTGAAGTCAACTAAAGCACAACATGCAGAGATCGTCAAGATGAATGTCGACTTGGTTCAGAGGAGTGAAATAAGGATGGACAAGATCAAGGAGCTGAAGGCTAATTCTAAGCTCTTAACCAAGACAATTCATAAGCTGGAGCGGGAAGAAACCCGTCGGATGAACATACGACAGAAGCTCGAAGAAGAAATATGAGAACTCAAGGCTCTTCGGGACCTTGGGCCTCCTTTGACTGATGCCCTTCGCAAACAAATCTGTGAAGAGTATTGGAACTCGGATGAAATCAATGGAGAAATCATGAAGATACATACTGAAAGCTACGAGCTCTGCCGAAGTCGTGGCAAGGAGAAGTTGATCAAAGCCAACATAGATCCATCCTTACTCGACTCTTCAGATGACGAGGGTGTTGCCTGAAGCAACATCTTTTGTTTTTTCTTGGTTTTATTTAAAAACACTTATAAAAATTTTCTTTTATTTTCCATATTGTAAGTAGATGAGATATTAATGAAAAGTGATCTTCTTCCTTATGACTTCAGTGTATTTTTACTTCCTGTCAATACTTCAATATGAATTTGTCTAGACAAACGTACAAAATCCCTTCAAGGATTCAACTCAAATTGTTAATTAACAATTAAGCATGTCATATAACAGATAAGGTGAGGTTAAAGGATGAGGCATTCCAAACCCAACACTTAGAAAAAATTTAGGTAATAAAATAAAGAGATACTTATTCGATTCAAGCGAGTGTGAGATGATTTGCTTCATTGAGAGTTTGTTTACCCCGAAAAGCCTAACAGAACCAAAAGATGACAATCATCTACCACGAAGGGCCTGACGAAGTTAAATGATGACATTCGCCTACCACGAAGGGCCTGACGAAGTCTAAGTGACGACAATTGCCTACCACGAAGGGCCTGACAAGGTCTAAGTGGCGATAATTGCCTACCACGAAGGGCCTGACAATGCCAAAAGATGACACTTGCCTACCACGAAGGGCCTGACAAGGTCATAAGGACCACTTGCCGAAGAGGCCACCATCAAATGGTCAGCGAGTCCTCCCGAACCTCCTAACACCGAGGTGGCATTTGTTGTGCCTGTCAGACTATGGATGAGCTATCGAAGTCCCTCATGAATGTTTTAAACTTCGATCCCATGAGCTGGCGCCTGTTAACCTGATCCCTAGGCAATGGACCCAGTACGACCAATCATCTACCACGAAGGGCCTGACGAAGTTAAAAGATGACATTCGCCTACCACGAAGGGCCTGACGAAGTCTAAGTGTCGATAATTGCCTACCACAAAGGGCCTGACAACGTCTTAAAGATGACACTTACCTACCACGAAGGGCCTGACAAGGTCTAAGGAACGATAATTGCCTACCACAAAGGGCTGTGATGCGAAAAAATGATGACACTTGCTTACCAAGGGCACGACAAGGTCTAAGTGATTTACAATTGCCTACCACGAAGGGTCTGACAATGCCAAAAGATGACACTTGCTTACCACGAAGGGCCTGACAAGGTCTAAGTGACGACAATTGCCTACCACGAAGGGACTGACAATGCCAAAAGATGACACTTGCCTACCACGAAGGGCCTGACAAGGTCTAAGTGACGACAATTACCTACCACGAAGGGCCTGACAATGCCAAAAGATGACACTTGCCTACCACGAAGGGCCTGACAAGGTCATAAGGACCACCTGCCGAAGAGGCCACCATCGAATGGTCAGCGAGTCCTCTCGAACCTCCTAACACCGAGGTGGCATTTGCTGTGCCTGTCAGACTATGGATGAGCTACCGAAGTCCCTCATAAATGTTTTAAACTTCGATCCCACGAAATGCGCTGTTAACTCGATCCCTGGCAATGGACCCGATCGACTACCCCCAGACAAAGAAAAGGTATAGGAGATAAAATCGAATATAGCCTTTTGGTGGTCAATGGGATCAAACCATTTAAATGACACAAACATCCACGTCAACCCTCCGAATAACATCTGCAGCCGGTGGCACCCAAAATTCCTCGAGAAGTAGAAATGGGTCCAAAGTAGAATACCAAGTCTTTCATCTTGAATCCCCAGTCTTTCAAGAATATCGCCAAGAAGTGCTTTGTAGTCAACAACTTGGGCCAAATAATTGCCACAAATGTCTTTGTGAACTTCCCGAAGAACACACTGCCTTTGGATGGAACCAAATGTTTAAACAATGATGACGAAAAAGGTCCTTGATAAAGATTCTCATCAATGAGAACAAAATTGACACTCTCTTCCTGTTTGAAGAACCTGCAACGGCTTTATCGGACTCCTCGACTTCTCTTTAACTATTATTAGCTTCAAAAAGAATTGTCCGACCCACAATGTCAACCGACCTTGAAATGTTTACCAAAGTGTTGGTTTCGTGAGTCTTGACTTATAGATCTACTTTCTTGTGAGTTTAGTTTTTCGCTATCGCCGAACACTAAAGGCGAGTGCCTTTTTTTGTGTTCTCGGGTGAATATATTCTTGAATTACTCCTCGTCTACTTGCGTCGTGTAGTCCCGAGAACCCCTAGGATGAGGTACCTTCTTCTAGTGCTTAGAATATGGGTGCATTTTGTGTCTTTGAATCTGAACTCGACAAACGCTTAGATGGGCATCTCCAAGACAAGTGTCTACATGGCGGTGTGTGCCTCGGTGGATTCTTAGGGAGTCACGACATCTACTTTGCTTGACCATAATCCCAAGACCAATAGGCGGAATACCCTTCTCGGTCGGTCAGCGCAGAAAATGGTCATTGGGTCTTCATCTACTCTAACTTCGACCATAATCCGAAGACCAATAGGCGGAATACCCTTCTCGATCGGTCAATCGGAAAATGGTCATTGGATCTTCATCTACTCGCTTCAATTATAATCCTCAAGACCAATAGGGTGGAATACCCTTCTGGTCACCAATCGGAAAATGGATGTTGGAGTCTCCTTGATCCCGAGGAAGGCCTCGAGACATGTCTTTAAACTGTAGACTTCTTTTCTAACTTGATCGGTTCATCGATCGACCACTTGGTATAGGATTCTAGCGGTATGCCTTCTACCCTTTTTTAGATCATAGTCGGTCTTCCTTGGCGGCAAAAATCAATCTTCTTCAAAGATCATCCTCGGCCTCCGAACGAAAACCCTCGAAACACCTTAGAAGCGATTAAAGCATTTAGCATTCTTTGAAGGACCCAATCAATCCTCGACGAGATACTCGTTTGTGTAGGCGAAGTCATAGCCATCGTGTATCCTTTGAAATAAGCTGTTCTACTCTTCTTCACCATGGATTCCGACGTGAAAGCATTCTACATTTGTGATTGAAAACTTCAAGAATACTAGAACACGCCCTCCTTCTTAATACTGAATGTTAATGCCAGATCTTTCTACGTCCCAATCACGAAAGACGTCCACGATCTCGCACGATAAACGACAAACACCACAAGCTTGACGGATCACGGGATAGCTCAGGCGTGAGAGTAAGTAATATGTCTGCTCACAAGGTTAACTCAAGAGATGATAAAATCTAGTGTAATGAGAGAGATTAGATTTCTTAGTTGTGTGTATGTATATATATCAAAACGTATTCTCCTTGTGAAGACTTATTCTCCAAGATATAATATCTTCGCTGGATTATCGTACACCCACTACTATCCGACATATCCCCGATCCGATGGGTTCTGCCGAATTGCGTGGAGCTTATCCACTACTTTTTGCATCACATTTTACACCGCCTACGGCTATAATCCCATCCACATTAATGCATGATGATATCTCTCTCATCAACTTTGTCATACTATATTATCATTACAAGTCAAAGTGATAGATATTAAATGATCCAATGGGCTAATCCAACGAACCAAATCTTATTCTATATAGGATTAAATAAAGTTAACACAAAACGTTGGTAAGCCCAACGAATTCCATGGCTTAATTATAAAAGCTCAATAGATTAAATTAATAAGTGAGCCCAATTTATCCGACCCAAATAGGAGAAATATCATGACCCAACACCATGCCATTTTACTTAATTCTTTTTCTAATGAATCCGATTTTCCTTTTTGGCAAAGGCCCAAGAACTTGTGTTAATAATATCGGATAGGAGAAAAGGTCTTAATTCCACGGCTGGCCTAGCTTGGCCAAAGAATATGTGGCATGCAGCTTCACATTTCTTCAATTACAAGAGCTTCAACATCAGATGCTAATCTACAAGTACATGGAGACTGGACTTCCTGTTCCTTATCATCTCCTCATTCCTATTTGTAGGAGTCTTGCTAATTCTTTCCTGCTCTCAAAGGTATGCTATATATCTAATTTCTTTTTCTTCTGTTTTTTTTTCCTTCATAGCGAGCTTCTTATTTTCAAAATTATAATTGTTTAGTTTATTCCGAAGAATGATAAATTGTTTGTTTAATAATATTGATGCAAGGACAGTGTGTAATTTATACAACTATCAATAAAAAGACATAGCATTACTAAGTTTTTAGAGGATGTTTGATAAAAATTGAATGAATCTGAATGAGTTGAATTTGAATCTGAATGAAAAAAGCTGTTTGATAATTGACATGTCCGAAACATCTGAATGACAAAAATTTATTATTTTACCCTTCTGAAAAAATTCAAAATTATTGTAAATTTGCTTAATATTACTTAATATAATAGTTAATATTTTTTTTTAATTTTTAATTTTTTTTTACTTCATTTAGCTGCTCATTCAGCCATTTAGTTAAAAATATCTGACTTAGCCATTCAGTTCGTCCATTTTACCGATTCAGTTATTCAGACTAAAACAAACGCACTCACCGATTCAGTAATTCAAATTCAACTTCATTCAGCTCTAAACAAACAGCCCCTTAGTTATCTACTTCAGGTTTGGGATTTGTGAGTCCATTGAATTGCTGCGAGTACAGAAACAACGACATTGAGTAAAGTTTCATTTTTTTTAAAAAAAATGAGTAAAATTTCATAAAATATAGATTTAATCTTAATTTTTTTTAAAAAAAATTAGAAATAATTAAGTGAATCCCTAAAGTTCTTAATTACTTCTAAAAAAAATTCTAACTTTTTTTCCTGAAAATAATAATAAATTTTTTACAAATTATTTTTTATTTATTTTAAAAATATTGAATTATTTTTAATTTATATTTTACTATTTTTTTTGTATTTTAATTTATATTTTTAGTTTTTATTTTTAAAATTCTAATATTAAGAATACATATAATAATGGTAAAGATATTAACTTTTTTTTTCTGAAATTAAATTTTTACATAAAAAATGAAAAAAAATCTACTTTATTTTTAAAAAGTAAATTTTTATTTTTTTTGTAATTTTTTTTGAATCTATATTTTATGAAACTTTACTCATTTTTGAAAAATAAAAGTTTCTAATATTTTTTTCCTTATAATAATAATAATTATCTTTATAACTTTTTTAAATAATAATTTATTTTAAATATAAAAAATAAATATTATTTTAAAATATTAAATATAATAATTATTATTTTAAACAAATGTTTTATTTTAAAATATTAAACTTAATTATTATTTTAAAATTAATATTTTCTTTTAAAATATTAACAATAATAATTATTTTAAAAATATTTTATTTTAAAATATTAAATATAATTATTATTTAATTTTAAAAAAAAACTAATATTCAATTTTTAAATATTAAGATTAACTATTTTTAAAATAATTATTTTATTTTAAAAGATTAAAATAATTATTATTTAAAAAAAAAGTAATTTATTTTAAAAATAATTTATATTTTAAAATATTAAAAATTTAGAATGGGTCAAACTTGGTTGGGTTGAGGTTAAATTGGGCTGAAGGAATGAAAACGCTTACAAAATGTCTCTTTAAGTACCTAATTGATAAAAATTAAACTTTATGGACAACTTTAAAAGTTGATGACGGATAGAAATGTCATTTAGCTAATTAAAAATAAATGTAAGGCCGGTTCTAACTGTTACCAAACTTTGATGCATCTTGTTACTTTATTTTTTTAAATTTGCATGTACAAATAAATTAAAAAACAATGTAAGTTTTCATTTTTCAAGTGTTGTCTAACTTGCATGAATCTTGTTTAGTGGCAACACAACTTCACAAGAAGAACCTACAAGATCCAAGATGGTGGTTGGTGGTAGCGTAGTTGAGCCCAAGAATAAAGGGAAAGACAGTAGTAGTAGTAGTAGGTGTAAAATCCAACTTTTTATTATTATTTTTTATAGTGTAATGAAGTCAAATCAACGTAACAACCAGCATTATAAGCTTATAGTGAAAGTGCTTAATGATAAGATAATGCTAAATTATTAAGCATATAAATGATTGCCAGCGAACTTAACCACTAATCGACTATCGTCCATCAAAATGGTTGCAATACGACTATAAGTTTAATAAATAAACGTTTAAATATTTTCCCCATCCTAAAAAGAAAATAAACAAATCACACCTATATATATATATATATATATATATATATATATATATATTCTCTCGGACTCTAAATGAATGATTGAAGGTATAATTTTTTTTATTCATTCATATAATCTTGTGAGACCACTTAAAATAATTATAATTTCTTTTTACACCTTTTTTTTATATTTTTATTTTTTATAATGCGTGTGAAAATTATACTGTTCATTTATTTTTGGGATGGAAGGAGTATTTATTTGGGGCCCTAGGAGCGTGCAACAGCACCGTAGAGGTGGAGAGTGGGAAAGTATCTGAAAAAAAACAAAAGGAAAGAAAAAACGGGTGAGACCAAGGTCCGGCAAAAACGGGGTGCATGTCATTTTTACACTACTTCATTTCCTACAGTGGGCCATCGGCTCACATGCCTCCATGTGAATTGTGAACCCACCAATCCCAACCTCCGTTCTTTCCTTCCCTTTCCTTAATTGTTCTTGCATTTTCCATGACCCCATTCAATCTCTTTCTCACCCTCACCCAACATACGTGTATTCCACTAATAATTTCTACTCCCATCACTCAATTTGTAAATAATGCCAGTCAAGACAGTTTTGACTTGTCAAGTTCAAGTAAAATTTAAATAAAAAAAGATTAAATTATTTAAAATTCATAATTGCTTGGTAAAATTATTTAATACCCCTTTGTATATATTAAATAACTTTAAGAATAAAAAGAATAGTAGTACATAGGATTGTAATCCTAAGATAAAATATAATACTATTTTAAAGTATTATATTAGTATGATTATTCAAAATTCATACTTGCTTGCTAAAGCTTGCTAACACCTCTATAATAAATTAATAATCTCTTTAAAATAATATTTTTTCTCAATTTTGACTTGAGCTAATGGGATAAACTAATAATTTTGATAAAATAATAAAATAATAATTTTTAAAAAGACCCTTATATAAATATATGGTTCCATCAAAATCATAAATTAATAATTCTTTTTAGATTACAAATATACCTAGAGTAATCTTGTAAAATATGATTCTATTATAGTTTGTTTTGTCTTGAAATTCAAATCTATCTTAATTTTATCCTTATTTTTCTTGAAATTCAAATCTAATTGAATATAATTTTTTATTGAAATAAAATGTGAATGTAATTTGAAAAGTGGATACAATGAACATTATTTAATTATTAAAAATAATTAATATCACTTACAATGAATTTATTATTACATTTGTGACGCCCCAAAATAGGTATATACATCACCCATTCCGAGTTGTCAATACATGGTATGTAAACAACTACAACTTTATTATTACAACAAGAAAATCGTGAGTTTGAATACAAATATTATCTTCTGCACAATATCTATACTCAAATAAATCCTCATCACATTTATTGATACATTATTTTATAAAAATGGTGAGGACTACTAAACAACTCTCTCTAAACTTTCATTCCATACCTCACTGCATCTATATATTCTCCCCCGAGAAGAAAAATGGAACAAAAAGGGAAAAGGGTGAGCTCAACTAGCCCAAAGAAGAATATTATGACTAAGATAATATACAACAAATTATCGTTAGTCTTCAACAGGAAAAATCTAATAGAATACAATAGACAACAAGTTTTAAATCAATATTCGCAATGAAAAATAATAATTCATTAGAAGAGTTAAGTAGAGAATGCAAACTACTATCTTCTATGTATGAATTTAAAAGTTCATCGCCTATCTTTTATCCCCGTAACATCAATCAATATATATCCGAAATCAAATATTCATCTTTGCACTATGTGCCAAAGATATTCATCGACTGGTCATGTTCATCTAAACACCTGTTCATCTTTGCACTACGGGCCAAAGATATTCATCAGAAATCATTCATCTTTGCACTACAGGCCAAAGATATTCAATAATATCATCATTTAAGACTGAGGATGATGAAAAATATTTTTAAAGAAACGAATCCAGTGAAACAAAATGACAAGGATTAAGGATTAAGGATTCGTACTTTATTTTATCCATGTCCAAAAATACCTCAAAAATAATCATAGTGGTGTAAAATTTAAGAATGATCAAAACATGGATACAATCAAAGCTAGTATCCACAATAGATATTTTAGACGAAAAGGGAAGATTTTTATTTTTCGATGAATAAAGGCCAGATTCGTGAATAAAGGTCGATACGTGAATAAAGGCCAGATACGTGAATAAGAACTCCGACACCAAAAGTTTTAAATTTGATAAAACTTCAGATCAATATTTCAAATAATGATATTGAAGAAATAATATCATTACGAAAAAAATAATATCCCTTACCTCACAAAGACAGTACTTCTAGTTGAAACACCGGATATAAGTTATGACTTGAACTTGCACCGTATAGCAACAGTACTCAAAGTATACTCAAAATACTCACAAGAATACGCTCGATAATATAGAGAGTGAGAAAACTTCAGTTTACGGTGTGATTTTCAATTCTAACCCAAGACCCTATTTATAGGAAAATGCTTAGAACACCAAAAAGTAGAAAATTTAATATAATAATAATATATATATACAAATTTGTCTACGCACCTAGAACCATCTGAATTCAGCAACTTGCATGTGTTTAATGAGGCTAACCAAACACCAAAAAACGTTTTTGTTAATTAAAACAATTAAAACTTCCAAAAATCAATTATTTCGGAACTTCGGAACTTCAATAATTCATAATAAATAGCTTTTTTGTCAGAAAATTCAAATCTCGCGACTTTTTTTAGGAAATTCAATTCTCTACAACTTTGCAGAAGAAAGTTTTTTTAAATTCCAAACAAATATTGACCGAAATCCATACACGGGCGATTTTACAGGCTATAATCAAATTTCAGTCAAGAAATGGGCCCACAGACATGTTTAACATGTTTAAAACAACTTTTACAACAAAAATAATCTTCCTATTCATATACTCATATATCCCACATTCATTGTAAAAATATCATCATTATTATATTATAATAATATAATAAAATATTATTTTATCACAAAAGATAAAATATCGATTTTCAACAATTGTCACTTTAAAAATTTTCTCCATCTATATCCAAATAAAATGAATATTTTCCTCATCAAATAAATCAATAATTAATTATTCACAAATATTATTACAGAATCACAATACTGGCAACCAGGCCGTTCCTAGGAAAGAGGGGGCTTTCCAATAAGAATTTCTCCTTATTGGCGCGTAATTAGGTGACCAAACCTCTCCTTAGACAGAACTTTCTAGACATTGCCAATAATGTTTTCTAATATTATTCAGATAATATGAATTATTGCTTCGATAATGGAAAATACCGTGTAGTGACAATTATAGAAACAACAAAGAATATAAAATATCAACGCAAAGAATTATTGAATCAATAAAATAAAATAATTTGAATAAGAATTCATCGTAACAATTATTGAGTAGTGCCTTCTTAAGTAAGAATCAATAATTGGTGCAATACTGCGTATCTTCTTGGCAACAACGCGTACATCAGTATTTTAACCACCGGGTATTCCAACAAAGTAAATTCAGAATAACTACGCCAAGTTATTTTTAAACAACTTATATTTGTCGTTTTCTTCATCCAATTGTTTTCCACATATGGGGCCCATATTAAGGTCAAGGCCGTCATTTAATATTCCCCCGACAAGAAGAATATTCCCAGACCAAACGAATATTCCCCAAAAAAATGAATATTTTATAACCACCGCTTATTTAAAATATTTGCACATTTTACCCTTAACTAACCACATTAATCAAATCAACCCTTACTATTTCAAAATAATAAATAGAGGAAAATAAATTTCATTTATTAATTATTTGGAGTCTTACAACCTCCCCTTCTTATAAAATTTCGTCCTCGAAATTGACGTACGTACCTGGTGTTTCGAAAAGATGAGGATACCTTGCTTTCATTTCCGTTTCCAACTCCCAGGTCATTTCCTCTATATCATGGTTCCTCCACAAAACTTTAACTTGTGGTATGACCTTCGTACGTAGGACATGCTCCTTCCTATCCAAGATCTTGACAGGTACCTCTTCGTACGTTAAGTCTTCGGCTATCTCGTTCGGTTCTAACTCTATAACGTGGTTCGGGTCTTTCACATATTTACGAAGTACAGATATGTGAAACACATTATGAACACGAGACATACTCGGAGGTAACGCAAGTCTATAGGCTACATTTCCTACTCAGTCAATGTGACGCCCCCAAAATAGGTATACATCACCCATCCTGAGTTGTCAATACATGGTACAGAAACAACTACAACTTTATTATTACAACAGTAAAACTGTGAGTTTGAATACAAATATTATCTTTCTGATAATATCTATACTCAAATAAATCCTCATCACATTTATTTATATATTATTTTACAAAATGGTGAGGACTACTAAACAACTCTCTCTGTAACCTTCATTCTATACTCCAGACTAAATGCACTCGCTATATTCTCGCCTCCCCGATAAGAAAAATGGAACAAAAAGGAAAAAGAGTGAGCTCAACTAGCCCAATAAAGAATATTATGACTAAGATAATATACAACAAATTATCATTAGTCTTCAACAGGGAAAAAAAAATCTAATAGAATACAATAGACAACAAGTTTTAAATCAATATTCATAGCGGTGAAATAATAATTCATTGTAAGAGTTAAGTAGAGAATGCAAACTACTATCTTCTATGTATGAATTTAAAAGTTCATCGCTCATCTTTTATCCTCGTAACATCAATCAATATATATATCGAATCAAATATTCATCTCAATTGCACTACAGCCAAAGATATTCATCGATTAGTCATGTTTATCTAAACACTGCTCATCTTTGTACTACGCCAAAGATATTCATCGAAATCATTCATCTTTACACTACAAAGCCAAAGATATTCAATAATATCATCATTTAAGACCGAGGATGATGAAAATATTTTTTTAAAAACGAATCCAAAGGAAACAAAATGACAAGGATTAAGGATTAAGGATTCGTACTTCGCTTTTTATCCATGTCCAAAAATACCTCAAAAATAATCATAGTGGTGTAAAATTCAAGAATGATCAAAACATGGATACAATCAAAGCTATTATAGATATTTTGGACGAAAAACGAAAATTTAATTTTTCGTGATGAATAGTCAGAATGATTAGAATGAATAGTCTTGACGTGAATAAAGAACTCCGACACCAAAAGATAGAAATTTCATAAAAAACATCATCACGTGCTTCGTGAATAAGAATTAATGAATAAGAACTCGTGAATAGTAACTCATGAATAAGTAACTTTACATAAAAAAAAGTTCTAAATTTGATAAAAGTTCCAACCAACATTTCAAAGATAATGATATTGAAGAAATAATATCATTTGAGAAGAAAATAACATCCTTTACTCCTCGGAAAACAAAGATTTAAAGCTGGAATACCGGATATAAGCTATAACTTGAACTTGCACCGTAGCAATACTCAAAGTATACTCAAAATACTCACAAGAATACGCCGATAATATAGAGAGAGAAAACTTCAATTTCTCGTGTGATTTTCAATTCTAACCCAAGACCCTATTTATAGAAAATGCTTAAAACACTAAAAGCGAAAAATTTAATAAAATATTAATATATATTTATTAAATTCCTACGCACCCAAAATTTGATTCAAACCATCAGCCACCAAGAGTGACTCACCTTGCCTAACTCAAAAAAAACGTTTTTCTTATTAAAAATATTTAAAACTTCAAAAATTAATTATTTCAGAGCTTCAGAATTTCAATAATTCACAATAAATAGCCCATTTTTCAGAAAATTCGAATCTCGCGAGTTTTTATAGGAAATTCAATTCTCTACAACTTTGCGTAAAGAAAGTTTTTCCAAATTCCAAATGTAATTGACCAAAATCATAAACGAAGGCGATTTTACTTGCTATAATCAAATTTCGATCCAAGAAATGGGGTCCACCGACATGTTTAACATGTTTTAAATATTTATTACAACAAAAATACTCTTTCTCCTCGTATATTCATATATCACACATTTATTGTAAAAATATCACCATTATTATATTATTAAAATATAATAATATATTTAAATGAATTATTTTATCGTAAAAAGATAAAATTTTAATTTTCAACAATTGTCACATTAAAAAATTTTCTCCATCTATATCCACATAAAATCAATATTTTCCTTATCATATAAATCAATAATTAATTATTCACGAATAATATTACAAAATCACAATATTGACAACTGGCGCCTCCTGGAAAGAAGGGCTTTTCAAATAAGAATTTCTCCTTACTTGGCGGCGCAATTAGGTGACCAAACCTCTCCTTAAACAGAACTTTCTAGACATTGCCAATAATGTTATCCAATAATATTATTCAGATAATATGAATTATTTCTTCGATAATGAAAAAATATTGTGTAGTGACAATTATCAAACAACGGTAATATAAAATATCAACACAAAGAATTATTGAATCAATAAAATAAAATATTGAATAAGAATTATCGTAATAATTATTGAGTAGTGCCTTCACGTAAGTAAGAATCAATAATTGGTGCAATACCGCTCAACTCTTGTGTTTTAACACCCTTGAGTATTTTAACAAAGATTAATTCAGAAAACTACGCCTGTTATTTTTAAACAACTTATTTTTGTCGCTTTCTTCCTCCAATCGCTTTCCGTTATGGGGCCCACACATATCATACTTGCGCAAGCATTTACGAATATTCCCAAGCATTTAAATATTCCTCAACCAAACGAATATTCCCCGACAATAATGAATATTTTACAATCACTTGCTTATTTTAAAATATTTGCGTATTTTACCCATAACTATCCATATTAATCAAATCAACCCTTACTATTTCAAAATAATAAATAGAGAAAATTAAATTTCATTAATAATAAGTTGGGGTCATACAGTCAAGAATTTGAAATGGACCAATAAATCGTGGATTAAGCTTTCCTCTCTTCACAAATCTTGTAACTCCCTTCCATGGAGCAACTCGCAACAATACATGATCCCCTATACTAAATTCCACGTCCTTTCGATGAAGATCCGTGATAACTCTTTTTGTCGATCTTGTGCCGCTTTGTATCGTTGTCGAATCATTTGGATCTTTTCTCAGAATCATACGTCTTAACTTTCGGGTCCCAACAATGTTGCTTTCACCCACCTCATCCCAACATATTGTAGAGCGACACTTTCGTCCATATAATGCTTCAAATGGAGCCACACCTATACTTGTCTCGATAACCGTTGTTGTAGGAGAATTCCACCAATGGTAAATACTTATCCCAACCGCCTCAAGTCTCAGGACACAGTCTTAATAGATCTTCAAGTGTTTGAATAGTCCTATCGATTGTCCGTCTGCTTTGAGGATGGTATGCGAATCAATCAGAAATCCGCGCGATAGCTTTTTGCAAGCTAACCCAAAATCTTGAAGTGAATCTTGGGTCACGATCCGAAACTATGGATACCGGCATGCCATTTGACCTCACAATCTCATTTACATATATACTAGCAAGACGTTCAAGGGAATAAGTCTCCGTGATCGGCAAGAAATGAAAGAGACTTGGTTAATCTATCAACAATAACCCAAATGGCATTGATGCCTTGAGAAACCGTAGGAAGACCCGTAACGAAATCCATGGTAATGTGTTCCTACTTCCATTTCGAATCTCAAGTGGTTGCAACGGACCCTTAAGTACTAGATGCTCACCTTTACATGTTGACAAGTTAAACACATCGAGATAAAATTTGCAATCTCTCTCTCATATTGTTCCACCGAAATGTATGTCAAGATCATGATACATTTTAAGTACTTCCAAGATGGATTGCAAATGGTGTATTAGTGCTCCTCATCATAATCAGACTTCAAATCGTAGTCGTTAGAACACAAAGTCCGGAGTGGACTCAAGTATTCCTTCTTCATCAATTCTCGCCCTAATAATACCTTCTTCTTGTACTTTCTTCTTCATACGCATTAGCTCCGGGTCGGTGGCTCGAGCAACCTTAATTTTTTCTATTAAAGTTGGCTCTATGTGTATACTTGACATCATCGCACTCATTCCCGCATATGATCTTCTACTCAACACGCCACCTACCACGTTCGCTTTCCCGGATGGTATTGAATAGTGTGGTAGTAATCTTTCAACAACTCGAGCCAACGCTATTCTTAGCATGTTGAGTTCCTTTTTAAGTGAAGAAATATTTGAGGCTTTTATGGTCCGAATATATCTCCACTTTCTCCCCATATAGATAGTGCCTCCGGATCTTTAAGCAATAAACGATCACGCCAACTCTAAATCATGAGTAGGGTGCTCAAAAATTCAGTTTTTTTCGTTTTTTATCGAACCTAGTGCATCTCAAATCGGCGAAGACGGTTTTTTTCGATACCAATTTTTTCGGTACCGATTTTTCGGTTTTTTTATAATTTTCGGTATCGGTTGCGGTACTGAATTTTTTGGATTCGGTAAAACCGATATACCGAAAAAAAACCGAATGGACTGTGCATGCGTGAACATTTTTATATTATAAGTCAGTAACATCAAAGCCCAATAAGCGGACATTTTAATTCCATAGCCTGAACATATAATATTAAAATTCCATAGCCTGATATTGTAAGTTGTACTCAAAGGCCGAAGCCATAAACCACCTCTCTTTCAAATATTTTAATCCAATTAATCTGTGAATTTTAATTCCATAGCCTGAACATTTTTATATTGTGCATGCGTAAACATTTTTATATTGTAAGTCTGTAACATCAAAGCCCAACTAGAATACAATCAATCTGTCCAAAAATTTATGTAAGCTGCAAAGGAGGCTAAATAGCTGTATCATTATTATTAACAATCTGTCCAAAAATCTATGTATAACAATTTCAATTAATTATTATTATTTACTAATAATTACATATATCAACATATATGCGGTATTACCGAAAATCGAACCGAAAAAACCGATACCGAAATCGATAATTAGTACTGGTTTCGGTTCTTATTTTTTCGGTAATTTCGGATCGGTACCGGTTCGGTTTTTTACCGATGAGCACCCCTAATCATGAGTAGGATAATTCCTCTCATACTCTTTAAGTTGTCGCGAGGCATAGGCTATGACTTTCCCACGTTGCATGAGAACACATCCTAACCCTTTGCCTGAAGCATCGCTGTAGATAACAAATCCATCCGTACCAGATGGTATTATTAGAACAGGTGCCAAAATGAGTCTCCTCTTGAGCTCTTGGAAACTCTTCTCGCATTCCTCGCTACATACAAATTTTATATCTTTCCGAGTCAGCTGAGTTAATGGAGTAGCGATTCGAGAAAATCCTTCCACGAATCTCCGATAATAACCAAATTAAGCCCGTAAAGCTACGTGATTTGATCCACCGACTTCGGTTGCTCCCAACTTTGTATGGCTTCAATCTTCGTCGGGTCCACAGATACTCCATGTTTCGACACCACATGCCCAAGGAATGCTACTTCCTCAAATCAGAACTCGCATTTCTTCAATTTGGCATATAGTTTGTTTTCACGAAGCCTTTGGAGTACCAGCTTCA
The DNA here is from genome assembly GCA_020205605.1 of Panax ginseng. Taxonomy (NCBI): domain Eukaryota; kingdom Viridiplantae; phylum Streptophyta; class Magnoliopsida; order Apiales; family Araliaceae; genus Panax; species Panax ginseng. The sequence goes on from CM035144.1 coordinate 125,585,819, forward strand.
AATGGTGCTCATGATCTTCACGACTTTTGGAATATATGAGGATGTCATCAATAAAGACAACAACGAACTGATCCAAATATTCCTTGAATACTCGGTTCATCATATCCATGAAAGCCGCAGGAGCATTAGTCAATCCGAAAGACATGACTAAGAATTCATAATGCCCGTCTGGGAGTTACGGGCGGCGCCTCTTTGGAATATCCTCGCCTAATCTTCACCGATGATATCCGTAATCGAAGATCGATCTTTGAAAAAGAATTATGCTCCTTGCAATCGGTCAAACAAGTCATCAATACGAGGTGAGGGATACCTATTCTTGATGGTGACATGGTTCAATTCTCGATAATCGATACAAAGTCGCATACTACCGCTCTTTCTTCTTTAAGAATAAAACAAGAAAGCACCCCAAGGAGATGTACTGGGACGAATGAAACCGATGTCCAACAACTCCTCAGAGTTGGACCTTTAACTCCTGAAGTTCAATAGAGCCATTCGATATTGGGTTTTAGAAATGGGCTTTGTACCAGTGTTCAAGATCAATAAAGAATTCAATTTCACGCTCGGGGTGAATCGGAAGAAGTTCTTCAGGAAATACGTCAGGAAAGTCAATAACAACAGGAATATTATTCAAATTTGACGTGTCTTTATTTAAATCCATAACATGGGCTAAGAAAGCTTGACATCCATTTTTCAATAAACGAATAGCTTTATGATTAGATATGACAATGATTGATTTTAATGGTTTAGTTGCTTGAATTCCGTAAACATGTTGTTTAGGAATATGAAAGCTAACAACCTTACGAAAATAATCAATTTTGGCATGATGAGTAGTTAACCAATCAATCCCTAAAATCACATCAAAAACAAGTATCTTTAAAGAGATAAGGTCAATGTAAGGTGTGATGGTGCCAACTTGAATCAAACAAGATTTATAAACAGAGTGGATGTGATGAAAGTTTCTCCTAACGGAGTTTCCACAGATAGTCAAAGTCTAATTTCTTCTTGAGTCAAGTTTAAACGCGTTGAGCACAAGCGGATAGATAAATGAATGGGTAGACCGGTATCAAATAAGGTATAAACTTCGCAAGAATTTATAAATAGCTTACCGTGATCACCTCGTTTGGGTTCCTCGCATTTTGACCAATCCACAACAAACGCTTCTTCCGTGAACTGGCTGACTTTGAATTTTCTCGGGACAAGATTTTGAGTCACCGTCCCTCATTGAACTAGGTTTCGCTACTGCATAATCTCAAGAGATATGTCCTTCCTTTCCACAATTATAGCATACCTTTGAATCTGTCAGGGCGCTTTGACCGATATGTCCCTCTTTCCGCATTTATAAAGATATGAACGGTGGTCGTTTCCTCCTCCTTAGAACCCGTTCTCGCCGCAAGACTATCGCCTTCACATGGTCGTTGTTAAATCTCCTCTTTTTAAAATCTCCTCCCGATCGCTTCTTCTATTTTATGGCCATGATTACCACCGTGAGTGGTTACTATTTTTGTCCGTCTTTTTCTTTCTCAAATGGTTATCATTGTTTTGTTGATCGCTTATCTCCTAGATAATAATCGATTTTTGGTCCTCGGTTGACCGTATTCGTTATCTCGCTCTAATAATTAAGCCCTCGCTTACAACATCTTAATAGAGAGAAAATTTATGAGAAATGAGATATTGTCGTCAGACGCTGATTTCAAACCTCTCGAAACATCCACGCTATACGCTCCACATTCTCCACCAAATGAGGTGCAAACTCGGATAACTCTACAAACTTTGTCTCGTCATCGAGACACCGCCATGTTGTTTCGCTTCAGCCTAATAAACTCCACTTCCTTCATATGACGAACACTTTCGGGAAAGTATTTGTCATTAAATAGTATTTGTCATTAAATAGTTTCTCAATATTCGCAGCGAAAATAATAATTCATTAGAAGAGTTAAGTAGAGAATGCAAACTACTATCTTCTATGTATGAATTTAAAAGTTCATCGTCTATCTTTTATCCCTGTAACATCAATCAATATATATCTGAAATCAAATATTCATCTTTAACTACTGAGCCAAAGATATTCATCGATTAGTCATGTTCATCTAAACACTGCTCATCTTTTGCACTACGGGCCAAAGATATTCATCAGAAATCATTCATCTTTGAACTACAGGCCAAAGATATTCAATAATATCATCATTTAAGACTGAGGATGATGAAAAATATTTTTTAAAGAAACGAATCCAGTGAAACAAAATGACAAGGATTAAGGATTAAGGATTCGTACTTTGTTTTATCCATGTCCAAAAATACCTCAAAAATAATGATAGTGGTATAAAATTTAAGAATGATCAAAACATGGATACAATCAAAGTTAGTATCCACAATAGATATTTTAGACGAAAAGGGAAATTTTTTATTTTTCGAGTGAATAGTCTTAGTGATTCGTGAATAGTGTCGTATACGTGAATAGTCAAGATTATCACGTGAATAAGAATCTCAGAACACCAAAAGTTCCAAATTTGATAAAACTTCAGATCATATTTGACGATAATGATATTAAAGAAATAATATCATTACTGAAAAAATAATATCCCTTACCTCACAAAGACACTACTTGAAACAAACACCGATATAAGTTATGACTTGAACTTGCACTTAGATATATAGATAATTACTCAAAGTATACTCAAAATACTCACAAGAATAAACTCGATAATATAGAGAGAGAAAAAACTTCGGTTTAAATTGTGATTTTCAATTCTAACCTAAGACCCTATTTTATAGGAAAATGCTTAGAATTTAAAAGTAGAAAATTTAATATAATAATAATATATATATACAAATTTGTCTATGCACCTAGAACCATCTGAATTCAGCAACTTGCATGTGTTTAATGAGGCTAACCAAACACCAAAAAATATTTTTGTTAATTAAAACAATTAAAACTTCCAAAAATCAATTATTTCGAAACTTCGGAACTTCAATAATTCATAATAAATAGCCCTTTTGTCAGAAAATTCAAATCTCGTGACTTGTTATAGGAAATTCAATTCTCTACAACTTTGCAGAAGAAAATTTTTCCAAATTCCAAACAAAAATTGACCGAAATCCATAAACCGGCGATTTTACATGCTATAATCAAATTTGAGTCAAGAAATGGGCCCACAGACATGTTTAACATGTTTTAAACAATTTTTGCAACAAAAATACTCTTCCTCTTCATATACTCATATATCCCACATTCATTGTAAAAATATCATCATTATTATATTATAATAATATAATAAAATATTATTTTATCACAAAAGATAAAATATCGATTTTCAACAATTCTCACTTTAAAAATTTTCTCCATCTATATCCACATAAAATGAATATTTTCCTCATCATATAAATTGTAAGACCCCAAATAATTAATAAATGAAATTTAATTTCCTCTAATTATTATTTTGAAATAGTAAGGGTTGTTGTGATTAATGTGGATAGTTATGGGTAAAATACACAAATATTTCAAAATAAGCAAGTGGTTATAAAATATTCATTGTTGTTTGGAATATTCGTTTGGTCGTGGAATATTCAGATCGCTTGGGAATATTCGTATTTACTGCAAGCAATAAATGCATGGGCCCCATAACTGAAAGCGATTGGAGGAAGAAAACGATAAATATAAGTTGTTTAAAAATAATGGCATAGTTGTTACCACTTATAATTTGTTGGAATACCCGTATGGTTAAAACACAAGAATACGCCGTTGTTGCACAAGAAGACACATCAGATTGCACCAATTATTGACTCTTACGTAAAAAGGCACTACTCAATAATGGTTACGATAATTTATTGCTCAATTTTATTGGTTCAATAATTGTTGTGTTGATATTTTATATTGCCATTGTTTCAATAATTGTCATTACGCACAATTTTTTTCATTATCGAAGCAATAATTCATAATATCTGAATAATATTATTAGATAACATTATTGGCAATGTCTAGAAATTTCTGCTCTAAGGAGAGGTTTGGTCACCTAATCAAGGCTACCAAGAAGGAGAAATTCTTATTGAAAGCCCTTTCCTGGTGAATCGTGGTTGTCATAATATGTGATTCTGTAATATTATTTGTGAATAATTAATTATTGATTCATATGATGAGAAAAATATTGATTTTATGTGGATATAGATGGAGAAATTTTTAATGCGATAATTGTTGAAAATTAAAATTTTATCTTTTTCGATAAAATAATTCATTTAAATATATATATTATTATATTTTAATAATATAATAATGGTGATATTTTTACAACGAATGTGGGATATATGAGTATACGAGGAGGAAGAGTATTTTGTTGCAATAAATGTTTAAAACATGTTAAACATGTCATGGATCCCATTTATTATTTGAAATTTGATTATAAATTTCAAAATCACCCGCTTGTGGATTTCGGTCAATTTACATTTGGAATTTGGGAAAACTTTCTTCCGCAAAGTTTTAGAGATTTGAATTTCCTATAAAAACACGCGAGATTCAATTTTCTACGATAAAAGGGCTATTTATTATGAATTATTGAAGTTCTTAGTTCAAATATTTGATTTTTGGAAGTTTTAAATATTTATATTAACAAAAACGTTTTTTACATTTGTAAGCCTCATGAATCACATGTTAAGTTGCTTTGAAATCAAAGTCTAAATATGATGAAAATTTTAATATAAATTAATATTTTATTAAATTTTCTCGCTTGCGTTTCTAAGCATTTTCCTATAAATAGGTGCTTAGTTAAATTGAAAATCACGCCTTTAAATCAAGCTTTCTCTATATTATCGAGTTTATTCTTGTGAGTATTTTGAGTTTACTTTGAGTATTGCTATACTTGTGCAAAGTTCAAGTTCTACTTATATCCTGTTTCAACTCAAGACCGCTCATCAGGTAAGTGGATATTATTTTTTCATAATGATATTATTTCTTTAATATCATTATGTCAAATATCGATCTAAAGTTTTTATCAAATTTGGAACTTTTGGTGTCGAAGTTACTATTCACGATACTTGCATTATTCACGATGTACGATAATTATTCACGAATACGACACTATTCATCTAAAAATAAAATTTTTCCTTTTCGCCTAAAATATCTATTCGGATACTAGCTTTTGATTATATCCATGTTTTGATCATTCTTGAATTTTACACCACTATGATTATTTTTGAGGTATTTTTGGACATGGATAAAACAAAATACCTAATCCTTAATCCTTAATCCTCGCTATTTTGTTTCACCGGATTCGCTTTTTTAAAAAATATTTTCATCATCCTCGCCTTAAATGATGATATTATTGAATATCTTTGGCTTCGTGAGAAGAAAGATGAATGATTTATGATGAATATCTTTGGCTCAGAAGCTGCAAAGATGAATGATTTCGATGAATATCTTTGGCTGGTAGCAAAGATGAATGATTTCTGATGAATATCTTTGGCCGTAGTGCAAAGATGAATGGTGTGTTTAGATGAACACTGACCAATCAGTGAATGTCCTCGGCCTGTAGTGCAAGGATGAATATTTGATCTCGGATATATATCGATTGATGTTACAGAATAAAAATAGCGATGAACTTTAAAATTAATACATAAGAAGATAATAGTTTGCATTCTCTACTTAACTCTTCTAATGAATTATTATTTCAACTGCGAATATTGATTTAAAATTTGTTGTTTATTGTATTCTATTATATTTTTCCTGTTGTCAAGACTAACGATAATTTTGTTGTATATTATCTTAGTCATAATATTCTTTATCGGGCTAGTTCGAGCTCACCCTTTTCCTTTTGTTCCATTTTTCTTCTCGGAGGCGAGAATATAAGAAGTACGAGTCGAGGTATGGAATGAAGGTTCTAGGAGAGTTGTTTAGTAGTCCTCACCATTGTTGTAAAATAATGTATCAATAATTATGATGAGGATTTATTTGTATGTGGATATTATGTCAGATGGCAATATCCGTGATTTAAACTTCACAGCTTTCTTGTTGTAATAATAAAGTTGTAGTTGTTTTGCACTGCACTGTGTATTGATAACTCGTAATGGGTGATGTATACCTATTTTGGGGTGTCACATAAATCAATAATTAATTATTCACAAATAATATTACAGAATCACAAAGATCTTGCAACCAGTGCCGCTCCTGTGAAAGTAGGGGCTTTCCAATAAGAATTTTTTCATCTTGGCCAGAATTAATTAGGTGACCAAACCTCTCCTTAGATGTAAAATTTCTAGACATTGCCAATAATGTTTTCTAATAATATTATTCGGATAATATAAATTATTACTTTTGGTAAGTGAAAATATCTTTGTGTAGTGACAATTATCAAACAACAAAGAATATAAAATATCAACGCAACAATTATTGAATCAATAAAATAAAATATCTTGAGAATTCATCAGAATAATTATTGAGTAGTGCCTTCTAAGTAAGAATCAATAATTGGTGCAATACCGCGCCATTCATCAGCAACAACGCCAGACATCGTGTTTTAACCACCCGAAGTATTCCAACAAAGGTAAATTCAGAATAACTACTGCCGTTATTTTTAAACAACTTATATTTGTCGCTTTCTTCATCCAATCGCTTTCCGTTATGGGGCCCACATTAGGTCAAGCTACTTCGTCAGCATTTAATATTCTCCACACAGTAAAGAATATTCCCCACCAAACTAATATTCTCCGACAAAAATGAATATTTTATAACCACCGCTTATTTAAAATATTTGTGCATTTTACCTATAACTAACCACATTAATCAAATCAACCCTTACTATTTCAAAATAATAAATAGAGGAAAATAAATTTCATTTATTAATTATTTGGGGTCTTACAACATTAATTTAATAAGTATGATACATTACATCAAAAAGTATAATATAAACATCAATAAAATACAATAATTTTAATATAATTAAATTTATGTATTTATGTTCACCGAATAAAAAATACTCTTTAAATTAATAAATTATTAATTTATTGATTAAATAATAACTCTCTAAATTAATAAAATTTTCAATCCCAACAATAATATTAATTTATAAAAGTTCTACTGTACTATATAAACTTTTGGTGTAATTTAATTACAAGCTTAAGAACTGGTGCAAAGTACGAATTTTTAATCGAGTATCTTTTTAATTTTATGCAAAGTATTATATATAACTTTAGTATCCATAGTAATTTGTTGTTCTAATTGTATGTGTATGATAAGATAAAGTTGTTTGTTATTTGATTGTATTTATATGTTTATATAAGATGATCAGAAGTTTGGTATGTATTTTTTTTTGGCTCTTTAATGAATTAAAAGTCACTACACATATACTTTTATATAAAAAAAATGTGAAAGGATTGGTAAAATAGGAAATAAAACAGATGCATTATAATTTATAATTAATTAAAATAAAAAACAAAATACATTATATTTAATTTATGAATTTGAGAAGTATAATATGAATCTATAACACACACAAAAAACATAATAATAAAAAATACCCTTGAACCGTTGAGTTACCAAAATTATTTTTTAAAATATCAATTCGACTCCAAACTAATTATAACGACTCGATATTTGTCTTATTATATTTTGATATTGACTTTATACCCTTTTTTTCTTTAAAATGACACCAGTGATATTAATATATATAGTATATTGAATTATATAATCAATTTTACCAATCCTTTAGAATTATCTATATTATTAACGGAGATCAAAAGAGCCGTTATTTTTTTTTACTATTAATATCTCATATATTTTTAATTTTTTTTTACGTAATGTCTGTATCTCAATTTTTTATCCACTCTCATTATCTCCTAGTTTCTCTCACGCACTAAATTATATATTTTTAATTTTTAAATTACGCACATAATTGTGTGTAATTAGTATTAAATAAATTTCTTACACTTTATGAATCAGAATACAAGTACTACAAATTAATAAAGAGGAAATAAACTCTCATTTAAAAAAAAGTTAATGAATATAACCTTAGGATAAAAGAAATTAATATTTTTAAAATTTTTTTTGATATTTTTAAATAAAAAATGTCGCTATTAAAATATAATGATGAAAATAAAATCGTCGCTTATAAAATTTATAATCACGATTTTTATATAAAAATATTATTTTTTATTGAGAATGTTAGGATAAAATATAGTATGAAATATCACAATTTCAACTTTCAATCAATCAAAAAGTTAAATTGGACGGCAAAAAAAAGAACACAAATTAATTGGTTTTCAAAATTAGCTGTGCACATCAATTGTGGGCGCGTGGCGATGGGAATTTCTTCCTTGTAAACTGACAGATTGCGGGATGGGGACGATCCTTTTGAGCCCCACTAGGGTTACCAATGCCTTCCGATCCGGTAGGCTGTATCAGTCGTACGTATATGTATGTCTTATTCAGACGTCCTTTATATGGGGTACGTTTTATAAAATTATGTTTTTATTTTTATTTTAAAATTATAAAATTACATTATTAATATTTGACATCAAAAATCACAACTAATTTTTTTTAATTAATATTAAGTGTAGATATGAAAATTTAAAATTATTCTTAATTTTTTATTACTAATTAAGAAATGTACATAAAATTTTGAAATAAAAGGATTGAAGTTAATGTTGATATAATTTTAAATGAATATGAGTTAATTTCTTTTTATATAGTCCATACAAATATAATATTATAAGAAAGTACTATACCTGATCCCTTTTCCAAGGGAAAAAAGTCTCATTAAAGATATATTTTATTTCACATGATATGTCTTTAAAAATTTAAAATTATTAGTTGTAATATAATAGGATAATAAAGTTATAATGATATATTTGAGAATATTTTATTATTAATATTTGTTGAAACATTTTTTATCAAATACAATTTCTTTATGGAAAATACCAGACTTGTTAAATTTTTTTGTTATTAAAAATAAGCATCAATTTATAATTTTAAATAATTTAAATTAACATTAAAAAATCAGAACTATTATTAAATTTTATAACACATAAAATAATATGGAATATATATATATATTAAATTATTAATGGTATAGTCCAATAGGTTTAGAAGTAGTAATCAAAAGAGTAGTGGGATCATATAAAATGTAGGCAGCTTTTTAATATGAAAGCTAGGTAGGGTAGAAAAAGGTGGGGTTTCAGTTACTTATAATACTACGACTGCCCAATATTCTTCTTGGGATTGGTGGTAAAAAGACCTCAATTCAACTATAAATAATCCCTCTTCCTCTTCCTCTAAACCTACACTTCTCTCTCCCTCTCTCTCTCTCTCCATATGGATGCACATATATATATATATATGTATGTATGTATGTATCTCTATTTCATAAAAACCCTAGTAGGTTTAGATGGGGGTACACTAATAGGTTTAGATGGGGTTGTAAGTACGGATGCATCAAGTCGTCGTCCTCTACAAAATAAAAAATGGTTGTCTTTGTATTTTTCCACGGCTTTCTTGAACTGCATCGATCTGTCTGTCAGTCAGTTTAATTAGGCCGATGCCACTGCCACAGTTCAATAAAGCTGTGGGAAGATACAGAGAGGATCAAAAAAGATTATATATGGTGCTACCTAGCTCGATCAACAATATTGCATGGTAATTATCTCAATCTCGATCCCCTTTTTTACTATTACTTCATTTAATTTACAGATCTATATATATACTTTTCATTTTATTTTTTTCCTGATGGATGGATGGATGGATGATGCATCTATGTAACTTTAGTAATTAATTTTGATGGTTAATTCATGTGAATTCTAATGGATAAAAATTCTTTGACCCTGGTGTTTTAATTATTTGGGAAATTAAAACGAGGGGATTCAGTTTTTTGGTGTGTTTGTTAATTTTACTATTAATCCAATTCAGTGATTGATCTCATCCTCTCATAAAAGTCTGCAAGAATTATTATTAATTTTAAAATATTTCAAATTAGCTTTTTTGGATCATTTACCAAGTATGATTGCAGTTAATCAATTTTTACTTGATTTGGTGATAAACTGCAGAAGACAATTCAGTCTCTCTTTTCTATCTCACAACTTTTAATTTCAATTGTACGTGTCCACCAATAAAAACGGAAAACATATGGATGGAAAGATAGATCCAATAAGGAATGTAGCTTCTACCTACAAATTATAATAATTTATTTTCTGTAAAAAATTCTAACAGCAATGCATGATATGCTTTATTAGGTAATGTATCCTGGCAATTGATCGATACGCCTTTTATGAGTAATTACCCTGCTGTATGAATTACTAAGGTAACGTTTACTTCTTTCAAAGTTCTTTTACATAAACTAATATGATATATACATCATCATTATCGTATTTCATAGTCCCATATTAGGGTTAGATTACTCAATTCACTAGAAAAAACCCTCATTGTAATACATGGAAAAGAAAAGGACATTTTTATTCCACCACCATTGAGACTTATATATATGTACAAATTTATTGTGAATAGTTATAAAGTAGGAAAAACATGGACCACAAGCTTGGCATTGCCCTTTTCATATGGAACCTCCACCTTCAATTAAACTTAACTGTACAAGGTTTAAAGCCCTAATCTTATTTGTCTAATTAATTCACATTATTAAGGCAACTCCACTAATCATATATTTTGTAAATTGTCATTTCTTTGCTGTAAGATTCTTTAGTTAGTTAAAATAATTGGACGTATGCAAACAAGAGGGAGCTCCTACGACTCCCTGATGTTATTGCTTCTTTTTCTATCTTTTTCTATCTTAAGTGTTAATGGTTGGATGGATTAGTGCTTCCTATTTAATTATGCTTTGCTTTAGTGGGTCAAGTTCTTTAATTATTTATTATCTTTGATATATGGTGTTGGTTTAAAGTTGAAAACATAAACGATAATTATATGTTTAAATTAACCTTTGAAATTGTCAAAAAGGCTGGCATTTGTTTGTTCTGATTTGTTTAAACTTCATTAGGATGGAAAAGGTATATATAAAAAGTTATTTTCCTGCCTTTTGTTTGTTCATTATGTGTTTATATAAATGTATAGGTGTATTATTTAGTTTTGCTTAAATAAAGTAGTGGTAAAAGTGAATTTGAGAGAATGTGGATCGTCCATCGACCACAAATCTGTACGTTTATTGATTTTGTTGTCTTAACTACTGTGTTAAAAGTCTTTTGTTTATGACATGATGATATGTTGCAAGTGATCAGAACTTGGTACACGAGTTAACAATGCCAGTAATTTATGTGTGCATTTATATGTACATGTGTGTGTATATATATTTATATATAAATACTTAATGAAAATTTCAAAAAATCACAACAAATAATTTATAATAGATGCATGTTGCGTGTATGTATATATATGTTTTGTTTCTTGTTGGAATGCCAAAATTAGGTTGTAATTTAGCAGTTGAGACTTCCTTGGAATGTGGTAATTAGTACGGGAAAGATAATTTGACCATAAAAGTTGTTGTTCATAACTTTTTTAATGTTTGAATTCAAAGCAAGGCCGAATGGAAGACACAACTGAATGCGCAAATCCAATGTTCTTTAATTCATTCTGCCTCAAATTTTTCATCACTAATAAAAATCTTGTGAATGATGTATGTATGTTTGAAAATGATATATCCACAGATTTTTTTTTTTTTTGTGCAAACAACTTAATTTATGTCTCTTGCAATATACAAACTCGGCTTATATATATACCAGGGCTCTTAATTTTGAAGCAACTGCATGCGAAAATATGTATATGTATATAAAAATGTGTGTGTGTGTGTGTGCGTGTGTTTATTAGTGATGAATTATAATTACTCCATTCTGTTTCTCTATATTTGATGGCTATATATACGGACCAGTGCATATAAAGTTGTCTTGTTGTGTCCATAAAGGCAAAGAGCCATTAATTTCATCAATAGTCTGTTTCATGGTCGACAAAGTAGCCAAGAACTTTGTTGGGGGCATTTTCACTTCACTTTAAGAGGTTAAATAACATGGTTTTTGCAGTGTGATCTTATATATATATATATATATACATATACTTTATGTTAGTTTTAATCAAAGTAGTTGGTGGCAACGTATTAATCAAATAGCGACACATGTTGTTTTATACACTATATGCCACCAGCTAGCTAGCGACATGACTTTTCTTGTATCAATGGATCCAACATTTTTGGACGTACTGATTATTACATATTCATCACTGTCCTTTTCTCTCACCTCACAAGCTTTCTTCTAGTCCCACTAGCCAGCTTGTTTCTTAAATTACAGATCATACATGGTATCATCAGGGCATGTCTATATATATATATATATATATATATATATATATATATATATATACCGCTTTGATCGTCGGCTACAAATGCGGATTACCCGTTACTAATAATAGCAGACGTATATGTTTTATACGTATGTCTAGCTAAGTAACAAACTTTAACATTCACCATAAGAATATTCTTAACTGTTTGAAGTGCTGTAAATTGCCGGATAATATTCTTAAATTAAAGCATGAAAGATCTAATTTTTTATAGTAAGTTTGGTAAATATATATTGTCATAAATATATTTGAGAGCTTGATAATGTTGCCCAACCTATATAATTTTGATAGCATGTCTTGCAAATTTTGGCTTGCGTCTCATGTTATCGACACATAGTTTGGCAGCGTTATAAAATTCGAAGTTAAGAGATTATTTGTATCAAAACCTTGAAACATAATTGTGATTATAATTATACCGACATTAGATATATATCACAGAAAAAGGACTAGTGAAAATGGTAAAAATAATACTCTTTCCGTTCTAAATTGTAAGATTATTTTAAACTTTTTGAAAGTCAATTTAGGACTTTTTCAAACTTAAAATTAAGATAATTCACCAAAAATTATAAAAAAAATAAATTTATAATAATATTACTTATTATTTTTAAGTTTAAAAATGTATTAAATTAACTTTAAAAAGTCAAACAACCATGGGTCATCAGTGGAAGCTTAAATAATTATACTGGTACATCACAAAAGAGTCCCCCCCAACCCCCAACCCCAACCCCCAACCCCAACCCCCGTCCCAATCCCAATCCCAATCCCAATCAATTAATTTATGATGCCTCAGCCTAGTTGCCAAAAGCATTAAAAGTGCAAGTAGTTAAAAGCTGTGAAGTCAATCAAATAGTTTGAGTTCCATTTATATTTATTTGATTAAAAGTTTGATTTGAACAAATATGAGTAAATTTTAAATTCTGATTAATTATTTAAATCTCTTCAAATTATAATTTTTCATAGAAATTCGGATCATATTTACTTGAAAATTTTAAATTATTTGGATTCGATTTGAAATCGTGCTCGATTCGGTAGTTAAACAAGTCTCAATCAAACTTTATTTCATACTCGATAAATTTTTATGAATCTAATGTAAGCAAATCAATACTTAACTCGATTTAGTTCATTTACACCCGTAGTAGCTCAACCAAAACCAAAACTAGCTAGTGAAGCATACCTAATATATATGATTAGATTACAGATAGTGCAAGTTATTTAAACAACCGTATATTAATACTCCATCCGTTATAAAATAAAAATCTTTATCATTATTTTAAGTATTCCTAAGTTAAATATTTATTTACCTTAAACAATTTATTTTTTAATAATAACTTGTCTATAATATACTAAATATTAATTGTTATATTTTTTTTACTATGTATATTTATAAAATATCATTAGTCATGTACATAAAATTATGTAATTAAATGAAAATTAAATATAAACAATTTTATTATTTTATTTTCTATCTTAATATACGTAAAAAATCAATCAAAATTTTTATCTCGGAACGTAACTAATAATTTAAAATAAAAACAGTAGTATAAGTTTTTACAATCATTTGTAGTCCAAGAGTATAATAAAGGTGTTTCCTTTTTAATTTGGTGCAGTGAACAGCCATGCATCTCATGTGTATTTTCTCTTAATTTCCTTTTTACTTTTTCTTTAATTTTTTTTTGGTGAAATCATAATATATGCAGATTTATTAAGAATTTGAAGTGAGTTTAATGATACACTTTTTTTGAAAAAGTCCAGCGTTAAATCAATCGAATCTCACCGAAAGAGAAAGAAATAAATAAATATGTCTCACAAAAAGAAGAAACAAACTTTCCATAACGAAAGAAGCAAATTTACGTGAGTGAGAGAATCAAACCTGAGTCGTTTCCCATTACGAAAGAAACAAATTCATCTAAATGAGAATCGAAAAGTTAATATCATAATTATGTCACAAATGGTAAGAGATCAAATTAAACAGCGTTTTTCTTTAGCTTATACATTATATACTGATTAATTAGAGCGAGGAGGTCCCTTAAAAAAAAGTTATTTTTTTAAAAAAAAACTTTAATTTTATTTTACACTCTCTCCGTCCTAAAAAAATGATTAAATGTACATATATTTTTGTACTCAAAAAGATGAGATAAAGTACAATTTGAGAAAGGTAATTATTTTATTTATTAGGGTCCGTTAGTATAAAAAAATAAAATTATTCGTCACTTCATGAATCTTATGGGACCACTAAAAAAATTTTGAAACTTTATTTATTCTATTTCTTTTATTTTTAATATATATAAAATTTATATTTTACTCTTCTTTCAAGACAGAGAGTAAAAAATAATCGCATATAGATTTTCTGAATTGGAAGTGATTTAACAGCAAAATAGAAGAGTGAGTGAGTGAGTTAGTGAGTGCGTTGTACGATTTTCACTGTCGTTATAGGATCTATAACGATAATTTTGTCATGAAAATAATATTTTGTATCTTTTCATATATTTTGGTGCCTTCTCATGTCTTCTCAACCTTCAATCTTTTATTAAAATATACTTTAATTTATTAGTTTTTTAAGTTTAGATTGGTAAAAGTAAATTTTGTTTTGATGGGAGGGTAGAAGAAAATGAGGTTGACTTCCGCTAGAGACGACTGAGTCTTGTAAAACAAAAGAGAAAATGTAGAGATGATCGATAGAGTGGGAGTGGGAAGGTGGGGGACGGGGTTGTCGAAATTCAGAATTAAAAATCTGAACTTGCTAGAATTATTATCAAGTGGCAACAATTAATAATAAGATAAGAGATTATTTGATTAGAAACACTTAAGAATAGTTGATCGATTCAATTTATTTAATACATTTGTTTTAATAAAAATTATGCGAATAATTGAATAGAATCCATTAATTATTCATTTATTTGAAATGAATAGTAAGTTTCATTTTTTTGGTTGGATGAATTTTATTTTATTTTTATTTTTTTATAATATTAACTATTATATTAAGTAATATTAAATAAATTTATAATAATTTTGAATTTTTTTTAGAGAGTTAAAATAATAAAAATTTATTATTAAAATATTTCAGACATGTTAATTATCAAATAATTTTTTTTATTTAAATTCATATTTATATTTAGCTTATTCAATGAGAATGAGAATGAAGAAACAAAGTCTAGCCTGTTATCGTACAAGGTCAATGACATGGCCCGGATAACAGGCTGTTGACACTCAAGCCCAATTCCTCTTCAATAATTACTGGTACTACTACTAAATTACAAGTATAACAATCTGTTCAGTTTTAAACAAAAACTAGAAAAAGAGAGAAATTGGGATGACAAAACGAGAGAAATGATTGGAAAATAACTTCCCACTTTCTCTCCTATTCTTTCCAACCAAAGTGGGAAGATTTTAGTGGAAACTAATCTTGACCACCTAAAGTTTTTCAATATTCCTAATATTAATATGCCCCCATCCCATAAAATAAGATAATGTTTCAATGTTCCTATTATACCCCTTGAATCAAAAATATTTAAACTTTTTTCCGAAAGTTATTGCTTTTCCCCTCCATTTCTCTTTACTCGTAATTAAACTTGAGTGTAAACTTTTTTTGCCCCCTCTCCTCGTGTACAATAAGGTCTTACAATCTTAATACAGGCGAAAAATATCAGCAGACAAACAATTTTCTTGTTTCTACTTATTTAAACTTTCCTCCTCTGTTGGGGAGTCATTTAAAAAAGGTCTATTAAATTATTGTACTTGGATTAAAAGTTTAATAATATGTAATAATTAAAATGTGGGCCACTCCTACTTCAATTCACAAAAGCATGGCTTCGTATAAATACTTGTTTACTATTAAAAGTATTCTTAAATAGGGTTCACTAAATTTAAAAAAAAAGACAAACTTCATTAGTAAGTTAATAAGTTGTATGGGTTCCACTATGGATAAAAGTGATTTTAATTTGTGTGAAATATGGACATCTTTTGATAACAATGGATTATTCTTTAGTTGCTTAACAGTGGAATTAGGACTAAGCTAAAAAACGAATAAAATTGAATAATCGAATTTTTTTCGTTTATTCAGTTATTTTTTGAAATTCGGTTATATCCGATTTATTATTCATTTTTGAGATTGGTTTAAAAATTTTTGTAATTCGGTTAACATAATAACCCTTAAAAGTTAAAACAGACAAACTGTAATCTCTCAAGTCTCATCAGTCATCTTACTCAAAAATCTCATCCCTCACTCCTTAGATCTCTCATCTAAGATATCTCAATCTCTGATCTCCCATCTCTCACTCTCTCCCCTATTATCCTAACCCAAAACCCCACTCCTCAAATCGCGAGCCGGGACTCTACTTCGCCTCCGGGCTCCGGTATGTTTGTGATTAATTTTCTCCTTTTCTGATTTGATTACATCATATACTTACTTACTTTATGTTGTAGCTTTTGAGTGATTCTGAAACTTGAATTTGTGAATTTTAGTTGTTTTATGTCTGATATGAGGCGATTGATTTAGTGTTCGTGAAGATTATGCAATTTTTAGGTATTTTTAATTGTCTTGCTTTGTGGATTTATGGAGTTTAGTTATGGTTTCAAAGCTCTTCAGCAATTTTGATTAACATTCTTTGAATTGAATTGGTGATTTAGAATTTTGGATTGGTATCACAATTGGTGTTTGTTACTCAACAGTGAACGAGAGACTTTTATTATTATTGTTTTTTTAATATAAAAATTATTTTTTATTGAGCTGGCCGTTTAATTGATGAGAATTGTTAATCTTTATATATTTAATTAGCATTATATATAAGGCATTTTAATTTTATGAATATTATTTAATTAAAATTGCATTATAATTTCATACTTCTATTCTAATTCTATATGCCAATTAGAGTATTTTCTTTTGCTTTATTTACATTTTCATAGTTTATGTGCCACAATATTAATGTATCTTTGATTTGTCAAGCCTAACACATTAAAGTATTCTTTATGCCTAACTCTATCACACGATTCTTCGGTTATTGCTATAATACTCATCATCACTCAGTTATGTTGTGCTGCAACCTGCATGTTGCTGCCCAAGTGTTGTGTATATTTCTTATTCTTTGTCTGTTAAGTGTTGGCTACTACACTGCTTCATGATTCTGCTATTAATTTCGGTTATTAACTGAATAACCGAATAACAAATTCAGTTTTTGGGTTACCTTATAATTCGGATTGTTGCTCGAATACTTAAAAATGGAGAATTTTTGCTATGACCGAATACATTATTCGATTCAATTATAACTAAATGCTCAATCCTAAGTGGAACACAATGTTTTCAAAAAAACAAAAAAAAACAGTAGAATACAATTACTAAAATTGGTCCCTACAGCTCAATATAAGGGGTCCAAACCATTTGTCTTAATACTCGTTTTCTAATGTCTTCATCTAAATATGGCCCAACTCATTTTCAGGCCCAATAGCGAACATCCCATTTTAATCGGACGTTAAGAGAGTGTTTGATAAAAATTGAATAAATCTGAATCTGAATGAGCTGAATCTGAATTTAAATAAAAAAAGTTATTTGATAATTGACATGTGTGAAACATCTGAATAACATATTTTTTTTATTATATTACCTCTTTGAAAAAAATTCAAATTTGTTGTAAATTTATTTAATATTACTTAATATTATAAAAAAATTATCACGTAGTCATTATTGACAAAATAAGTTAAAGTTAAAGTAATTTGTTTAGGATTGAATACATCTGAATAGTTGAATGGTTTGAATCGATTGACCATTAAGTGCGTTATTTTGGAAAAAATTATGCGAATGGCTAAATCGACGATGATTGAAATTAAATGGCGAAAGTCGATTTTTTGGGCTAAATGGTTTGAATGAGCGGTGAATAATAAAGTAAAAAAAATAAAAAAATATTAACTATTATATTAAGTAATATTAAATAAATTTACAATAATTTTGAATTTTTTCAGACAGATAAAATAATAAAATTTTGTCATTCAAATATTTTAGACATGTTAATTTTCAAAAAAAAAAAATTATTCAGATTTATTCAATTTTTATCAAACACCCCCTTAGTCATTCAGTCCAAATCATCTGAATAGCTGACCGATTCAATCATTTAGACAATTTATTTTTTAAAATAAACACACTAAATAGCTAAATTGATCGGTCATTCAATACTAATCAAAAGAGTCCCCAAGTAGTAGCATAATTAGCATTACCCTAAAATATGCTCCGTAAAATTATTCAGATGTAATATGATTATACATAAATATTCCGTTCCGTCGTCCAATAAGGAGAAAATGGGCTTACGTATGGGAGTTTCAGAAGTATTGTGGGCCAAAAACTACTAATCATTTTCCTCCCACATTTTTGTGGAAATTTGAAGGATATGAGGGATTTTTCCTATATAGCCTTCTTTATATAAGATGGTTAGAATACTTCAAAGGGTAAAAAATGTTAAAAAAGAATGAGAGAGTTCCATTTTTTATTTTTATTTTTGAATTTGAAAAAGTAAACTCGTGTATATCTTATATTTTCAGAAAAAGGGAATATATGCACATATGTGTGTATATATTTCAATAGCATTATTGAAGCTAAAACAAAGTATGCTTTAGTCAGAGATTAGCTTTTATATATAAAACGTTAGGAATAAATTGAAATAGTAGCAGCAAAGCAAAGAAGAATATCAATATGCGGTTAGGGCATATATATATATATATATATATATATATATATATATATATATATATATATATATATATATATATATATATATATATATATATATATATATATAGGATCTAAAATATATCTTTTAAATAATATATATTTCTTAAATAACACATTTTATTAAAATTACGTCATTTTGAATTTTTTAAATAACAAAATAATATTAAAAGAGTGTGGTCCCATTTGTTTTCTTTTTATTTATAAAATGTCACCTACGATTCCACTTGTTTTTTAAAAGAATCTTCAAAACGCAGCGTAATTTTAATAAATATATCTTATTTAAGAGATGTGTTTTAGATTAAGTTTTGTATATATATATATATATATATATATATATATATATATATATATATATATATAATAAAACAGACCATATTTGAAACTATTCCCACTTAATATTGAGAAACCACAACAAAGGTCCAGATTTCATCTTACTTAATCTTACTTAATCTAAAGGTCAGACTTCATTACAAACAAAACAAAAAAAAAATTAACCGCCCAAAATCAAATTAGCCTCCTTCCTCCTTCCAGGTATTTCTCTCTTTGTCTCCTTCCTTCAAAAGCCCCCAAATCAAAATCCTCGCACTTCTCTCGTCTCCTTCCCTTCAAATCCCCCCAAATCAAAATTAGCCTCCTTCCCGTGTACTCTTTCAAAAACTATTCCTTCCCGTTTCTTCCAACGCTTGCTCATTTATTCATACTCGATCGGTCTCACTTGCGTCGGCGGCAGATGGCGATGGCAAGCGGATGTTGATAAGTGACGACTGTTTTTGGTAAGCACCCAGTAATGGTTCAGTTGAAATTTTGCAACATAAAGGCTTTCAATTTAAATTTTGTGTTGATTCAGTTGTGTCTTCGAAGATTTTAGAAGATTACACCCAGTAAATTTATGTTGTCTTTGATATATCTTAAGGCTTCATGTGAGTTTAATGTTTATAGAATTTATGAAACTGCACTTGCTGATCCGTTTGGTTGTTTCATTTTTCATTTTCATATGGTCTAAGAGTAGTAAGAGGGGGGGACTGTGCTACAGAGAGCTCTAAGAACTGAAAAGTGGAGTGGAATCAATTCGTGGAGGTTTTGATATCCTTTGTTGTTCCTCTCTGCGGTAATTTTATATCCTCTGTTGTTTTGTAAATTAATTGCCCTGTGACACAAATTAACGAAAATTCAGTGGGTGCAAAATTAGTTGCCCTGTTAATTAATTTTGAATACAGAAACTTCAATGGGTGCTTTCATCTCTGGGTTTTCTCTATTTTTGGGTGATTGATTTGTATGCCCATTTCTAATCAAAAGGTTTCATCAAGATTTCTGAACCTCATTTTGTTAACTGTACACTATTAATCTCTTTATTTGATACTCATGGTTTATTCATCTTCTCCTAGGTAATGTGAAAATTATAGGACTCAAACAGAAAAATCAATGGCTGCCTACTTATATGTAAATATATATAAGCTGAGCTCTGGGTCTTCTAATCTTCGGTCTTTGAAGCGGTGAAATAAGCTCTCTCACTCTTGCAATGACGGTGGATTCAAGGGAAAAGGTGAGATTTATTACTCAATTCTACCTAGATTTCTCTAATTCTAAGCTGCAATTTAGTGTTTCTTCGTACCCATCAACAATGGAAGTTTATCTTAAAAATCATATTTGCAAAATCTTATTATGTGTAGGTAGAATTCAAATCTTTGTAAGACTTTTTTTAGAACGGAAAAATTATAATATTATAAAACTTCATAAAAGCTTTTTTTTTAGAACGGAAGAATTCAAATCTTTATAAGACTTTTTTTAGAACGGAAAAGTTATAATATTATAAAACTTCGCATCTTATTATGTGTAGGTAAAAAAGGAAGAACGAATATTCAGACTGACAACTGTCTCGATCTTTAACCAACAAAACAGAAGTTGATTAAATTGGAAATAAATATCACTATTGTCCATTTAAAATTCATTGGAAAAAAAGATGAGATAAAAGATAAAATTTATTCAAGTAAATTAAATGAAAAAAATGAGAGACAAACAAATTTGTACTCATTTAATGTTTATAAACTATATTAAACAAAATAATTTGAAAGGAATGGGGGGAGTAATAATGGTTGTTTTATCAAAATCTGGGGGCTGGAAAACAGAGGGTGGTGGGTGGTTAGGTGAGGTGGAGATAAAAAGGGTGGTGGGTGGTTAGGTGAGGTGGAGATAAAAAGGGTTAGGTTAGTAAGATAGGTGATCCGACCTGATCCCAATGTTTGTAATTGTTTATAAGTATATACATCTATATAAATATACACAAATTAGCGGGTATGAAACGTCCATTTTTTTTTACCTCACTACCATAATCTATCTTCCTTTCTGCGGTCTTTGTTGAAAGGGTGAGTGACACCATTACCACATTACTGTCTTTGCTGAGAGGGTAACCGTTATTTACTGTTTTTGGTTGAATTTTGTGGGAAAGTATGGTTTTGGTGCCACAGGACAATTTGTTCATAGTGAATCTATTTTTGCTGAAGGAATGGAGAATGACATGATTTGTTTGGATTGGTTCTAAAACATTCTTTTCCACATCATGTCATGAAAAATCTCCAGTCCTCCATTAAAAAAATGACAACAGTACACATTGCTTCTTATGGATTTTTTTTTAAATAAAGATCGCTGGATCCCTCAATAGGGAAAGAATTAAGACTAAAGTGCCAAGCAGTGAGAGAAATCCTTAATATATATAGATTATACAAGAATTAGGATCAATCAAATCTATACAAAAGCATACCTCTCAAACAAATTAAATGCTTATTACATTTGAATGCAAGATGTTCTGGTATAAATCTTCTGTTTGGTTGATGAGAATCTGTAGTAAAGATGGAAGATGTTTTTATTAGTTAGATATGATGGAAGATGTTTTTATATATAATAAAACAGGACTTCTGTTTGGTTCATGATATATAATTGTACATAAGATGTTTTTATACATAACAAAGTGGTTGTAATATATATTTGTAGTATATGATTTGATCTTTTTTGATTAGTTAGCATCATGTTAACGTGTGTTACTTATGAACTGATTTGTTGTACCAACTTCATAACCACATTTTCCTTAGATAAGGAAATAGAAACAATGATTCCAGTTGATTCTAATTCTCACACTTGATATAACTTCCTGAACCACCACATGGTGTCCTTGCACCCACTTCAATATCAAATTTAGAAGAGTATGTATCTCAACTAACAACCTTGAATCCTGAAGTAGTAAGCAAAGACTCGAATTTTCAAGAAGAAATACTCCAATAAGTGACAGATATGAAAGCAAAATATTAAAAAATAAACTTAGTGAACCCAAACAGCCAACCTTCATTCTCTGGGTGCTAAAGTAAAGGATATATCAACATAAATATAAAATTTAAACTAGATTATATCAACAGGAAGGATATAAAATTTAAACTAGATTATATCAACAGGAATGGATACAAACGATAGAGAAAACTAATGAAATAATAAATGAAAGGAGCGCGTTTCTTGCTTGCAAGCCTACTTTTTAAATAATGAAATATCATATAATTTACGTAAACAAAAACTTAACAAATGCATGTACTTTTTAAAATTCATAACCAATAATATGTATTATGTAATTGATGTTCATTATCCATAAGCTTATGAAATTTCTTTGTGGGTACAATGAATTTAACCGCACAATCATCGACCCAGATGGATGATGTTGTTATATTTAGTAGTGTAAGTTTATCATCCGATTAACTCTCTAAATATATCTTATTGATTTTTAATAACTTATTTATTTTAATTTATTTTCATTAATGTCATGATGTATGGATGACCACCTAGAAAACAACGTATGATAATAATTTCTTACTCATCATTTTCTTACTTTTTATCTTATTTTTTACCATCTTATTTACTATTCATGTTCTTTTGTCTACGAGTTAAATCATAATAATGTAGGAATAATAATTATGATGAGTATGAACTAAATTGTCTCCGTTTCGTGAGGTAGTGTATATCTTTAGCCTATTTCTCATTCATTTTTTCTTCTTTTTTTTTTGCTTTTAAGTAGCGTTTTCTTACACAAAAGAAGAAAAAAAGGTCTGATGCTTTGGCGAATGTCAAATTTAAGGGGAAACAAAAAGCAACTTCTTCTACCCAAGGAAGAAAAAATAAAGATTGCCAACTGGTATCACTTTTATTCATATTCTTTTCTCTCTGTTTTTACAATGGATTTGGATGTTATTGAATTTAAAAAATTTGAAGTTTTGTTTTATGTAGATCGTTTGATTTGTCAACATGTTTTTAGTTTGTCTCATTTAATATTACTTATTTTTTTATCGTGTTCTTACCCAGAAGGAAAAAAAAAAGTCTGATGCTTTGGCGAATGCTAAATTTAAGGGGAAACAAAAATCAACCTCTTTTACCCAAGGAACAAAAAATATAAATTGCAAACTGGTATCACTTTTAATCCTATTATTTTTTCTTTATTTTTACAATGGATTTGGATGTTATTAAATTTAAAATATTTTAAGTTTTGTGTTATTCAGTTGCTTTGTAGCCTTTAAGCTTTTGTTATGATATATAATTTGAATCTTTTGTTGGGTCCGATTTTTTTAAACTCTAAAATTGTTTAAACATTCCATAATTTGAAGCATCGATCAATAGTGAAACCTCAACCTTTCCAAGTAGTTTTGATCTTATTTATAGAATACCTTTCAAGTCATTAAATTGATATCTTTATTGATCGAGCGTATTACTATAGAACAATGTGTTGGATCTTGGGGCTATGGTGTTTTATTTTGCATCAAACAAAACTTTATGATAATTATAATGTTGATAAATGGTTGGGTAGATAGTTACGTGAATGTAACACTTTATTGTCATGTTACATCACGTTGTTATATATACAAAGTGCAAAACGATACGATATATATCGTTAAATCAACAAAATAATAATTAATTTTTATGAGTTTGTGGTTTAGGCACCAAACTATAATGTCAGTATCAAAATCAACATTGTTGTGATATTGCAAGACTTGCTCCAAAAATGTATCAATCCTATTATTTTTCTTTATTTTTACAATGGATTTGGATGTTATTAAATTTAAAATATTTTAAGTTTTGTGTTATTCAGTTGCTTTGTAGCCTTTAAGCTTTTGTTATGATATATAATTTGAATCTTTTTTTGGGTCCGATTTTTTTAAACTCTAAATTTGTTTAAACATTCCATAATTTGAAGCATCGATCAATAGTGAAACCTCAACCTTTCCAAGTAGTTTTGATCTTATTTATAGAATACCTTTCAAGCTGTTAAATTCAATATGTTATTGATAGAGCGTATTACTATAGAACAATGTGTTGGATGCAGGGTTATGCTGTTTTATTTTTACATCAAACAAAAACTTTATGATAATTATAATATTGATAAATGGTTGGGTAGATAGTTCTGTGAATGTAACACTTTATTGTCATGTTACATCACATTGTTATATATACAAAGTGCAAAACGATACGATATACGTTAAATCAACAAAATAATAATTAATTTTTTATGAGTTTATGGTTTAGGCACCAAACTATAATGTTGTATCAAAATCAACATTGCCGCAATGTGCAAGACTGCTCCAAAAATGTATCAATCCTATTATTTTTTCTTTATTTTTACAATGGATTTGGATGTTATTAAATTTAAAATATTTTAAGTTTTGTGTTATTCGGTTGCTTTGTAGCCTTTAAGCTATTGTTATGATATATAATTTGAATCTTTTTTTGGGTCCGATTTTTTTAAACTCTAATTTTTTTAAACATTCCATAATTTGAAGCATCGATCAATAGTGAAACCTCAACTTTTCCAAGTAGTTTTGATCTTATTTATAGAATACCTTTCAAGCTGTTAAATTCAATATGTTATTGATCGAGCGTATTACTATAGAATAATGTGTTGGATGCAGGGCTATGCTATTTTATTTTTTGCATCAAACAAAAACTTTATGATAATTATAATATTGATAAATGGTTGGGTAGATAGTTCTGTGAATGTAACACTTTATTGTCATGTTACATCACGTTGTTATATATACAAAGTGCAAAACGATACGATATACGTTAAATCAACAAAATAATAATTAATTTTTTATGAGTTTGTGGTTTAGGCACCAAACTATAATGTTGTATCAAAATCAACATTGTCGCAATGTGCAAGACTTGCTCCAAAAATGTGTTATGCTGGGAAAGAAAATGAGTGCTTCAAACGTCAATTGGGACAACTTGCACGTTACGAAAGAGAGCGATCAAAACATTGTGCCCCCGTCCAGCCTAGATCTTTTCCTTCTTTACCACCGGTAGTAAATCATGAAAGCGTGCCTTGAACGAGAATCAAATAAAAGGTCCCGCCTTCAACCAATGAAAAAAGTCTACTAAAATTTCACATCCTGTAATAAACAGTATAGTAACAACAAATGTTTTAGAGTCATCGTCAACCACCTTGCTTCAAAATCTTAATGAAGATACTACAACAATTGTTTCACGGTGGTTGTCTGTGGCCATCATGAATCAAGAAAATCCTCCTCAAAATCTTGAAGAAAGCACACCAACAAATATCTCAAGGGTATCGCCTGTGACTACCATGCTCCAAGACTTGCCTCCTCAAAACCTATACAAAAGCATAACAACAATCTTTAAACCATTCTACCCACGTTCCCCAGGGGCATCGTATATGACAAACATGTTCCAACAAATGTGTAATCCGAATGAAGGCACCAGGTGTTCGATATAAGTTTTAATTTTTTATTCTCACACTTGCTGTCTTATTCATGTTCTCTTTTTAAAAATTGTATGACATCTATAATTTTATCTGTAGTGCCTATACAGTAGAAGGTGTAACTATGGATGTTGCATTTAATCCTCGAAACCATGAAATTCCAGATTGTCATTCCCTTGGCTTGATGAATCGAACATGTCCTCATTGTTCTGCCTTACACTGGCTTGCTAAAAAATTAACAAAATCATCTGTATCAAATCCTCTTTTTGGTAAATGTTGTTTAAAAGGAAAAATTAGACTACCGCCACTTATTTCACCTCCTTTAATGCTTAAAGCATTGTATGACGGCAATGATGAACAATCAAAATCGTTTCGTCAGCACACACGAGAGTATAATGCAGCTAATACGTTTACGAGTCTTGGTGCTACTTTGGATGCCCGGGAGGGGGCCTAGAACATTCACCATCTATGGAGAATTACGCCATCGAACAGGATCGCTTATGCCACAGCCAGGGTGTGAACCAATTTACTCTCAACTGTACATTTATGATCCTAATTCAGCTTTAAATGTTCGCAGCAACAAAAATCCTAACTTGAGAAGAGATGTTTTGAAAACCATACAAGATTGTTTATTGCAAGTAAATTCATTTCCTATAAAATTTCGGCAGGCTTATGCAATTTTAAGTGAATTGGAATTAACGGGGGTGAATTTACCGGCCTATCTTCACTACAGTTCTGTAATAGATCGGCGTTGATATAATCTCCCAACAATCGATGAGATTGCGGTAATATTGTCGGGAGATGGAACTGAATCAAGTAGAATGAGAGATATTATGTTACATTTGAGAGGGGATAATGGTTTGATGCAAATTAATGAGTGTCATCCGGCCTATTTGCCATTGCATTATGTGGTATTATTCCCTTATGGTGAGCTAGGATGGAATCCAGATTTGAAACAGTGGAACGCTTTTCAAGGTGGACCTTCATCTACTAGACTGACACAATTGCAATATTACAGTTATCGTATGTTCCAACGTGACACTGAGTATTCAACAATTTTGAGAGCCCAAAAACTATTTCAAGAATTTATAGTAGATGCTTGGGCATTCTTGAACAAAATCGGTTGACATACTACAAGTTGAATCAATCGAAGCTTCGTGCGAACTTTACCAAGGTCTTCTGAGATGTTTGTGCGTATGAGCTTGGTCCGAACAAGTTAGTCGATGAATGATTTTTCCATCTTCATTCACCGGTAAAGGTAGTCAAGACATATGTTTGAAATTTTTCAATATTCAATGGCTATCACGCAGCGGTATAATCAACACCTTGGATATTTTATAACTATGACCAAATCCCAAATGGCACGAAATTACTAAATCACTATTGCCAAATCGGATCCCTACTGGCCGGCCCCGATTTAGTGGCTCGTGTTTTTTGAGTTGAAGCGGAATTTTTGATGAAGGAGATAAAACAAACAACGTCTTTGGTAGAAAAGTGGCGCGTGTTTTTTACAATTGAATTCCAAAAAGGGGTTCTGCACACGTCGTACACTTTTGTTCCTTCATGGTTCGGATAAAATTCAAACATGTGCTCAAGTGGATAGAGTAGTGTGTCTTTGAATTTACTGGATTACTAAACCGACCCATTGCTTTTTGAAAAAATTATAGGTTGCATGGTACACGGACCGTATGGTGCTCCGAAATCCACAAAGCACCATGTATGGAAAATGGGGTGTGTACCAATTCGGTACCCTCGATCATTTGTTGAATCAACAAATATGGACTCGATGGATATCCTGCTCATCATCGTCGTAATCTTGGTCGTAAGTACATCGTGAGGGGCGAAAAATTGATAATAGAGGCGTTGTGCCACATAATCCGTATTTATCAAGAATGTTCAATTGTCATATCAATGTTGAAGTTTGTGCGAGAGTCGGATGTGTAAAATACATTCACAAGTATATTTATAAAGGACATGATCGGCGAATAATGGGACTTGGAGGAATTAATGAGATCCAATAATATCTTGATGCTAGGTATATTGGACCTCCAGAAGTCGCGTGGCGATTGTTTGGTAACCCTTTACATGAAGAGATTCCTTCAGTTGTAAGATTGGCACTTCATTTGTCTGGGATGCATCATGTTGTCTTTAACCCTGCTGAATCTTTTGATATGATCCTTTCTAAAGGTGCACATCCAAAAACAACTCTAATCTGGCTTTTTGATTGTTCTTGGCTACAAATGAATCTGCCGTGTATTAACTTATCGAGAATTTCGAAAAAATTTGTTTGGAACAAGTCTATCAATAAATGGACTCCAAGACAAAGGGTTATGCAATTGGTAGAATGTACTTTCTTAGCCCTAATTCAGGTGGCGGGTTTTATTTGCGTTTCTTCTAACTGTTAGAGACCTACTTACTATTTGATACATACGGTAAATAATGTTATGCATGATACATTCAAGTCGGCGTGTGTTCGTAATAGGACTTCTTGAAGATGATGAAGAATGGATACAATGTCTTGAGAGGTCGCAATTATGAGAGCAGGATACCAATTAAGGAGACTATTTGTAGTAATTCTAACTTAATGCTTTCCATTGCATCCATTTGAATTGTGGAAACAATTCTCAGCACATATATGTGATGATTTAGCACACAAGATTCGTACTATGTTTAGTATTTTGAATCCAACTGATGATCATATTGAAGATTATGGCTTATATTTGATAAATCAATTGCTCCATGAGTCGGGAAAGAGTTTAGTTGACTTTCCACCCATGCCACAACCAACTGAAAATTGGAATGCAATAGTTGGAAATAGATTCTTGTTTGAGCACCAACAATTTGAGAATGAAGCACAACGATCGATGCACAAATTAATGTTGATGGACTTAATGATGCACAACTTCATTGCTTATCTTCTTTGCATCCAACGTCGGTCGATGTGAAAACATAACATATCTACTTTTTTTTTCGAGTGGAGGTCTTTGGGACGGAAAAACATTTTTTAACAATACCATTGCAACCAAATTAAGCGTAGCTATGAACATGTTGTTATTCTTGTGGCTTCATCTCGTATTGCATCGTTGTTATTGGTAAAGGCGACTGCACATTCTACATTTTGTATTCCTTTAGAAATCTAGATAATTGAATATGTGGGTTCACTAAACAATCGATTGCATCGTCCGAAGTTGTTTAAAAAACAAAGGCGATAATATGGGATGAAGTTCTATGCAACACAAATCTTGTGTTGAGGCGATCGATCATTCTCTTCAAGATATCGAGAGGCGATAAAAAGACCTTTTGGGGTATCACCATTGTCTGAGGGAGACTTTCGACAAATATTGCATGTTATTCCTAAAGGGGTTCGCGAATAAATTATGGGTGCATCATTGAGACGATCTTCGTTATGGAAAGATATATGTGTTTTGACTCTGGGTTTAAACATGCGATTAACTCACACAGACGTTTGAAATATTAATTTTGCTCAATTCTTGATGAAGGTAATATTTCATTCAACCTTGAATTAAATTTTTATAACATGATTTGAATTAAATCTCATTTTGTGAATAATTATACTTTCATTTTCTAGATTGGGACCAATCCACAAGAAATTGTGCAACTTTCATCTACAATAAACCGATGTCATAATCTAAATGAATTGATATTTAGAATCTATCCACAATTGGATGTGGTTGGTATAGTGACTCAAACCTTTCTCCTTGAATCAGACAATTCTATCTCGCTTTCATGATAGACGACGTCGATGATATAAATCTTTAGTAGAATAATATTACTCCGGGAGAAACAATTACTTTTTTAGCTGAAAATAAAATGTGTGAAGGTGATGAGCTCGATCATAGCATTAGGAATCGATATCCTAACGAGTACTTAAACTCGCTGAATCCTTTAGGGTTGCCACCATTTAAATTGGAGTTAAAAGTTGGATGCCCAATAATGTTGTTACGAAATATTGCAATCGAAAGATGGACTTTGTAATGACACGCGATTGATGGTTGTTAGATGTGCCTCAAGGGTAATCGAAGCTCGGATATTAAATGGAGATAAAATTGGCAATTTAGTCTTCATTCCGAGAATATCATTGACACCAACATCTTTGGACTTGCCTTTTCGAATGACAAGACGCCGCTTTTTCTATCCGATTAACTTATGCTATGACAATCAATAAAGCCCAAGGACAATCATCAAGTTCGTTGGGATTGATTTACGAACACTGCTTTTTAGTCATGGACACCTTTATGTGGCATTATCTGATGCACGTCACTTTGTCCTCCTTCCGGAAGATGGGTCGAATTACACCACAAATATTGTTTACCCAGAAGTTTTATTATGATATTCTTACGACAAGTAAATGGTATAGTTTAAACAAGTTTATGTAATCTTTTCAACATTTCAACTTTTAATTTTACAATGAGGTTCATTCTTTGTAGGATTGGAGTGAATTTGTCAACGAGAACAATAAAATATATATACAATGGACCTTTGTGGATGGGGTAAATGTAATCGTGTAAAATCTACTTTTATGTCAACGCATCAAAATAACTTTACTATTCCTATAATATAAATAATTGTTACTTTTATTGTTTATGTAAATAATATAGGTGGTTGTGCATTTTTCTCATTGGGCAAAATACGTTACATATTGATGACATTAAGGATATTGATGAAGAGGAGATTTAAAGGGATGAAAAAAGACATTTAAGGGAGTTAAATGATATGCGATCCAATCTTGACATGTCCACCTTTGACGATTACTAACCTATCAACGACGAACAATTGTCTAGGTGTGAAAGTCTCTCTTACTAAGACTATATTTCTCTACTTCTCCATGCAGACACAACACACACATAATACATGCGACAAACACACACACATAATCGTAACCAATCAAACACTTGCATAAATCAAACTCACACACCATTATCTTCGCCACCGATACAAATTTATGATTTAAATCATTAAGCAAATGAATTGTTCGTTGAGATAGTACTAAGAAAATTTTATTTGATTGTATGTCCATATTTTTCCTTAAAAAATTGATTATTTATTACAATCTCTCTAAATTCTTACTGCAATCAATCTAAATCATTCCCCCTACATACAAATATGTGTGCTCATTTGTTTCAGATTTATAATTGTTTTATTTTAACTCACATATTTCGATAATTTTTAAATTTCAATTATTTTCAGGTATATATTGAAGGATACATGATGTAAGTCGTAAAGAATATACTTGGTGTAATTTGTAAAAGTAAAGGGTCTTAGTTTCTCTATTTTCTGCATATATGTATTTTTTGTATTCTGTCTTTTGTAAAGTTAGCTAATTATACTTGGTTATGATGATTTTGGGTTTGGAATGATGGTTTTTTTGGTGGTTTGGATATGTATGGATGATTGTAAGTTTTGTAAACAGGTTTAGATTTTTCTGGATATCTATTTTTAAAGGAAACTTTGCCGAAATTTCTTGAAATTAGTAGCGACTAACTTGATGTTTTGGTGGTTTGATGTGTTGATGATTGAGTATGTATTAATTTCTTTATGTATGTATTTTTTTTGTTTCGTATTTTATAAAGTTAACTAATTATACATGGTTATGATGATTTTGGGTATGGAATGATTGTTTTTTTTGGTGGTTTGGATATGTATGGATGATTGTACGTTTTATACACATGTTTATATTTATGCGGATGTCTATTTTAAAAGAAATTGCATTTAATTTTTTTAAAATTAAGAATGATTACAATATATTTTGGTGGTTAGATATGTGTTGATGATTGTGTCTATTTTGTGTGTTATGTCTTTTATAAAATTAACTAATTATACATGGTTATGATAATTTTTGGAGTTGGAATGAAAGTTTTTTTGGTGGTTTGGATATATATTGATGATTGTAAGTTTTGTAGACAAGTTTAGAATTTTTTAAATATCTATTTTTAAAGGAAATTCTATTGATTTTTTTGGAAATTAGTACCAATTAGCTTGATGTTTTGATAATTAGACATGTGTTGATGATTGAGTATGTATTAATTATTATGATGGTATGATAATATTTTTCAAACTTTAATTTAATTATTTTTTACCTCGTACCTTAAGACATGAACATATACTAGGACAAAAAAATTTAACTCCACGACCTGCAAAAATAACTCCTCTAGCAGTATCGATTCATCTAGACGTGCCCGCCGTACCTGCAAAAATTTTTCAAATCTTCAGTTCACCCAAAAAACTTCTGACACATGTCTTCCACATATAAGCAAGTGGTTATAATTTTAATTTTTTTTTCGTTACGTCATGCCTTCAAGCACGGATAATTAATAGTATATATACAAAATGAATTTAAAATATATCTCTTAAATATAAAAACAAAAATTATGGTAACATACTAGAGATATGTGAGAGTTAGATGATGTATTTTGGGTTTCCTCCATTTAACAGTTTAACAGTTCCAAGTTGAAGTTTTAGACATGAAAAAGATGAAGATGAAAAACTCGAAATTTTATTTTTATTTTTATTTAGTTATAAATTAAAAATCAACATTAATCTTAACCATTAAGAATATTTAAATCTAAAAATCAAAAAATTATATAAAAAACTTAATATGATTGATCCGCGCCTATATATGTCGCATTCGATTTGGTACCAATATGCAATGCGTTATATTCTTATAAATAGTGTATTTTTGGTGAGTAAAGCTTAATTAATTGTGTTGGAAGCAAACTTTATGAAAGCTCAACGACTCTAGAAAACATGACATAGATGTGTTTCAACTTTCTTTAGAAATTGGGAGAAGTGTCGCGTGGTGTGTATTTTAATCCGTAAAATTAATGAATTATTTATTGTGGTGGATACGTTTTATTGATTATATTATTAATTTTTAATTTTTTAAATTATCACAATAAGTTAATTATTATTTTGAAATTAGGATATTCCGTTAAAAAAATTAAACGGACGTTTATTTTTTATCAACAAAACTAATGAATTACTACTGTAGTTGACACGTTTTACTGATTACATTATTAAACTTTTAATTTTTTAAATTAATAAATTAATTATTATTTTGAAATTAGGTCGTTCTATTAAAAAATTAAGCAGACGTTAATTTTTTATCTATGTGGCTTTGAAAAAGAAATTCAAAAATCAAAAATATTACTTATGTGGCAAAAAAACAATAAAAAACTTTTAAGTGAAAGCAAAAAAAAAATAAACTATTTTGGGTACTCTGATCTCAAATGTTTATCAATAGAAATGAATGAGTGGACCTTGTGGAGGCGATCGAGAGTGAATGAGAGGAGTTAGAAGACATAAGGTTGCTGAGAGTCGGAAGTGAGAGTGATGAAACTTATTGCAACACCATTTACTACATGTGTTGTTGTTGTTGGGGATTCAGACTCTATTATTATAGTTAATGCTGAACTTTAAAGTTCAATTCAATTTTTTGAGAATTCGGATCTCAGAATTTTCATAAATTTTAGAGAGAAAATACACAAATCTATTTGATCCTGAAGAAGGGGGAGAAGAAAGAGATGATAGGAATGAAGAGAGAGAGAGAGAGTAAATCAGATTTATTTATTTATTTTTCACGTCCACCTAAGATAAAAACTGAAATGATTTAAAAGTCATGCGGCACAGATAATAGAATGACCCAATTTCAAAATAATAATTAATTTATTGGGATAATTTAAAAAATTAAAAGTTCAATGGTGTAATCAGTGAAATGCGTCAACTACAATGAGTAATTCATTAGTTTTGTTGATAAAAAGTTAACGTCCGTTTAATTTTTTTAACAGAATGACCCAATTTTAAATTAATATTTAATTTACTAAGATAATTTAAAAAATTAAAAATTTAATAATATAACGAGTAAAACGTATGGACTAGAATTAATTTTGCCTATTTTAATTACTCTATATATATCAGCAGCATACTACCGAGTATAATCATCCTTTTTTACACTTGTTTAATTTATTCAGTATACACCCTGTCCCAAAAAAGAGAATTTTCGCAGTATTATCTAGTTTACTTTTTTAATTTCTTCTTACGAGTCTGAAAGTCTACTAAACCATATTTTGTTCATGATTTATTTTCAAAATAAACTTGAGAGAATAAAATTTATTATTTAAAAAATTATTCAATATACAAATAAGTGGCAAAGTTTTTATTCCACTAGAGGCTAGAGCTACTACTTGAAACGAATATGTAAAGTGTGTTTGGTGTGGTGTGCATGTAATGGCCCATATATGAAGTAACATTATTATTGGTAATCCTACAAGGCTGGAAATGCTTTTCCACCCTATCCTAGAGCATATATATATATATATATATATATATATATATATATATATATCCAAATTTCCAAACATTTATATTCTCTTCTCTTCTTGATTCTTTTAGTATACTTTAATATCCGTCCCAATATAAAAACCCAAAATGGGAATTGCTGTTTATGTACACATGCTAGATTTTCATTGACATATGGACATAAAATTTTCAAAATAATATTTCAAGATTGAAATTTATACGCAGTAAATAAAATTTATCTCGTAAAAACCATTGTCCATGACAAATATCAGAAACGGAAAAGTCAATCCGCTTTAAAAAAAAAAAAAACTCTGTGGAGACATAAAAATTAGACATAATTACTTTACAAGTTCACCTATTTTTATTTTAGCAGAGGAAATTGTAAAACATGTTCAATTATCAGTCTTGGATAGTGTTAATGATAAAAATCTTAAATGAGACCAGCCAAGCCACCATATAAAAGTAGTAATATTGTTTGTATCAGAATTCGGCCGTTATAGAATAGAATATATGAATATACCCACTAGTCCTCAGATTTAACTTAAAATATACCCCAAGAAAAAAGTCATACAGTTAATACAGAAGATTCACGCGTTTTGTGGGATCAAAATTAAAAGCACCAAACAACGCGTAAAGCTCAACAATTTTCTGACTCCTGTCTGTCTGTCTCATTGTCACTATTTTCTGCCATTTCTTCTCCTTCTCTGTTGTTACATTGAAGAAGAAGAAGAAATGTTGATGATGATACCCTACGTCTTGCTTGTATTTCTCTTCGTTGTTGGCCTCATCGGTACTGGTATATTTCTCAAGTTCCCCACAAACAATAAATTCACAGCTTTGGTTCGGTCTCTGTCTCTGCAAAATACGACTACTTCAAATAAGCAGGTACAAACTCCTTCAAATATTGTCATCACCAAAGCTGAGAAGTCGTCGGCCATGAAGAGTAGTAATATTAGTGGCCAATTCAAGGCTGAACTGAGGAGTGTTTTCGCGACTTTCGACAAGAACAACGATGGACACATAACGCAGCAAGAGCTCAAGGAGTCGCTCAAGAACATCGGAATCACGATGAGTGACAAAGATGTGAAGGAGATGGTGGAAAAGGTTGATTCTAATGGAGATGGGTTGATAGATCTTGATGAGTTCTGTGAATTGTTCGTGTCAATGATGATGATGAGAACTAGAGAGGAAGCTATGAACGAGGAGGACGAAAACATGAAATTAGAAAAAGAAGAAGATGGTGGATCAGGGTACTTGAAGGAGGCTTTTGATGTGTTTGATGGGGATGGAGACGGAACAATTACGGTAGAGGAATTGGGACTGGTTTTGTCTTCTTTAGGGTTTAAGGAAGGGAAGTTGTTGGAGAATTGCAAGGAGATGATTCGGAAGGTTGATATGGATGGAGATGGTAAGATTAATTTTGATGAATTCAAGAAGATGATGATGAAAGCTGGTACAAGGTTTCTTCCACTTTCCTAATTAATTAAACCTCTATCTTAATTTCGGTCTACGATAATACTACTAGTTTATACATTCTATCTCTCTCTCTCTCTCTCTCTCTTTCTCTCCTTAGGTAGGTCTTATTATTCTCCATGTATATGTATGTATGATTGTGGATTTTCAGTTCAGAATTTGCTTACTTGAAAATGAAAAGTAGA
This sequence comes from Panax ginseng, assembly GCA_020205605.1. Taxonomy (NCBI): domain Eukaryota; kingdom Viridiplantae; phylum Streptophyta; class Magnoliopsida; order Apiales; family Araliaceae; genus Panax; species Panax ginseng. Next base: position 125,621,566 of record CM035144.1, read on the forward strand.
AAAGTTTATCTGTTTATGGAATGAATCATCGACGCAGGAAAATCATTGATTTTATATTTCTCTCCTTCTTTCTTTAATTCAACATCAGGGTGGAGGATGAAGTAAAGTCGTGGGTTTGGTGAATGTTATGTTTGTGACTTGTCAAGCCAGGTGGGGAAACCAATGACTTTGTAAACTGTATATTAATTTGATCATAAGGAACATGAGAAGAGGACAAGAAAGGCAAAAATAAAAAAGTATTCAATCTCAATATATTAAAGTCAAAGCAATGTCGGGACAACAGAAATTAGTTAGTAAAAATCTTGAAACAAAAGTACTACTATTGTAGTACTTGCTTTGCACACTCAAATCTTGGATTGACTAACAGACAACAAAACTCTTTAAAGTTGCACAATACTACCAACTGTCGGTATTTATTTTGAACCAATCAGTTCAGCTTCATCCTCTCCTCTCCGATTACCTCCCCCAAGTCAACTCGGCCGAGCCCTGCTAAAACTCATACCAAACTCTAGTCGACCCATACATCCGCAATTTCAACATCTGATCCACCAGCGGCTTCCAATTGCACAGTACGAAGCCATTAACTCTCTGTCAACCTTAAACGGCCTGCAATCAGTCCGACTGTTTGTTCTCTCTTTGGTTTAGTTATTCTAAATCAAGTAATAAACAAAAAAATACTGTAAATTTTGTTCTTGTGGTATTTGGATTTTTAATTTTGTTGTTGGGTTTTTGGTGGTTGAGGAAAAAGAACTTAGAAAAGAAGAGGGGAGAGAGAGAGAGAGAGAGAGAGAGAGAGAGAGAGAGAGAGAGAGAGAGAGAGACTACGAGGAGATGGAGTAATTTGAATCATTATTTCTCTAGGTTTAATATAATTGGGAGAGGAGGATATGAGATTGTATTTAGCAAATATTTTTATTTCTTGCTTGTATGAATTGTTTTTAGTAAAAAACAGTATATTCTAATAGTCATATTCAATCAAACCGTATACAACAGGCCTTTCTGGCAATTTTTTTAGCCAAAAATAAATTTAGAGCAAGTTTTATTTCCTCAAGTATACTTAAAAGTTGCTATTATATATATTTTTTATATTAGGATCACTTGTGCAAAAGAAGTGATACTTCGAATTTAACCCAACATTCAATTATGAATATCTTTATTCCTGAACAACAAACTATACATATCAAATTTTACTTTTTATTCGAAATGGCATAAAAATATTTATTTAGTTAATTTTACATATCAATATATCTGCTTAATATGAATTTAGTTTCTCAGAAGAAAGTCCTTCCATTCCATTTGCCAAATCAGCTTTAGACAAGGACAAATCCACTAGGAAATAAAGATATAGCAAATATTGTAAATTGATACACAAATCTCCAATATATATACAGTAACATTAAGAATGCCTTGAGCCAGAAATGGCATAATATAAACATGCGTATTTTATTTTATTTTTATTAAAGCTTACCCTCCAGACATAAAGGGGATGACAAATGGATTGCCTTACGCCATATGCCACAGTAGATTCAGACTAAAACCAATAGAGGCACTAAAAAACATCAGGATGGAAACGCCCTGGAAGGGGGTTGCTTTGTTGAGCCTGCTTGAGGTGCAATGTCAAAGCATAATTGTTGACCTGATGAGCATAAAAGGTCAAACATTTACTGTCAGAATCCACAACTACGGCAAATAATTAATTCCCAAGGATTCAAAATAAAAGATATAGCCCTCTGAGGTATCATCAACTACATAAACACACAATGTTATAAATAAAAGACAATCAAAAGATTGCTGTTACTCATGACAACTGTTACTCGCATATGCATACTCTATCAGAAAAGGGCCCTTTCCCTGATTCTCACTCTCTATCTTCAGAGTTTCTCATTTCCTCGTTAAATCATTCAGACTCTACTGAAGAAACACATTTTTAAGTTTGCAAGTAAAAATATTAAAATCAAACAAAGGTTTTCCAATTTGTTTCGTTTGCAAAAGAACAAAAAGCATACTGTGTGCCTCTAATACTAACTAAAGTTTACTTTTGCCAAAGCAATGCGCAAGTTTAACGCAGTTCGCTCAAGTGCCCACAACGTCACTTTAATAAGAAAGAAAAGAATCAAATAAAATAACATGTTTAACTATCATTTGATAAAGACACCTTCAAAATAAAATAGACCCATTGCCATAGTGAACTTGTTTTTTTTTTGGGGGGGGGGGTTGGGGGGTAGCTACATAAATTCACTATAAGAGCCAACACGGGGGAAAAGCCAAGTACACATGCAGTATACAAGCTAAGGGAAAATAAAAGGCACAGGTAACTATTCCCCAAAACACTAAAACCCCAACCTAAACAAGTAATCTACAAAAATATACATTAGGTTCCTAAAGCAAACTCTCTAAAAAATCTACAAAATGCTCGGGGAAACCTGAATGCACCTAATGAAGCAAAAAGAAGAGCAGGCTTATAAAGAGAGATCTAATATGAACCAAAGGTCTCCTTCTCAGTAGTGGGCATTTAGTTATTGCAAAAGCATTTAATAAAACTGGTGACAGAAGTAATTGCTTTAACAAAATCTAGTATTGCTTTTAGCAATATCACTCGCAAAATCAAAACCTGTTATACAGTAAAATTCAATCATGGTAACAAATTCCTGTCTCCACTACCTGGAAGTTATAAGAAACTGTTCACCTTATTCAAGAAGCTAACCAGAAGTTAATTTCATCATTTTGTGTTGGATTACAAGGTATACCTACTTTCCCAAATATTGCAGCATGCATATATATATATATATATATATATATATATAGTGTGTGTGTGTGTGTGTGCGCACACGCTTTTCAAAAGGTTTTAAAATAGGTAGCTTGACCTCAAGACGTCTCAGCTGCTCCTGGTACTGGGACACCATCTGCCTCAAGTAATGCAACTCCTGGCTCTTATCCTCAAAGTCCTTTTGACGCTCATGTTGAATCGAGACTGCACGCTTCAAAATATTATTCTCCTGAATCAAGGCTTGGAGTTGTTCCTTCAGAATAATATTTTCCTACACCATGACAAGTCAAAATTACAGACTTAAACAACACTTCAGAAGAAAAAACCATTCCTGCTCCCTCCAAAACCAACAAAAAGGGGGCGAAACATTTTTGGTTTTTGTAATTAAAAGGGGGGGGGAAAATATAGGGAAAAGAACTAACAAAAGGGTCAACCCAAACATAAATGACATTTGAACTGATTGGCAAGATACAATCTGCATTAAATATGGTATTCATTTAAACAGGGATAATAGAAAGAGCCTTCATGTAACCACCACCTGCTGCAGCCAACAAGCTGCCTCTGCAGTTGCACGCACACATATAGATTTCTCTAAGAACTCCAGTGCTCCAGATGCACGGTTTCTAGCATCATCCATGTTGGTGGCACTCATAATCTCTCTAACAAAAAGCTCCACCCAGTCTGCACCATCCATGGGAATGTTTTGGGGAGCTGATGGATTCTCAGAAGTCGCATCGTCAACAGATGTTGTCAGCGTACCTGCAACATAAATTTATGAGTACCAATGTTCCTATTCTGACACTGCAAGCAGTACTTATTTCAACTTCCTCGTCCTTAACAAATAAAATAAGTTCTACTCCCTCCATCGCAATTTAAGTGAAATCTTTTCTAATTTAGGATGTCTTAAACAAGTGGGCTCATTCTATCATAAACATTCATCTATTTATTCAATTAGTGTAATATCACTGTGTGATAGTTGTACGAAAAAGTAAAGCACTCAATACACTCGTAAAACTATGAAATTTTATTGTTTGACTTTTTGTGTGCGAGTGATATTAGCGTTTAAATAGAACACACTAATACATTTTCTAAGGATTTTCTTTCAATATTAAATTGTATCATTGGGGGAAAAATTATATCGAAGTCTGACCTGTGCAAAACCTTAATGTTCATCGGGCGAAGGCGGGGTACCTTTTTTTAGAACAACAATACAGTATAAAATCCTTAAAAAATCCCTTTTTCATTATGACAATGTGTGTAAAATAAACCGTTAAACTGGTATGACACAGTCCAATCCAAAATAATCTTTAAATAAGGATGAGCAAATCCAAAACACCAAAGCATGTGTAAAATGCGTCAGAGAAAATTATAACGAATAATATTTAGCTCAGATTACAAAGTCTTTCTCTTTTAATGAAATACAATTAGTAAGTAGGCGCTTTTACTTGGCCCATGGCTAACACAGCTAAACCTAACAGTACAAATTGCAATAAGTAATTAAGTAGCTTTCATAGCAAGAAGAGACTGATGGCCTGTGATGCATAACCTTGAATTACTTTTTGAAGAATAATGTATGTCAGGTACATAAAAGAAAATTTGATATATGCAGGATTAACCACAATTCAGTTTACAAGTTCTGCAGTCATGAAATCCTCATTATATGAAAATATAATTAATGCTTAAGAGGTAATCCTTCAAAACATTTACAATATATTTCTTCTCTCATCAGGCAATTTTTCACTGTGGGACTATGTATACAATAAATATTCAATGCAGCTCCAATACCTTTTATCATTCTTCTAGAGAGCACAAATATGGGGAAAAACTAAATGCACTCTACCAAACCATTAACTCCAACATTTACAATACGTGTATCCTAGGAAAGGAAGAAAAAACAAAAAGAAAAAAGAAACACCAAATACAGGAATATATATTACAAGGTATCAAGATGCACCTGGAGATTGTAGTTTAACTTTTGCTTCCTGTGCAGCATCAGACTTTCCTACAGAGCCCAGGTTCTCAGCAGTTCCCAAACGTAGCCCAGTTAGACTTCTGATAGCTGAATCGAAATCATCACCACATTCTTCAAGCACTCTTTCAAGAAGCTATCGATAAAAGAATTCTCATGGTTAGTGGCATGCTGTATTATGATAGCAAAAGCGATCACAATCTGATACCTTATTGATAATTAGAAGGCCTCTGGCTTAAATTTAGCTAAATACAATAGGCTCAAGCATGAGTATTTAAGCAAGGTTAAAACATGATTCTAATGCAATCTTATTCTTGTGCACAAATGTTTTCACAATCAGGTACAGTAAGTATATCATCAAAATGAAATTAGTGTCTCAAGGAAGTTAACCAGTATAGTGAGAAATACAAACCCCCAAATTCAAAAAACCAAAACCAAGATTAAAATTGAAGACAAATTAAGTCTATAGGTATTATTCAATTATATCAGAAAGTCAGACATTCATTAAAAGTTCGTCATACAAAACAAATACATAAATTATATTCATCCTCAACAAAAGAAGTGCAATCTCATTATAGTATTCAAAGAAACCTGTTTGTCCGTGTCTGGAAAGAGAGCAGCGAGATGATCCAAACGTGACAACGAAGAAGACGATAAATTAAACGGATACTGGGAAGAATAAGTAGAAGACAAAGAAGCGTTACTGGTTCTTGGCGGTGACAATCGAACAGGGGATGTAGAAGAATAACGAATCTTTTTGGAAACAGGTGGCGATAAAGGTGTATCTTCAAAATAATTTGATCTCTTTCCGCACACTACGGCAGACATGTTAAGTTTTCTCTCTCCACTACCAACTTTCAATGATACATCTAATGCGAAACGAATCGGGAAAGAATGTGAATTGTCCTTGATCAAATCGATGAGGATATGGATATGCCAACAAATGAAGACTAGGGTTTAATAATATCAAGGGCAATGAAGGGTTAGGGTTTTGTATTGGATCTTTCTTTAATTTCATATATCTGTGACTAAAGTTTTTATCGAGTTTAGGAGCATCTGCGAAGGAGGAGAGGTGATCGATTTTTTCTAGGACCAATTTGGAAACAAACTTTTCTAGTCTAGTAGCCGGTAGGAGTATATATGAAACGAAAAGTGGATATCAAAAAATGAACTTTCTTCTTATTATTATTAGTATTTTAACACATCTGCATATTAAATGAGAAAATATTGATCGAATAATAGTGCGATAATAAAGGAGTGAGGAGACAAAAATCAAAGTTTTTGAGTTTTAAAAAGTAACTAATACTACTCGGAAAGAAGAAAACATGAGTAAAATTATTTTTGTTTCCTTTTCTAAAATAAAAATTAAGAGTAAAAGAGAAAAGTAAAAATATTTCACTTTTTTGTTTACACAAACTTTCCTCTCGCTTTATAATATATATATATATTTAATTAATATTATCTTCTGTTTCAAAATATAAGACCTTTTAAAGCCAATTTAGAGGCATTTTTAAATTCAAAATTGTCATGAAGTTATTTAATTATAGTCAATATAATGATGAATAATATAAATCATCTAAAAATTATTATTTATTATTCATAATTTTTATGAATCATCCCAATTCTAAGTTCAAAAATATTAATATTATGGATAAATTTAATTTAATTATAATATTTAAATAGTCTAGTCTCTAATTTTTGAAATAAAATGAAATGAAATGAAAGAGTTGTAGTTGTTTTTTGGTTCAAACATGTTACAGTGGCATGTATATACTTGGGCCTTACAGGGCCATGCAAAAGATAAGTGGGCTTCAAGTAAATATTATGAGGGTGTGTTGTTTGACCCCTAACTCCTAAGTAGGAATCAGGCTTTAGCTTGAATGGGAAAATAATACGGTAAGGTCCAAATTCAACAGACATTGATATGTTCCTATTTTTCCCAATAAAAGACGGGAAAAAATAATTCCCTGACCCCCATAAATTAATATTTGTGTATAGTTCGGGAGTAAATTAAAAAGCATAAAAGGTCCTTCATTCTCGACGGCAAACCAATGAGATAATATAAGAGGGAATGAAAAAATGATCCTTGTCGTCGAAGCAGAGTTTAAGATATAAGATTTATCTCGGCCTCATCGATAATGAGTCCCGTTAATATTGAGTCATTCTCGACAACATTTTCGTCAATGTTAAAATTATTCATGTAGCCAATGAGTTTTTTTTTTACTGGGAAAGTCTGGCACCAAATAATAAGATCATTATCGATGACATACATTGATGACGACTAACTCGTCGATATTGACCTTATTCTCGATGAAAATTTTGTCGTCGGCTATGATCCTGTCGCCAATACCCTTTATTCTTGTAGTGCAACAAATGTTTATCATGAGAGTTCGAGATTCGAGTTGTGGAGGGGTGTGTTTCACACTAGAAAAAAAAATGCATAAACATGCCAGACAAATAATTCCACTCTCTTCCCCGTTTATTCTCTTCTCTTTGATTGTATCAGGCAACAAATTACTTGTAACTCCAGTCTCACCATCCTTCTATGTAACATACCATAACATAGTATTCCATAATATATTGAAAACTTGCTAATATTTTTGTATTAAACCCAGCTTTTGACTTTCCAGCCCAAAGTGGTAATTGGTCAACAAGACAAGAAGCATCTCTACATCAATCACTAGATATTCCCGGGTATATCTCGCGGCTTGGCAATATCCAGTCAACGAATGGGATATCTCATGAGACATAAATACTATTACTAATTAAGCAGGGTAATGATACTTGTGCCCATGTTGCACAAATGATTCACTGCTACTCACATACCACATATAGTTAGGGCATATGTGTTTACAAGAATTATAAATTCAGAATTAAAGTTATGAATTATAATTTTAAAATTAAATAGCTTTAGTCGCATAATTATGTTTTATAAAATTATTTATGAGATAATTTAAAATAATTTCATATTTTTTATTTCGTTTAGACTATCATATCTTTATTACTAATAAAAAAAGACATAATATTCTGATTAGTTTAAGTAAAAATAGATAGGATAACAACAAATGTTTAGTCACAAATAGTAAGGATTATAATACCTAGATGGATATGATATTAAATAGTCATCCCTTTCAAGTCATTTTATTATATCGAGACTAATTTTATTTTTAAAAATAAATAAGAGACTTGACATTAATAGTCTAATCTCAAGTATAATTCTTACAAACAAATATATCTTTAATTTTCTTAATATGCTCATGTCTTCTTACTCCATTCATTTTATTCATTCGTAAATTTATAAACACAAAATATATTTTTATTTCATATTTATTTTTAAAACTAAAATGTTAGTGTTTAGTAATGGTGACGTAATAATAAAATTATGTTGACAATCTAAAGATATAGTGTCATTTTATATTATTATCAATTAAAACAAAATTATTTTATTTTTAAAATAATTTCTATTTTTACAAGTGAGATTTTTTAATGGAACAAAAAGTCTGTATATACTTTTATGATCATGATTTTAATTTAGACAGTAAAATGAACCAAACGGTTCGGATTAGATTTGAACTAGTTTGATTGAAAGTTCGATTCGAGCTCGTCTCGAAATAAAAACAATTCAAACATGAGTAAATTTTAAAATTCGATAAATTACTCAAACTTTTTAAAATTAAAATTGTCTATTGATAATCAAATCATATTCACTTGAAAATTTTAAATTGCTCATGCTCGATTCGAAATTGGACTCGACTCGATAGTTAAATAAACTCCAATCAATTTTTATTTTAAACTCTCCGTGAACTAAATCTGAACAACTCAATATTCCACTTTTCCCATTAATTTACTCACCTAATTTTAATATACCAATAGTAAAAGATAACTGTTCCATTTCATTTATATATCGATCCTTTAAAGATCAACCAACATATGCAAGGACAAACAAGAGTAATACACTGCATTATATGTGAAATGTCTATGCATAAAATTAGTTAAGGGTCTATTGCATATTTTAAAAATTACATATATATATAAGGGCAAAAGTGTAAAAATGTTCTTATGTTTATTTTGAAATTTTATTTTCACAATAATTTTTTTTCCTTCCAAAAGTACTCCTAACGTTACAAAAACAAGCTCACCGAAGTCCCTCCTGTTGACAAACATGTCAAATAGACAAGCGAGGTTAGAATCTTTATGACGTGGTTGACACGTGACAGGATTTGCTGAACACCTATTAAAACCAATTAAAACCTTCGAGGCGCCTTCGATTGTGAACGGGAGAGGGAGAGAGAGAGAAAGACTGTGAGTTTTCAATCGCAGTTCTAGTAGAGCACGAAGGAATGAGTGAAGCAGAAATGGAAGAAGGGGAGGAATCACATGAGTCGCAAAGCAGGGAACGGATTAGACTTGACTCCGATGATTTCTTCTCTTCGATTTATCAGTTGGTTAGGGTTTTTTCTTTCTTTTGGAATTTGGACCAAGCTGCCTAGTCATTAATATTTGTCCAGAAAAAAATAATTTTGTTTGTTTATTTGATACCTCTGCCCAATAAGAAGGGCTTTGATGAGCTGGCTTTTATAACATTAAAGATACTTTTAAAAAAATAATAATTCATAATGAAAGTAAGATTTCTGGGTAAAAACATTTTTATACCTTTGTCCATATAATATATATTATAAAAAGTAAACATAACTAAGGAGCTTTTTTCATGCCCCAAATATATGGAGTGATAACTTTATGCCTCACAAAACAGGATATCTTGTTTGCCATATGATGCACTTTAGTGGTTTCTCTCTGTATATAAATATATAATTGATTACTTACATTACATGTATATAAATATGTGGCGTGTGAGTTTATAAAAATTATTAATATAAAATTATTAAAAATTTAAGTGGGGGCACAGGCCACAGGATACAGGACCTTTCCAACAAGGCACAGTCAAGTTGCAGAGCAGAGTGTAGAAAAAGGAATAGGATCTCATATTGCTTTGCTTGACACACAGCATCACAGAGCATACATTTTATGTATGGTGCTTGTTGATGGAATGACCTCTCACCATGCCCTCCCATGTCCCATGCCCCTTTGATTTTCCCCCTATATTTTTTAAAATTTGAGAGCCTAGAATAATTGCTTCAAATAACTTGATGATATAAATAATATCTCACAAATCATCTTGATTACTTTTTGATTGTACACTTAATAAATAAACTATTTTTATGGCCAATTATTTTATTGTCCATAAAAAGGACTTGATATTTTCAACTTAAATTAGGTAATATATATAATTATATACAGTAAAAGTTGAACATTATTATATATATTGATACAACTTTTAATTGTAATGTAAATTACGGAAGAAGTAGTTAGCATGAAGTTCAATTTGAGTAAGTTGATCGATTTGATTATTGACAAATAAAATATTGATAACATAATGTTGACATACGAAGTTTTATTGACTAAATAGATGCTATATATATATCAATATTTTATTGATCAATTAACCAACTTACTATAAAATAAATTTCATGTTAATAGAATCTTTACATTACAAACTTCTTAAATTTTAATTTGAGAGAGACAGAGATTGATGGGATTGCACTCAAATATGCCCTTGACTATCTTTGTACCGGCCTTGACAACACAATGATGCTGCCAACTATTGGCTTGTTTAATGGAAGTTATATATTACTCTTAATTAATCAGTTTCCAAACTTTACCGTACACAAATTGTTATTTCTCTCTCTTCTAATATTCTTTTTTCCTGTTTTGTCTAATGCATTAAGGATATCATCTGCTTATCATAAAATTAATTTAATTACGACAAGTTGGTTTAAGAGAGAGAGATGGATTGCACTCAATATAGTATCTTTGTACCGGCCTTGACAACACAATGACACTATTGGCTTGTTTAATGGAGAAATATTATTTCTCATTTGCTCTCTTCTAATATTCTTTTTTCTAAATTTATCTAATCCATCACGTTTGTTTATCGATATTGTATTGATCAATTGACCAAAATTAATTTAATGTTAACCACTTACTCAAATAATAATATTTTTTGGATTCTATAAATGAAATCCTCATCAATCATTTAATTAGTGTAATGAGCTTTATCACTACGCCAAATTTGAGTAATTGGATTTTTTTCACCATTTTATGAACATGTACATATTTTATTAAAAAAATATAATGATTATTTTTTTTAATATTAATTTTAACGAATAAAATACTTTCAATTAATGATTCTATTTTTTTAATCATAATTGTTTATTGTAAACTATTTATTAATATATCTAAAATATTATAACAAAGTTGACATGAATTTATTTTTAATATATTAACTAAAATTAAAGTAAAAAATATGCGAAGCTCGTTCATAGAATTATAGAGTATAGAAATAAATTTTAGTTCATTCAAGTTAAAGTAACTAAAGAGACTTAAAATATTTTTATCTATTATTTTGAATTTTTAAATTTTTATAAGGCGTGCTTAAATATTAATTAATCTTCTTAATACTCATAATAAGAATATGTCAAAATGTATCATGTACGTACTTAATAATCTTACCGTTTTAAATATAATAACATTTGCCTTTAAATTTTATAAACATGAGTGGTTTTGTATTTAATTTTAGAATAAATAGGACACTCATTTATATAATAATATATAGATCAACTATTCTTAAAGTTTTAGTGTTTTACTTTTTTACCACCCTGCAACATAAGTCAAGTGAGCATGGTATGTTTATAAGTTAGAATCATTAAGTGCTTAAGCTGGTAATTACGTTCTTATCCAGCTCATCACTTAGCTAACCAATTGGAAAAGTTGCCAAAAATGCAAGGATGATGAAATGCTTCTAGAAATATGCCATGCTTTTTTTTCTTATAACTTTGTATGCCCATATTATTATTCAAATAGTAATGACCTAAGGTATATTCTAAAAAATAAATAAAACAAAGTTCCACTGCACCCTATTTATTAATTACAAATTTAAATTTATATTGTGAAATTATATTGTATAATTTTATAATAAATATTTAAATATTATAATGTTCAGTATATAAGCAATTGATATAAAATGAATTAAAATTTATACATATACTGTCAATGTATATACGAGCGGTATTAGAATTATGATAAATTCCTAAGCCTAATCCTGCTATATATTGTAAAAGTTTTTCGTCGAATTATGATGTGATAAGAAGAGTCACACTTTAATTTATTATATCTTATCGCATATACTTTCACGTCGCAATATAACTTTGTTAAATATTTGTCAACATTTATATCATTTTTTAATTACTAATGAAGTATTTATTATCATATATATATATATATATATATATATATATACATTGTTAGTGTATCAAATACAAATTAAAAATATATTTTTCAAAATATAAATGATTATTAATTTTTTAAAAGACAATTTGAGATATTTTAAAATTTACAGAAAATTTTAATCAATGAAATAATGAATATTATACATTATTTAAAAATATTATTAATTATAAAACTTTTTATATTATATTTTTAGTAAATTTTATAATTTTTAATATTTTAATTTAAAATTTAAAAATAAATATAAATAATTATTTTATAATTTAAAACGAAAAAAGGAACTTTTCCCCTAAATAAAGTACTCTCTCTATACTATAACAATAATAGACTTTTAACAAAAAATAATTTGTTCTAATTTATTTGTATTTTACAACTTTTTTATTATCTTAAAAAATTATCTCTCATATCAATAATTTTTAAGTCTTTATAAAAGGATAATAATAAAATTTTACACGCATTTTAATTATTAAATTATAATATTAAATTTATTTTTTAATTCATATGTACGAAGATAAAAAAATTATTATTATGGAATAGGGGGAGTATTAAAATGTTCAACGAGCAGTACTCTAGAAAAAGTAGCTAGTGGTGTCCCTTTTAGTAATTTCATTCAACCGTTAAGAGGGACGATGGAGACCAGGGAAGAGAGAGTGGGTATTGCCTTAATGCCTCCCTACAGAAAAGGTGGCGAAAAAGTTCTTTTTGTACACACTGTGATGATGATGGTGAATTGGTGATGATGATGCTGCTGCCTACAATACAATCGCTCACACCACCAACAAACACTCAAATAATTCCTCTCCCTTGATCTCTCTCCTCTTCAATCTCTCTTTGTGTCTAAAAAACATGGTGAATCTCCTATTGTTCTCACCTCTTTTTTTCAACAGGTTACAGGATCATTTATTAATTCTTAACTACTAGCCTAGGCCGAGACGGTGAAGATCAGGCGGGTATTGTCAAATAAACTTGAGGAGAGATTATAATAGGGAGAGAGAGCAGGTATGGAGAATAAGTGTGGGTGCTGGGCAGTTCTCAGGCGCAGTGTTAGTGGTGTCAACTGTAAATCCTCTGATTCCACTAATTCACCCAACTCTATCCCGAGAACCAGTCTTGTTTATGATGCAGGTAAAATTAAACACCTTTTTAGTTCTTCAATTTTCTTTTTCTGGGTTTTCTTAGTTTTCTTCATTTTTGTGACTTGATATTGATTCATATAATCTAATGTTTATTGGTAACTGGTCGATATTATTTTTGGGTCATTGTGTATAATTACCGGTTGATTTTGTTTCCACTGATTATTGAAAACTTTGATTCCCCACTCCCTCTGTCTCTACACACATCTGAATGTGTATTTCTTACAAGGTCAAATTTGTTTTTATTTTTGTCTTTATTGCAAGAAAATTATATCCATATTTGTTTCTTACCCTTGTCTTTATTATCCAAAAGAAACAAAATAATTTGCTCTCTTTGTATTTGTCCTCTTTTCCTCTGCACCCCAAGTATCTTAATTGCATTGGTAACTAGGTCACCTCTTTTTGTAGTACTCCAGTTGATAACAGAATTTACTTTTCTCCTTTGTTCAAGTTTTCCACTGCTTATTGACAATATTGATTCCCCCCCCCCCCCCCCTCTACTTAACTGAATGTGTTTTTCTTACAAGGTCAAATTTGTTTTTATTTGGTATTTATTGCAAAAAATTTGATTCCCCGTCCCTCTCTCTCTCTACACACACCTGGATGTGTATTTCTTACAAGGTCAATTTTTTATTTATTTTGTATTTATTGCAAAAAAGTTATATCTATATTTGTTTCTTACCCTTGTCTTTATTCTCCAAAGAAGCAAAATAATTTGCTATCTTTGTATTTGTCACCCCAAGTATCTTAATTGCATTGGTTAATAGGTCTCCTCTTTTTATAGTAAATTGGTTAATAGTTGATAACAGAATTTACTTTTCTTGTTTGTTTAAGAATTCTATAAAATTATTGTTGGCAACCTTTGAACTTGTTTTCTCTCCGTCTGTCACAATTTTCCAACAATCCAATGAAGGCTTTGTAAACTTTGGAAGTGGCTTAGCCCTCAATTTCCATTTTTTCTTGGAACTTGCAATTGAGATGTGTAAATTTTGAGATTTTGTAAATAACAGTACTAAATTAGAGGTCAGTCTCTTAAATCATGCCAAAAAGAAGCTCAACAATTTTCTGTCTTGATTTACTTGTTCATCGTCGAAGCAAAAACAGTAAATAAATTTAAGATATCTACTATTCAAATACACTTCATGTTACTTCTTTCCTTCTCTGATACAAATGGATTTCATGGCAATAAAAATTATATAATTCCACGAAAAGTTTAGTTATGTTCTCCATGGAAATTAACATTAAGCTAATGTGACTATTGTAATTTCTTGAAAGAGTTTTGATAAGGACGATATTTAGCTATCAAGATTGTGTAAATGCAGTTACAGAGACACGATACCTAAATGCCAGCAATTGTGAGATGTGTGCTCCAAATGATGATCGAAACTCTTCGGATAATCTCAATTCAATTTTGCAACCAGCAGAAAACAAAGATCCATGCCAGCTACTTCAGTTTAGTTTTCAGGAGTTAAAATCGGCAACCGGTAATTTCAGGCCAGATAGTATTCTTGGGGAGGGTGGTTTTGGGTATGTCTTCAAAGGATGGATTGAAGAGAATGGCACAGCACCAGCCAAACCCGGATCTGGGATTACAGTTGCGGTCAAGAGTTTGAAGCCTGACGGTCTTCAAGGCCATAGAGAATGGGTGGTTAGTAGATTATCTGCTCGTGGTTAGTAGGTTGATGTCAAGGAAGAAAGTCATTGTGATGATAAAATGATATATATAACATATGACATACTGCTTTGTGCAGGCGGAAGTAGACTTCCTCGGACAGCTTCATCATCTTAATCTCGTTAAGCTAATTGGATACTGTATTGAAGATGATCAGAGACTGCTTGTTTACGAATTTATGACTCGTGGGAGCCTTGAAAATCATCTTTTTAGAAGTGAGTGTTGGCATTGTTTTTGCTTATCATTCTGTGAATTTTTTATGCATGAATTCAAATTGGCAACTAGACATTACTGACTCATGTGCCTTGCATTATAAATGCACGCCTTGTGAGGACTTGATGTCAATGATATCAGAATATGGTAAATGTATTCCTTACTTTGATAATGTGTTTCCAATGTGAGTTTGCTCTGAATTTAACTTGTTTCTAGAAACACTTGTATAATTTGATATTGCTTTCCAAAAAACTCATTAGCTTTTTGCTTAAATTGGAAATGCATTGACCATAATTTCTGTTGTAACAAAAGTCAATTGAATTATTAAACAGATGCTGATACTCTTTAAATTCTTGAAGGAAACATACCTCTTCCATGGTCCAACAGGATAAAAATTGCACTTGGTGCAGCCAAAGGCTTAGCTTTTCTTCACGCAGGCTCTGAACCTGTCATTTACCGAGATTTCAAGACATCAAATATTTTACTTGATTCGGTATGTAGTTAATTGATGAATTACAATGTTGTTTTGCGATTAATCCATACCATTAATAAAAAACTTTTCTTCTTCAGGAATATAACGCAAAGCTTTCAGACTTTGGTCTGGCAAAAGCAGGACCTCAAGGGGACAAAACTCATGTTTCTACCCGGGTTGTTGGAACATACGGCTATGCTGCTCCAGAATATGTGATGACAGGTTTGTGGTCCTATTTATACAGCTGGTTGTGTTAAATTAAATCTTTTTCTTTGATGATATGATATGCTAACCATTTCATGTTCAAAGTAGCTACAAAATTATACTGTAAAGCACATTATAAAGGGCAGAACGAATAAAGAGTAATTTTTAGGAGAGTAGGCATTTGACAACCCATTTTATGTTTCTAGAAGTTCATAAAGTTGTCCAGTTTGAAGACTATCCTCTGTATCTTGGGTTTGGATGTTGTGTACTCTTTTGCTTGTCCTAGTGACACAGAACAAAGAAATTATGTTGTTTTTTTTCATGCAAAAGGTTTCAGATTTTGGACAAAAATGAAACAAAAAGTGTCAGGGTTTTGTTTTGAGCCAGAAAATACGAGAGAAAAAACAAAAGAAGGGTATGTCAAATAAAAATGTGTTTCTGTTTCCTAATTGCATTTTCTTTTCACCTCTGACTTGAAAGTGGCTATTTTGTCAGGACACTTGACTTCTAAGAGTGATGTTTTTAGCTTTGGGGTTGTGTTGTTGGAGATATTAACTGGTAGGAGGTCCATGGACAAAAAACGCCCAAGTGGGGAACAAAATCTTGTTGCATGGGCTCGACCATATCTAGCTGATAAGCGAAAAATCTATCAACTAGTTGATCCTCGCTTGGAATTGAATTACTCTCTTAAAGGGGTGCAGAAAATCTCCCAGCTAGCTTACAACTGCTTAAGCAGGGATCCGAAATCCCGTCCTTCCATGGATGAAGTTGTGAAGGTTCTTACTCCGTTGCAAGGTCTTAATGACCTCGCGATATTGTCTTATCACTCTCGATTATCTCAACAAGGGAGGCGCAAGAAAAAGCCAGATGGACCACACCAACTTAGCTATAACCAATCCAAGAGCATTAGAAATTCTCCTTGGAATCCTGGTAAGCAGCATTCAAAATGAAAGGATATTAAATTCCGCTCTATTAATTAGTTGGCTCAATCTACGGTTGAAACCAAGGGGTAGGACGTGGCCTATGAAGAAATCCGTTGTTTGTAGACATGAATCGAGTTTATTGTATAATTATGGGTGTTTGAAATTTAACAAAGCCACGAGGATCATGTTAGAGGGCTTTGAATTTTCCTGTAATGTAAACCTTCCATTTCATAATTCCAGAGGTTATTATTATATATATGTAGTGCTATAAAACCTTTCTTGGAGAATTAATCTCACTTTTTCCAGAGTGAGTGATGTGTCAAATTTAATTATTATAGAATCTGGAGTAGCTTTATAATTAAATTATTCTGTGAATCGGTTGTGGAGCTCATAACAGTGAAAATTACCGAGCTAGTATATATTCTGAGTGAGGTCATCTTCACGTGAAAGGTATATATATCATTTATTGAATATTGATGTTCATGAGCATATATATATATATATATATATATGTATATGCAAAAGTGACTATTGTAAAAGATTTGATAATTGGGTATTGACTATATTATGTGGTAATGAAGTCATGTTAAAGTAAATCAAACTATGACTTAAAAATTAGTTTCTGTTAAAGAATTGAACTCAAAACTTCAACCTCATAACTTTAATTATTTATTCAACTAAGCTACTAGATATAATTATATTTAAAACGACATAAATTTTATTTATACAAGTTTCTCCATTATAAATTAAGTCCGTGCAATTAATATTTTTATTATAATTAAAAAAGAAAAGGTTAATATTGGATATTTTAAATAAACATTTTCAACTTTATTTGGCCAAAAATAATACTTTATTTTTATAATAATTAAAATGCTTTAATAAACGTCAAATAATATTCTCCGAATTGAAGAATAAAAAGTGTAAACTAAACTAGTAAATAAGTTAAAATTTGCATTATAATAAAACTGCAACTTAATATTCAAAATTTTGAAGCAATATTGACTTGAGACAAAGAATATGAGAATTTTTTTCCTATAGGCATCTAGCTATATATCACCTTTAATATTATAAAATTCTTTGTGTCAATGGAAATACATATTCTTAGTATAATTCCTAATCAATAAATAAATTAGATAAATATAGATTTTAGTATTTTAAGAAATATCAAAATATCAAAATATATAGTTCATTATAGTATTCAATAAATATATTTATTTTTTTAAAAAAAATCTTATGATTATCAAAATAAACTTAAAACTCCCCTTATAAATCAATATTAGACAAAACTTATTTATTAACTTATTTTTTTTTATTTAAATAGAAAAATTTGTATAAATAAAATTTATGTTGTCTTATTTTTATTTGAATGCCTAGCTGTATCAGAGAACTTTCACACCTTAAATAAACATATAAAAAGAGATTCTTCACGTATTCTTCCATCATGCATGCACAAGGTATTGATGCTCCGTTTGGTTTGGAGGGCCAAGCAAGGATCCACGTACAAAACATTCATCATTCCTAGCTCATCTTTGAACAACTTCCCTACAGTCCGCAAAAAGTGTTCCCATATGTATTATGTATACTACTACTCCTCCTTATAAACAAGAGTCTTAATTCCATATGTTACATTGAAGTAGTTTTGATAGAGAGAATAAACTTACCGA
Source organism: Panax ginseng (assembly GCA_020205605.1). Lineage (NCBI taxonomy): Eukaryota > Viridiplantae > Streptophyta > Magnoliopsida > Apiales > Araliaceae > Panax > Panax ginseng. The sequence goes on from CM035144.1 coordinate 125,639,927, forward strand.
GTTCAATTTAACAGAACTTTTTATCCAGAAGTGAGTAGTCCAAACGTTTAAAAAAATAAATTATAATCCCATGCCCAGGAGAAATTAAGGATCTAGGGAAAAAAATTTAAGTGCCGCAAAAGGAAGAGATGTATGTAAAATTAAGCATATATACATGCATGCATTAAATATATAGTCGTTCCATGCATCCGGATTGTACTATAAGCAATTAAAACAAGAGTGTCCGTACTCCGTCAGAAGAATAGAATAAAATTTATCGGATAATTATTATTACGTATTTCAGGAGGAGGGGTTAAGTTGTTGTAACTAAATTAATTGATGTGCAGGTCTAATATATATATATATATATATATATATATATATATATATATAGATAGATATATATATATATATATATAGAGAGAGAGAGAGAGATATTGAAAGTGATATTGGCGCGGCTCAATCTGAGATCGTCCTTTACGAGAAATATTGCGTAAATCCGTCTTCGGATTGAACCTCACCAACATCGCTTTCTTGATTTGATCTGCCTAGCAAATTAGCATTTCCCAAAGAAACACCATGAACACGATCATATACTAGTATTAATAAAGTATCACAAACAAGTAATTAAGCATGCATGTCCACTAAGGAGTTCTGTAAATGCCTATCGGAAAGACTTCAAAACTAAGGAGGAGATGAATCATATATATATATATATATATATATATAGGTATCCCAGGTAGGGACACAGACATCACCTTGGAGGAGATGAAGTTGTGTACATATTTGTTGGTGGTTGGGGGTGATTATTATATATATTGAAGTGGGATCTCAAAATCATAGTTTATATTCCGTGAATATATCAAGCTTATATCAAGTTTCATTCCATCGGTAGTGAATTAATTGAATGATGATGAGAGGAAGAGCTAATTAAAACACAGGCAACTAAATATATATATATATATATACACACACACACACAAAAATTTACTCAGGTATACACTAAAATTTTAGACTATACACCACTGGATACGATTAAAAATTATTAAAATTACAACTTGTGTGTAATCCAGAAATTAACTTCATACTCAAGCTAGGTAGAATTAATTAAAGTGGCAAATAATTAAGAGTAATAACATGTGAGTTTCTACTAAGGAAAAAAGAATGATATCTAGCTAGCTAACAGCTGCACAGGAACATATATAGTAGGTACAAAAAAACAATAGTAGTGTTGATAGTTGCAAAAGTGTTTACTACTATTAATTGAGGATCGATGTAACAATTAGGACATATAAGAAAGAACATGTATATAGTGTCTTCAGTAGTGAACACAATTAGAGGTTGAAAAGACATACTGTTTAAAAAAGTAAAACAACATCATAATATATACTACTCGCATATATATATATATATATATATATATATATATATATATATATATATGTGTGTGTGTGTGTGTGTGTGTGTGTGAATGGATGGATGGGCTAGAATTAAGAGAAAAGGTCAATAAAAGAGTACTGATGATGCTTGGTGATCGATAAGGAAATTAAGAAGATAAATAGATGTATAGACATAGATATAGAGATCGATCGAGAGAGATGATATATGCATGGTGATCGATAGGGAAATTAATAAACGTACGTAGTTAACTAATTAAGAAGATAAATAGATGTAGATATATATAGATACAGAGATCGATGGAGAGAATTTTGATGGAAGTGAGTAGTAGTGATTAATGGTATAAAAGGGGAGTGGAGGGGATTGCATGCCTCGGGGTGGGAAGGAGAAGAGGGTGAGGGAAATGATGTCAAGGGGGAGCAAAACTTACTTTAGGATTTGTCATGCTTAGGGTCTACTCAAATACTACTTCAAATATCAAAACACTTGCTCTCCTTCCTCTTTGCGCATGCATCTTATCAGATATTCTCCATCAATAAAACCCCCCAAACAACCCCTTTTCTTTTCCTCTCTCTCTCTTTATTATTGATCATTGTTACTTTAAGCTACCTTTCTTTTTATATCATGCTTGCATTTGATTAATCAAGTACTCAGAGAGAATGAGATAGTTACATTGGCTTTATTTGTAACCTATATAGCTCTGCCTCATTAATTATAATATAACCAAATGATGGCTCAAATGCTAGCTCCTCAAGAGTTGCTTCGCTTAATTTATTACTATAACTTTAAAGTGGTCATTCAAAATTTAATTTGACTCAACAGTTTGATTGATTCTTTGTCCACACCATACAATAACTAGCTAATAAAGAGTTTCACTTCAAATTCATTATAATTAGGATATATATGGCCGTGTGTGGTGGACAGCACGTTGATATCTTTATAATTTGTCGTAGAAGAACCGTTTTTATACACAGTTAACATAGTAAGATCAAATGGGTACTGACAAAACTGATCAAAACTTAGGAATTAACTGAGCCACCTAACAAAAGCACTGGTAACTAGTTACTAAAACCACTATATTTAAAGCTACTATTGACGTGAGAAAATATGATTATGAGTTAGTTTTGGTTTATATGAGTTTATTTAAAAATTAAAATCACATCACTTATTTTTAATATGAGTAGGTTTGGAACCATATAAACATATAGTTATGTGCAAAATATAGGTCACCCCATATTTCAAATTTTAAGTTTACCATTATTATGATCCAATTAATTCCCTCTAAAAAAAATTTTAGACACTTTTATCTCTAATATTGTTTAAACTTTCTCTCTCTAAAATCTGTAATATTTTCCCTCTCTAATTACAATTCTTCTCTCTAAAATATGTACACGCTCTGTCTGTCTGTCTCTCTCAAATAGAAAGAATGAAAACAAAGTTTGGAGGCTCAAAAGTCAAAACCAATATGCATAATTCTGCACTAAATATAAAAATTTGATCAAATTTCAGTTTTTTCAAGCTAAAATATGTTTTATTTTCTCTGTATTCAACAAAGTCAAAATTTTGTTTAGGATTTGTCAATAATTTATATATATAATATCCTATGACCCTCCTCACGTGACGTGTGTGTGCTCATTCTTTCTCATGGCTCCTCTTGTTGTGAAGACGATAATGAAAAAAAATAAAAATGGGTCAAAATCAATTGACTAGTTTGAGTCTGTTTTTCTTTTAAAAAATATGAGTTCAAATTTTAACCGACTCAAAAAATTTTAAATAGTTAACTAACTCAAATGATTTTAATTAATATAGGTTAATTCATCAGTTTATAAACTAAATTGTCAGATCTACTATTTAACTTATGTTGGTAATATTTTTATTTCTCGAGTATGGGGTTGATATGAAATTTTTAACATACTATTATTTTGTTATTGGTTGAATTTTTAACTAACCTTATAGATAAAATTAAAAAAATAATATTTTTTTGTTAAAAGTTGTCATTTTATAAATATATACTAAATCGAAGGGAGTAGATCAATACATGAAAGAACCCTAATGTACGAATAAAAGGGATCGGTCATAGCTAGTACTTACTCTTGATAAGTACTCCCTTCTTTTTTCTTTTTTAAAATAAAAATAGTTTTAATTGCATGCACGCTCGTAGAGTAAGAAGTTATTTAATATCATTGCTTAATAATTAAAATTAATGTAAATTAAGACAAATTTTTCTTTAAAAAATTACTATTATTAGGAACTAAGAAGTTCATAATTTAAGTATACCAATATTTATCATGATCAAGAATTAATGTCTATCTATATGTAAAAGTAATTGGAACAAGAAAATATGGTCAATAAGTAAATTAGAGAAGGAGAAAGAACATTGGGAGCAGGAGTGCAGAATGTCAGCGAACATAAAAGAAGTTTCCGAAGTAGAAGTACTATATATTATACTTCTTTTCATAATATATGACGTTTTAGATGATTTAATTTATTTTAAATTATTTGTCGTTACAGATGAGAGAGAGTATGTAATAAGTATGATAATAAATGAAAATTTAAGGATATTATAGACAATTAATATTATATTTAATATTATCAAATTATTTTTTTAATTTTTGTGCACAACTCTAAAATGTCATATATTATAAGACGGAAAGAGTACGTAAGTACTAAGTACAAAGTTTCTCTCTTTCTTTTTTTCTCACACACCCCGACAGTAGTACAAATAACCCGGTGACAGGCAAACACACGCACACTTAAGTTGCAAAGTTACGAGGAAAAAAACCCTAAAGGCGGGGACATCGGCGCTAAAAGAGCCCCGCCCTGGGCCTGCATTAGGCGACAATCTACTTGGGGTTTGCTACTTATTTCACCCCTACTACCCTCCTTTACTTTGTAAATTTTTAGAAAAACCCAAAAGTCCCTCTCTCTCTCTCTCTCTCTCTCTCATGATTTTGGGCGAGAAGTTCGCGTGCCACTACCAAAACAGATTCTCCCGTCCCATGCCTTAAATCCATTTTTAATTCACTTAATTCCCATTCTTCTTTCTCCACCATCAGATCCTATATTTGACTACCCATTTGACCCTTAATTATTTAGAGTTAAGCTATTGTGATTTTTTTTTTTAAAAATGATTAGTTAATAAGTATAATTAAGGACACATTATGTAAATATATACAAATATATTGATAATTTTTAAGCACGTATTCTCGCAACAAAAATCATAATTTTTAATTTTAATATATATCGTGTGAATGAATAGATAGAAAAAAACATCACCAAAACAACCTGGGTCAAATTGTAAATCTGAAACAAAATTCATTCAAATAAGGCCTTAAATTCATTCAAATAAGGCCTAACAAACAGTGAAATTGGCAATGCTTATATATGTATGCCTCCATCGGTACACGTTGCTTTAAATTGCCACAAATTGTCTTGCATAAGTGCTGAATTGTGTGTTGTACTTTTACTCTATCAAAATTGAGGATAAGTTTTATTTTTTTAGTAACTTTATCAGTGATAAATATTGATTATTTAAACTACTCAAAAAAATAGGTCTACAAGTACAAAGTTGTTATTTTAAAAATTAAAATAATAGTTGATAATGTCAGAATAATATTTATGCTATCAGAGTAAATATGTATTTAACCAGAATTTTATACTTATTTTGACTACACTTTAAATATTCAAATTAATTAAGATCAAAACTTTCTACGTAAAGATTGAAATTTATATATATAGATGATATTAAATGTAAAAATAGAATGGAAAGATCCAACAAAACGTTTCTCAATTTAAACATTAGAATCTAATTATAAAACAATCCACAGGCTAGACACAAAACAATTAAATGTTTGAACTAATGACAAGTCACATTTACTTTTTAATCTTTCTCAAAAATAAAAAAATGAGTTGTAAATATGACAATAAATTTATAAAATTGATATTTTCACATGATTTTTTTTTATATTTTCACTTGAAAAGTGTCGCTATAAATGTATAACGACAGTAAAAATCGTCGCTAGGATCTATAACGACGGTTTTCATGTGAGAATATCAAAAAGTCATATAGAAATATCAGTTTCCTAAATTTATATTGACAATGAATATTAATGTACTTGAACATATGAAATATGAACACATTAATAAGATAGTTATTATCGACAAAAATTTGTTGTCATATATAATAAAACTTTATCAGTGAGTGATTCCATAAATATTAGTGTGCTTTGTTCGACTTTTAATTTACCTTGTCAAGATGACATTGTAGTGAAATTGAACGATCACCAATGCAGCGAGCACTCGTGTAAATTGGTCCAATAAGCATGTTTCTTTATTTAAAATGTTAATCTATTAGATTGAGACTCCACCATACTTTTAACCATCAACACTCTTAAATTTATCCGATGTGGAATTCATGTGAGTCACCAACGCGTGAGTGATCCCCTCTTATTCTGGATCCGCCTCTATGAGATTTTTTCTGTGAGGATTTTGTTGTGGAGTTGACAACACATCAGAAAAGAGATCCAATGGCTCACAACTCTTTTTTTTCTTCTGTGTATCAAAACGACGTCGTTTTGATAAAAAAAAAATTACAAGTTGATAGAAAATTGGAAGTCACCAAACGCAGTTTACTTTTATCAAACAAACGAAGTAAAGTAAAAATAGTACATTTAACATAGTATTTGAGTTATGATGGTGATTGTCTCCGTTGAGCAGTGGATTAAGAGAGGTTAAGTAAAACGTTTATTAATAATAAAAAAAGATATAAAGGAATACGTAAATAATAATAATTGATAGGTCTAGAATATTTTCTTGGTCTAGAATAATTGATAAGTTTAGAGTATATAATAATAATATTTTTAATGGTGAGAGTAAACTCTTTTTATAGAACAGATAAATACAAATTATAATAATAATATAAATAAACAAACAAAAACAATAATAAACGAAAAATAACTAATGCCACATTGAAAACACTAACGATAATTATAATCGATATATTTATTCATTTTTTTGAGCCAAGTTTGTAGTTATCTTAATATTAATAGCAAGCTAAGTTATTAAATTTAAAAAAAATCATATACATAATAATGAAGAAATTTAAAATAATTATATGTACAAATAAACGGTGTTTGGTGGCTTCAAATTATTTGTCAACTTGTAAAAAAAAATTCTATCAAAACGACGTCGTTTTTATATACAGATAAAAAAAAGAGTTATGAGTCATTGGATCTCCTTTCTGATGTGTCATGTGTTGTCAACTCCACAACAAAACCCTCACAAGATCCTCATAGAGAAATCCTCATAGAGGATCCAGATCCTTTTATTCTCCACCCGACTTAACTGTATTTGCTCCGCCGCATGTGAAATTGAACGATATAGTCATCACCAATTCAACAAACACTTGTAAAATGGGTCAATAAGTATGTTGGACCACCTCCTTACCTAAAAAATTTAATCTATTAGGTTAAGATGTAAAATCCCAAATTTTACGAATAAAGATTTAATTTTCTCGAATTTTTTTTTATATTATGGTGTGAAATTGAGATAATGTTATAGTTGTGGGTAGTATTTATAAATTTTGCAAAGTATGCAAGTTGTTATATAATATTCGATTGGTCAGAGAATATTCATTTTAACAGGGAATATTCGTACGACGGCATAATCATTGGTGGACCCCACAAATGTAATTATTAGCACTTGATTGAGAAATGACAAAAATATTTTTATGAAAATAACAAATGGAAGTTTCTACTCAATTATCTTTGTTGAACTACTCGGTAGTAAAAAATAAGATATCTGGCGTGGTTGCATAAGAGTAGCACACATGATTGATTATTGATGTTTACGTGAGAAGTCACCAGCTTTTGTTCAATTATTGCTTGATAATTGTTGCATAAGATCTCACGTTAATTGATTCAATTATTGTCGATATTTTATATATTATTAAATCAATAATTGAGATGACAGAGTTATTAATATTATTATTTATAATATTAACGATGTCTAGAAGTTCTACCAAGGAGAGGTTTGGTCACCTAATTGCGCGCCAATAGGGAGAAATCCTTATTGGAAAGCCCCTCTTTCCTGGGAACGACCTGGTCGATTAATAATGTGAGTTATAATAATGATGATGAAATTTTATTTTATTAGTATTATTAATGTAATAAAATAGAAAAACTTTTTATATAAAACAGAATACTTTTATAAAGTTATTCGTTTTATTAGATTATAAATAAAATATATTATATTTTATTTAAAAGATTTTGTTTTATTAGAATATTTTATTGTAAACCAATCTAGACCATCTGTTTAAAAGTAAATCAATCTGGCGCTCATGGATTAGTTATTATTCAAATCCATTCTCCTATAAATGAAGCTCATTCCTTCATTATTTCTTACGAATTCACTTTGAAACTCTGAGAGAGAAAACTATAGAGAGAAAGAAGAAAAGTATTCTACTACTTCACTACTCCCCGTATCCACTTTTATTCTAAGGTAAAGGGTATTATTTCTTTCTTATTCATGAAGAGAACTTATGTTATTCCATTCTTTATTATTACATTGGAATAACTCATGTGTCTAAGTACCACATACATGGTGAAATTCTTCCATTATTCCATTCTTTATTATTATGTTGCAATAACTTTTGTTATGCAAGTACCGCATACACGTGGTGAAATTCTTCTTCATTATTCCATTCTTTATTATTATGTTGCAATAACTCATTATGCGTGAAGTACCGCATACATGGTGAAATTCTTCTATTATTCCGCTTCATTATTACTCTGTTAAATATCTTGTGCATGCGTTCTACGCCGGACCGGTTTCATTATTTATTATTCTCATTGGAATAACTCGTCTGCAAGGCCTATCGCATGCGTGGTGATTTCGTTGTTATTCCATTCTTTATTATTCTATCTAATATCCTGCTGCATGCGCTTACGCCGACCGGTTCCATTATTTATTATTCATGCCGGAATATCCTCGTGCATGCGTTTACGGCAAGGGCCTGGTTCCATTATTTATTATTTTGTTGGGAATAACTCGTCTGCATGCGTTCTATCGCACGCATGGTGAATCCTTCGGTTATTCCATTCTTTATTATTCTGATGGAATAACCTGTCTATGTGGATTACCACATGCATGGTGAATGATCCTTTGTATTCATTCCTTATTAAATTGTGAAAATGATCTGTATACGTGGATTACTGCATGGCGAGTGAAAATTCATTTGCAGTTTCATATATTCTATTATACATAGTTGGTTAAAGTTTTAGCCTCTATACTCCATGAAATTAGTGGAATATCCTTGATATTTGCGCTTCATCCAGTATCTGTTCAAGGGTATATGTAGTATTAGCAAGTGTTATGATGAGTTATGTTGGTTATTATGTGAAAACATGAAAGTTTCTTAGAAATCACAAAGGGTTGAAAATCAGATTTTGGTGAAAATGGAACATGAAATTCAATTGACCATATCTCCTATTATATTTCGAATTTTTAAGTGTGGTCAAGTTTTAGAGATAGATCTATGAGTTTTCTAACTTATCCAAGTGGAATCACTGGAAAAGATGTTGCAGATTTTCGTGTGGACTGATTTTAGTAAAGGAGTCAAAATCAAAAAATACTAAATAGCCATCTTGAGAAAATTTAAAAGGGCATTTCAGCCACTTAATTTATGAGAAAAATTCCGGCCTTTTGGGACATGAAAATTTATGGTATAAAATACCTCCTGTCCAAAAATAAGCTCATTCCGACTTAAAATGAACAAGTTATAACCATTTCAATATTTAGGTTTTTCCGACGAAAAATGCTATAACCGGAGTTCTATAACTCCGATGACCATGAAATTTAAACTGGAAGATCACGTTAACATGTGTAAGATCCTACCAAGATTTGGGAATTTCTGGAGTTAAACTTGAGGTAGCTAATTTCTTAAGGAATTAATTAAAAATTAATTTTTGAAAAATAGTAAATGAATTTTAAAAATTTCGAGAAAAATATATGTTCAATATGGGACTATATTCTGCTAAATTCCAGAAAAAAAAATATTTTTGGAACTGATTTGGTATTTTTTATGAAAAATAATCTAGTTATGAGTAAATGAGTTAAACATGTTATGTGAAGTAACAAAGTTGGAAAATAGGATTTTATGGCTTGGGAATCCTATATAGGGTATATGCAGATTTTTTATAAGTGATTTGATCATTGGTGATGAAATCTTATGAGTATGATATTTTTGAATGATTAAATGCATTATTTGGTAAAATATAAACAATTGAAATAAATTATTTATAAGTTTAAGAAGTGATTAAAATATTATTATAATATTAATAATATTAGATTATGAGTTTATTAATTGATTGATAATATTTGGATAAATTTAAAGTCTTTATTATTTATCTTTGTTTTCGTTTGATTAATACTTATATCATTGTCATCATTCTCAAGTTTATTGTGACGACCCCAAAATAGGTATACATCACCCTTTTGAGTCGTCAATAACATGGTACAGAAACAACTACAACTTTATTAATACAACTTATAAACTGTGAGTTTAAATACAAATATTATCTTCTAGACAATATCCACACTCAAATAAGTTCTCATTACAATTATTGATACATTATTTTACAAAAATGGTGAGGACTACTAAAATAACTTTCTAGAACCATCATTCCACACCTTTACTAGAACTCGCTACATTCTCGCCTCCCCGAGAAGAAAAATGGAACAAAAAGGAAAAGGGTGAGCTCAACTAGCCCAAGAAAGAATATTATGACTAAGATAATATAGAACAAATTATCGTTAGTCTTCAACAGGGAAAAATCTGATAAAATACAATAGACAACAAGTTTCATATCAATATTTACAGCGGAAATAATAATTTATAGATGAGTTACGTAGAGAATGAAATCTACTATAATCTATGAATTTAAAAGTCCATCATTAATATTTTATCCCTGTAACGAAAATCAATATTCATCTTGAATCAAATATTCATCTTTGCACTTCTGAAGCCAAAGATATTCATCGATTCATTATGTTTATCTCAACACCGTACATCTTTTGCCTACAAAGGCCAAAGATATTCATCAAAATTCATTCATTTTTGCACTACAGCCAAAGATATTCAATAATATCATCATTTAGGACCGAGGATGATGAAAAATATTTTAAAGAAAACGAATCCAAAGAACAAAAAGAACAAATATTAAGGATTCGTACTTTAAACAATCCGAGTTCAAAAATACTTCATAAATAAACATAGTGGAGTAAAATTCAAGAATGATCAAAACATGGATACAATTAAAGCTAGTATTCATAATAGATATTTTGGACAAAAAACAAAAAATTATTTTTTTGTGAATAGTGTCATATTCGTGAATAGTCTTCAGATCGTGAATAAAGGTCGATACGTGAATAGTAACCTCGACACTAAAAGACAAGAATTTCACAAGAAAAATCTTACCAACATTCCTAAGATAATGATATTAGAGGAAATAATATCATTTTAAAAAAAATAACATCCTTACCTTGAAAAAGACTGATTTAAATTGGAATCTGGGATATAGTCTTTGAAGGAATTTAGATCAAATAAAGAACACTTAAAGTATCAAAATACTCTCAAAAAATACGCTTCGATAATATAGAGAGAAAAGAGAGAAAACTTGAGCTTCGGTGTGATTTTCAATTCTAACCTAAACACCCTATTTATAGGAAAATGCTTAGAACACCAAAGCGTAAAATTTAATAAAATAATATTATTTATAAACAAACTTCACGCCCACCTCAAGACCATCTGAATTCAGCCACCAATGAGGCCCACAATAATGACAAAAACAAAAAAATATTTTTGTTATTAAAAATAATTAAAACTTCCAAAAATCAATTATTTCGGAACTTCGGAACGTTTTTTAAAAAAATGTTGTGGTTTTTTTTTTACAACGTTTTTTAAAAAAAAACGTTGTAGATATATATGCAAAAACGTTATCTATTTAAAAGGGCATTTTTTTGATTTTAACTAGATAACATTTTTTTAAAAAAATGTTGTCTATATATAAAAACACGGAGCAAACTTAATATTAAAATTAAAACACGGATAGAAAAATGCGACATGGTTTGAGTTCTAGATTTGTAGTCGTAGCCTAGGGTTTCTTTCTTCAAGAAGAGAGTTAGGAGAGAAGATATGATGAATCGTCATGCGCGAGCTTCTATTTTCCCCTAAATCATTATTTTGCCCCAAATATTCAACATTGAGCTCTAATCTCTAACCCTTTCCCTTTCTCTCTCCCTCTCACCATTTCTCACCGATCGAATCGACGCCGATTTAATAGAGGTTCTTCTAAGAAGAGGCCATCGTGTTCTCCGATCTAAGCCATACAACATTAGGTATATCTCTCAGTATGTTATTTTGTCTTCATCTTATTTTTATCATCATTATAGATCTCTCTCATATATTTAATGTCTTCTTCCTTTTTTTATCAGGTTTGTTAGATTTATCGACACACCTGAAATTCTTGAGAGATTTGTTACATTAGAACGTTGAGATTGCTCGAGATCGAAACTTCTGCTTCAACCAAATGGACCGACAATGAATCTGTATGGTATGTCCTTAATTTCATTGACAAGTAGATTTCATATTTGCATAAGATGAATTTAGCATTTGCTTAGTACCATAATATATTAGAGAGGGTTGTAATATGACATAATTAGTAATAGTAGTGTCAATTTTTAGGATTTTATTCATGTCAAAACGATGCACGTCAATGTAAAAACAGAATACACTTGCAACTAGATAATAGATCTATTTTTTCTTCTTTTTCTTTCTTTCTAGGTGATTTTAGAGCTTCTTTTTTTTTTCCTTCTTGAACTCGTTTCATTTCATGCTTAAATTTTGAAGTTAATATGCGACTATTTGCGCTTATTCAATTTTTTAATTTTTTTGTTTATAAATTTGAAAAGTGGTTAAACGATTTAGATGTTTATATTGGACCTAACATGCTTTTTTTTTTCCTAACATTTAGCAATTTGAAGTAATTGGGAGAATTTTGGGCAATCTTCACATAAATGTTGTCATATTTTAAACAGTCTCTCAAGTATCATTTATTATTCAATTTTCTTCTTTCAATATATCCATACAAAGATAATCCATGTAGATTAAATGGTATGCCAGTTAATCAATGTAAGCCAAAATGACACTAACAATAATTCTGTAGATTATCATAGGTTAATCAATGTAAGCCAAAAATGAAACAAAGATCATATGGATTGGCCATTAACCTCAATGGGGGTTGTAAGCTTTCCTTTCCCTGCGAAACAAGTATCCACATCGCATGCTCAAATGGACAACCAGAATGGCTGGCAGGACTATCAGCTTTCTGAAAATTTGAACCTATATCAGAAGCAACAGCAGCAACATCTACAGAAAAAAACCAACAGTCTGTTGCACTAGCACAGCAGTATCAAGGCCAATCTCTCTGGGATGGTCGTTTCTTTGTGTGAGATGATTATGGGTGCATAGACGGTATGTTTTTTTCAGTCTCTTCTGATTTTATTATGAACTGTAACATCCTTGAAAGGAGTCGGTTTTGTCATATGTATTCCCACCAAGTCTTTCCTAATGAGTTCTGGTCAATCTCTATTTAGGATGTGAAAAATCTACTGTGGCTGACATCTAGTGGCCTGGTTCTACCAAGTTCAGCCATCGCTTTTGAAGTGTGGCCAATGTTATTAAATTTTTGTTGGAGCATGGATGGTCTTAGAGGGTTGCAGGCACATGCTGTTGAAGAGGTTTCTTTCTCTCTCTCACTCTGTGTCCGTCTCTTTTTCTCTCTTTTTTGTGGCATGCTAAAATTGATTATATATTAATGAGTTAATGCTAATGACATTTTATTTTGGACATTTGTCAATATTATTGAACATAAAGAATTATAGATTATTCATCTGCATTATTAAGACCTTCTTTATTTCATTGTATGTTAACTATTAACTTGTTGAGTAAGAATTGGTTACTGATAGCATCTCCCTTTCCTGAGTAGATTTACCTGGAAAAAACACAATTTAGATATCATAACTGATCTAAAACTGATCTTTTTTTTACCTCTTGTAAGAGAACGGGAATTGATTATGTAATTTTGCACAGGAGGGAGAGACAATGGCAGCAAATGAAGTAGACAAACAATTACCAAGTGTCAAGCATTGGAGCTCGAGTTTTGGTGCTAGAAAAGTATCTGATTCCTGGTGGGAGTTCTGGATTCTACCAGAGGGATGGGTTCACATTTGATGTTGGATCATCTGTGATGTTTGGTTTCAGCGATAAGGTTAGCTATGTAATCAATAATTCTGTTTGGCACATATAGAATTATTTATATGTAGTGCTTTTTTGAATGTAGTGCTTTTTTGAATTCCTGCAATATCAAATTATTGTTTCATCTGGTAATACGTATGGATATTTATAGAATGAAGTCCACCTGTACAGGCAAACCAGAAAATGTCCAAGGTTGTGCTGCTCAAGGATCTGTATTTGGAAATTGACAGAATGAAACAAGGTTTGACAGAATTAAGAACATGATGTCATTTTTTAGTTTTGCTAATGTGCCACTATTTTCAATATGTAGTCCGATATCTGTTTCATCTGCTGAAGGAAACTTCAGTTGAATAACTAATATGGCCATTATATAGCATGATTAGCATTGCTGCCAAGTCTTTATTTTTAATTTAGTCATGCAAGTATTATCAAACTTGCACCACCTCCCCTAATAGTAAATAATGTGATTCAATAGTAAATCATGTGAATCAATAGTTCTAGACATGTGAAAATACGAATTACAGTATAGTTTCTCCATCTATACCTCCATTTTTAACTTAGTCATGCAAGTATTATCAATCTTGCACCAACTCCCCTAATAGTAACAAAAATGTGAAACAATAGTATACACATGTGAACAAATAGTTATAATCATGTGAAATAATAGCAATCAATTGCTCATTTATCCGGTTAAATACCCGATTGGTCAATATAACCTCCAGACATCAATTATTATCGAAATAAATATCGATTTTCACTAACACAAATAATTCCAACACAATGAAACTATTTTTATCAAAAATATAAATTTTGAAACTTCGAAGTTTGACTTTTCCCAAAAGAGTCAACTTTTGACTTTTTGACCAAATAGTAAAATTCGGAAAATTTTGTGTTTATATTCTATTTTTACTAATTTCATCATTCCGGACTCAAATATCACGTCCGCGTCTCCAAATTCAACTCCGAGCACAACTTCAATTTTAATAAAAGTCATCATTAATATTATAACTCACAATATTTATCAACCAGGTCGTTCCCAGGAAAGATGGGGCTTTCCAATAAGGATTTCTCCCTATTGGCGCGCAATTAGGTGACCAAACCTCTCTCTCGATGTAACTTCTAGACATTGTAAATATTGAAATTTAATAATATGAATAACTTTGTCGTCTCAATTATTGATTTAATAAAATAACATATTATGCGGATGATAATGTGACAATAATCTAATCAATAATATAAGAGATATGATGCAAAGAATTATTCTTGTAGAAATAATTGAGTATAACCGAGTGACTTCTCACGTAAGCATCAATAATCAATACCGAGTATTGCTACTTACGCAACCACGCCAGACATCGCATTTTACTTTTACTACCCGAGTAGCTCAACAAGATTAATCTTAAAACTTCCGCCGTTATTTTCATAAATATATTTTGTCGCTTTCAATCCGATAATAATTCATTATGGTCCACTCAATGATTGCGTCGTTGTACGAATATTCCTCGCTAAAACGAATATTCTCCAACCAATCGAATATAATATAACAACTTGCATACTTTGCGGAATTTATAAATACTACCCATAACTATAACATTATAACAAATTCATTCCATAATATTTAAAAATGATAATTATAGAAAATCATCTTTATTCATAAAAGTTGGGTCTTACAACCTCCCTTCTTATAAAATTTACGCCTCAAAATTAGGGTACGTGCACGGTATATCGAATAGGTGAGGATATTTTGACTTCATCTCGATTCTAACTCCCAAGTCATTTCTTCCACGCCGTGGTTTCTCCACAAAACTTCGACTTGCAGAGTATAACCTTGGGCGTAGAATATGATCCTTCTTATCCAAGATTTTAACAGTAACTCTTCATACGTTAAATCTTCCTCTATCACGTCCGGTTCTAATTCAATAATGTGGTTCGGGTCTTCCACATATTTACGTAACATGGATATGTGAAAAACGTTATGAACACGAGACATACTTGGCGGTAAAGCGAGTCTATACGCCACAGTTCTTACTCGATCGAGGATTAAAAATGGGCAAATGAATCGAGGATTGAGCTTTCCACTCTTTCCAAATCTCGTAACTCCTTTCCATGGAGCAACATGTAACAACACATGATCTCCAATATCGAATTCCACGTCCTTTCAATGAAGATCAGCATAACTCTTTTGTCGATCTTGTGAGGTTTTTATACGTTGTCGGATTGTTTGAATCTTTTCCGTAGTCATATGTACCAAATGTGGTCCCAACAATGTTGCTTCATCCACCTCATCCCAATATATTGGAGAACGACACTTTCTTCCATACAACGCCTCGAATGGAGCCATGCTAATACTTGCTTGATAACTGTTGTTGTAGGAAAACTCCACCAATGGTAAGAACTTGTCCCAACTTCCCTTGAAGTCAAGGACACAGAGTCTTAATAAATCTTCAAAAGTTCGAATAGTCCTCTCGATTGTCCGTCTGCATTCGAGGATGATATGCCAACTAAATCGTAAATCTGCGCCCATAACTTTTGCAAATTAACCCAAAATCTTGAAGTGAATCTTGGGTCTCGATCGTAAACTATGGATACCGGCATACCATGCAATCTTACAATCTGCTTATATATATACTAAAGAAGACATTCAAGTGTATAAGTTTCTCGTGTCAGGTAAGAAATGAGCGGACTTGGTCAATCTATTAACAATGACCCAAATCACATTTATGCCTTGAGAAACCTTGGAAAGACCAAAACATAAAATCCATGGTAATGTGCTCCCACTTCCATTCTGGAATTTCAAGTGGTTGCAATGGACCTTTTGGCACTTGATGCTCGCGCCGACTCGTTGACAAGTTAGACACCTTGAGATAAACCCCGCTATCTCTCTCTTCATATTGCTCCACTAAAATATATGTCAAGATCACGATACATTTTGGTACTCCCGAGAGGGATCAGAAACGGTGTGTTGTAGCTCCATCACAATTTTATACTTTAACTTTCGGTCGTTAGAACCCAAAGTCCGAGTTGACTCAAGTATTCCTTCATCATCGATTCTTGCTTCCGACATAGCACCTTCTTGCACTTTCTTTCTCATACGACGCATCCGTGTCCAGTGCACAGACAGTTTGTTTTAACCTTATCGATTAAAGTCGGATCTACTCGTATATTCGCCATCATCACATGGGTCCCTGGAGTCTTTTTCTCTATCTCCATCCTTTCCAAGTTATACAAAATGGGCCTATGCGTTGACAATATCGCACTCAGACCAAGATATGATCTTCTACTTAACGCGTCACCACTACGCTCGCTTTCCAAGATGGTATTGGATGGTATGATCATAATCTTTCAACAGCTTAAAGCCAACATCGTTGTCGATGTTGAGTTCCTTTTGAGTGAAGAAATATTTGAGGCTTTTATGATCCGTAAAGATCTCCACTTTCTCCCATACAAATAATGCCTCCAAATCTTTAGTAAAACGATCACGCTAACTCTAGATCATGAGTAGGATAATTCCTCTCATATTCTTTGAGTTGTCGTGAGGTATAGGCTATGACTTTCTCATGTTGCATGAGAACACAACCTAACCCTTTGCCCGAAGCATCACTGTAGATGACAAATCCCTCCGATCCAGATGGTATTGTCGAGCAAAATAAATGAGTCTCCTCTTGAGTTCTTGAAAACCTTTCTCACATTCCTCGCTCCAACCGAATTTTGTATCTTTCCGGGTTAGCTGAGTTAACGGAGTAGCGATTCGAGAAAACCCTTCTACGAATCTCTGATAATAACCACCTAAGCCGAGAAAGCTACGTACTTCGGTCACTGATTTAGGTTGCTCCCAGCTTTGAATAGCTTCAATCTTTGCTGGGTCAACAGATATTCAATGACTTGACACCACGTGCCCAAGGAATGCTACTTCTTCAAGCCAGAACTCACATTTCTTCAACTTGGCATAAAGCTTATATTCACGAAGCTTTTGGAGTATCAGCCTCAAGTGTTGCTCATGATCTTCACGGCTTTTGGAATAAATAAGGATGTCATCAATGAAGACGACCACAAAGTGATCCAAATATTCCTTGAATACTCGGTTCATCATATCCATGAAGGCAAAGATGAGCATTAGTCAATCCAAAAGACATGACTAGAATTCATAATGCCCGTCTTTAGTTCGAAAGCCGCTTTGAATGTCATCGGTTCTAATCTTCAATTGGTGATAACCGAAATGAATATCAATCTTTGAAAAGAATTTGGCTCTCAGTAACTAGTCAAACAGTCATCAATACGTGGCAATGAGTACTTATTTTTTATGGTGACATGGTTCAACTCCCGATAATCAATACAAAGTCGATACTCCCATCTTTCTTTTTCACGAATAGAATGGTGAGCAGCACCCAAGTAGACGTCTTGTGACGAATGAAACCGATGTCTAACAATTCCTGCAGTTGGGTCTTTAACTCCTCAAGTTCAATAGAGCCATTCGATATGGGGCTTTGAAATAGGTTTTGTAATCGGGTTCAAGGTCAATACAAAAAATTAATTTCACGCCTGGGTAGGCCAGAAGTTCTTCGTGGAATACGCCAGAAATTCATTAACAATAGAAATATCATTCAAAATCGATTTATTTTTATTTAGATCCGTGACATGAGCTAAGAAAGTTTGACATCCGCTTTTTCAATAAACGAATAGCTTTATATGGCTTGAGATGATAGTGATTGATTTTAATGGTTTGGTTGCTTGAATTCGCATAATAGGTTGGTTAGAATATGAAAAGCTAACAACCTTACGAAAACAATCAATTTTTGCATGATGAGTAGTAGCTAACCAATCAATCCCTAAGAATCACGCCAAATGCAAGTATTTTCAATGAAATAAGATCGATCGATGTAATGTGAGGGTACCGATTTGAACTAAAAAAGACTTATAAACAATGGATGTAATGAAGGTTTCTCCCAATGGAGTTTCAATGAGATAAGTTAAAGTCCAATTTTTCCTGAGTCAAATTTAAACGCTGAAACGCAAGTAGGAGAAATAAAAGAATGGGTAGAACCCCATCAAATAAGGTATAGACTTCGCTAGAGTTTATGATAAGCTTACCCGTGATGACCTCGTCGTTTCTTGCTTTCCGGAGGTCACAATAAACGCCTCCTCAGACTACCGGCTTTGATTTTTCTCGGGACTACCTTTGGTGCCTCTATCCTAAATTGAACTTGTCTTCTGAACGACAAAAATCGGGCTAGGTGACCTTCTCTTCCATAATTATAACATGCTTTGACGGGCATCGCGCGCTTGGACTAATGTGTCCTTCCCTCCACATTTGAAGCATATAATAGGTGGTCGCTCTCCTTCCTTCACAACGAGTGTTGGTGCCGAACGCCTTTCCATCATCATTGAATCTCCTCTTCTTGAAATGTCCATTCTTATTATTTTGGCCCCGATTACCACCGGTGATTACCATTTCTGCATGCCGATTCCTCCACGCTTGTTGTCACCGCTCATGATCGCTTCTCAATGGTATTATCATTTTGCGTACCGCTCTTTTGGTTGGGTTGACTGCTATCGCGCTCCAATAACTCGAGCCCTATTAACAACATCTCAATACAAACACGCTTTTATGAGAGATAAGATATCGACGATATCTCTGGTTTCAAACCTCTTAGAAACATTCGCGTCATTCTCTCCTCATTATCAACCAAATGGGACGAAAATCCGGACAAATTTCGGCAAACTTGGCTTCAGATCGCGACATGGTCATGTTGTTTTGCTCCATTTAATGAACTCTACCTCTTTCATATGATTTAATACTTTCGGAAAGTACTTGTCGTTGAATGCTTCTTGAAACTTCTCCCAAGACATCTTCAAGCATGGCAGGTTGAGTACGCTTTACAAATTTCCACCAAGAATCCCTCACATGACAATACGAAGGTGGCGGCGGAACCTTTTGCTCCTGAGGAACCCAAGACATCAAATATCTTGTTGATCTGCTTTTATCCACGCTCCGCCTTTAAGAGGTTTTGGCTTCCAAAAACTCCGGTGGTCCCAACTCCTCTGAACTATTTGGCGGATCATCCGAGAGTCGCAAGTGTGTTTCCACATGCATTTTGGGATGAGAGCCGCCCCTCGATGTTGCATGAATTGCATGAAGCCTCGTAACATTCCATCGCTCATCATTTGGTCGGTGTTGTTGTTCGCATGAGGATTGTCGCCTTCCCGATGCACATTGTCCTCAGTTATCGATCCGTGGAGACTCAATCGGCCTCCTGTGGCTCCATCGATGTTCTCAATATTCTTGGATGCCATTTTCAAATATTGCCACAAAACAAGGGTTAATTAACATATCACATATTATCCCTATACTCTCACCACCAATTAATTACCAAATAAACTTAGTAGGTAGGTCATACTAAGGAAGGAATTCCCTGCCTCCTCTCCTAGTTCTTGTCTCACATCTTAGCCGCAGATCATATCCCTAAGCTTTGATACCAACCATGACGCCCCCAAAATAGGTATACATCACCTATCCCGAGTCGCCAAATACATGGTACGTAATACAAATACAATCTTTAATATACAACAAAAGAGTTGTGAGTTTTAATACAAATATTATCTTCTGATAATATCCACTCTCGTAATAAGTCCTCATTACATTTATTGTCACACTATTTAATGTAATAAAGTGAGGACTACTAATGCTATCCTCCTCGACCGCCACTCCGCTCCCCGACTAGTCCCCGCCACGCTCTCATTTCCTCAAGAGAACAATGAAAGAAAAAGGGTGAGCTCAACTAGCCCAAGAAGAAATATTATGACTAAGATAATGCGTAATAAATTATCATTAGTCTTCAACAATGTTAAACCGATAAAATACAATCGACATCAAGTTTAACTCACAAGCCGAATAAACAATCCATTAAAAGAGTCAAGAGAGAATAAAATCTACTATCTTTATGATTTAAAAGGTTTTTCATCACTTTTATCACTGGACTCAAATTTAATAAATAATCCACATCATCGAATCACCCTCGCACTACGGCCAAGGATATTCTTTAAGATCACGACCACAATTATCCATGCACTACGCCAAAGACATTCGTGTATTCATCAATGGTCATGATCATGCCAACAATCGTCCATCAATGCACTACGCCAACGAGGACTTTTATCACATCATTTATAACATTACTACCATGATTATACCGAATAATCCTCGGTCATAATCATACCAAGTCCATCTATGCACTACCTACAAAGCCACGTATGACTTTCAAAAAATATAAACATGAGGATGATGACAATGATATAAGAATTCAATAAAACAAGTTCACGAATTAATTTATCCAGAACTAATAACGCCCAAATTGTCAACACGATACTTTTTTAGAGTAAAATTCAAGAATGCTCAAAGAATATTTCCATGAAAAGATATCGATGAAGCGCAAATATCAAGGATATTCTACTAATTTCATGGAGTATAAAGTCAAAACTTTAACCAACCGAGTATAATAAGGAATGGAATAACAAAAGAAATCACCAAGATGCAGTAGATCACATAGACAGCAAGTTATTCCAATGTAATAATAAAGATTTTAAATTCAGTCCGACGAAACGCATGCATGTGATATTCCAATGTAATAATAAAGACGGAACCAGTCCCAGAAAAAGCATGAAAAGCATGAATAAAGATGTTCCAATGTAATAATAAAGATAATTGTGTCCCAAGCAAGCACGTATGTGATGTTCCAACAGTAATAATAAAGAATGGAATAATGTAAGAATTTCACAATGAATATGTAATTTCACAGAGCAACCAAAGTTATTCCAACATAATAATAAAGAATGGAATAATGTAAGTTCTCTTCATGAAGACGAAAGAAAGAAATAATACCCCTTTTACCTTTGAAAGAAACCGGATATAGGAGAAATGGGTAAAGAAGAGCTTCTTCTTCTACAGATTTTCTCTCTACAATTTCTCTCTATAATAATTGCTCTATAGCTTTAGTGAATTGGTGAGAAATGAAGGAAGAATGAGCTTCTATTTATAGAAAAATATAGTTTCAATAATCAGACGCTTTTGGGGCTCAAAAATTACAAAGACAATACCTCCAACTTTTTCTTTATTTTTAATTTAGTCATGCAAGTATTATCAAACTTGCACCACCTCCCCTAATAGTAAATAATGTGATTCAATAGTAAATCATGTGAATCAATAGTTCTAGACATGTGAAAATACGAATTACAGTATAGTTCCTCCATCTATACCTCCATTTTTAACTTAGTCATACAAGTATTATCAATCTTACACTAACTCCCCTAATAGTAAGAAGAATGTGAAACAATAGTATACACATATGAACAAATAGTTATAATAATATGAAATAATAGCAATCAATTGCTCATTTATCCGGTTAAATACCCGATTGGTCAATATAACCTTCAGACATCAATTATTATCGAAATAAATATCGATTTTCACTAACACAAATAATTCCAACACAATGAAACTATTTTTATCAAAAATATAAATTTTGAAATTTCAAGTTTGATTTTTCCAAAAAAAGTCAACTTTTGACTTTTTTCACCAAATAGTAAAATTCGGAAAATTTTGTGTTTATAGTCTATTTTTACTAATTTCATCGCTCCGACTCAAATATCACGTCCGCTGCTCCAAATTCAACTCCGAAAGCACAACTTCAATTTTAATAACATTCATCATTAATATTATAACTCACAATATTTATCAACCAAAGCTCCTCCTGTGAAAGAGGGGCTTTCCAATAAGGATTTCTCCCTATCATGCCAAATTAGGTGACCAAACCTCTCCTCGATGTAACTTCTGACATTGTAAATATTGCAATTTAATAATATGAATAACTTTGTCGCCTCAATTATTGATTTAATAAAATAACATATTATGCAGATGATATCGCGACAATAATCGAATCAATAATATAAGAGATATGATGCAGCAAAGAATTATCAGAAGCAATAATTGAGTATAACCGAGTGACTTCTCACGTAAGCATCAATAATCAATATCCGTGTGCTACTACGCAACCACGCCAGACATCGCACTTTTTACTACCGAAAGTAGCTCAACAAGATTAATCTGTGAAAACTTCCGCCGCTATTTTCATAAAATATATTTTTGTCGCTTTCTCAATCCGACAATAATTCATGCTAGGGGTCCACCAATGATCAAGGCTGCGTTGCATTTAATATTCCCTCGCTAAACGTAATATATTCTCCACCAATCAATATAATATAACAACTTGCATACTTTGCAGAATTTATAAATACTACCCACAACTATAACATTATAACAAATTCATTCCATAATATTCAAAATGATAATTATAGAAAAATCATCTTTATTCATAAAAGTTGGGATCATACTCTTTTGTGCATCAAGAGAAATATGAAATGCATGGTTGGAGCCTTAGGTTATTTATTACTTTGGGTTATTTACCATCCTCCTATGCCCATCCTGTTATCGGGCCATTTCTTCAAGTCCAATTGTCATTTTTCATAAAATTGTTGTTAAATGATTGTTGATCTATATGGGTGTTGTAAACCAAGGTTTCCCATTTTACTTTCGATTGTTATCCATTCACTCGGTGGTGGTAATCGTCAAGCCTTCTTAGATATATTTTCCGGGAATGTAAAGAGTTTTCTCAACCACTTGCATCACATTTGCACCAGCAATGTATCGATCGAGTCCAATGCTTAAGTTTTTTTTTTTGCTTCCTTCGATTGTTATTGGCCATTCTATGTTTGATAACCTCGACTCGGTTTTAAGGACCTAGTTCAAATGAAATGGTGCAACTTTTATGATGCCACATGTCATGTGAAGTTGAAACGCTTGATTTGGTCTCAAGCTTGCCTGGGGAAAAAAATGGTCCGATTGAAGCCTTACAACATCCAAGAAAAGTCGATTAATTCAACCTTGTATTCTAATTTGTGAATCTTTCTGTTGATCTTCTCAAATTCACAATTCAATATAGTAGTAATTATATTGAAAAGTGAATTTGAGATGTATGGATAGTTTGGCATTATTGAGATGTAAACGTATTGTATGGATTAATATTCTTTGTAATAGGTATTACAAAGAATTATTGGGATGTAAATGTATTGTATGATATTAATATTCTTTGTAATTTTAGCTATATATCATGCTATTAGCATATTGCAGGTGCATTGGTAATATAGGTGAACCATAATATTTTTTTTTCTTTTTTGTTTTAATCTACAACATTTTAAAAATGTTGTGTGAAAGTGCCTAAACGTTGTCTGATATATTAAACTACAACGTTTTTAAGAAACTGCTAATTTATGAAAAACAAATCTACAACGTTTTTTTATTAAAAAAACGTTGTGGAATGTGCTTAACTACAACGTTTAAAAACGTTGTGTAAGGGTGCCAAACAGATGACACCCTTAACCACGACGTTTTTCTGACTGAAACCACAACGTTTTTTCTGCATTGTCTATTTACTGTTTTGTAGTAGTGAAAATTCAAACCTTATGTCTTTTCCATAGAAAATTCCATTATCTACAAATTTGTAAGTTTAAGTTTTTCCAAATTTCAAGCAGAA
This sequence comes from Panax ginseng, assembly GCA_020205605.1. Classification (NCBI taxonomy): domain Eukaryota; kingdom Viridiplantae; phylum Streptophyta; class Magnoliopsida; order Apiales; family Araliaceae; genus Panax; species Panax ginseng. The sequence goes on from CM035144.1 coordinate 125,664,200, forward strand.
ATTCACCGAAATCCACATACAGACGATTTTGCAGGCTATAATCAAATTTCAGTCAAGAAATGATGTCCACAAAGATGAAAAACATGTTTTAAATATTTTTAGTAACAAAAATACTCTTCCTCCTCATATACTCATATATTTCACATTCATTGTAAAAATATCACCATTATGATATTATTAAAATATAATAATATATTTAAATGAATTATTTATCGTAAAAGATAAAATATCATTTTTTTAACAATTGTCACTTTAAAATTTTCTCCATCTATATCCACATAAAATGAATATTTTCCTTATCATATAAATCAATAATTAATTATTCACAAATAATATTATAGAATCACAATACTTGGCAAGAACTAGCTCTCTAGGAAAGAGGGGCTTTCCAATAAAAATTTCTCCTTACTAACCTACAAGAATTAGGTGACCAAACCTCTCCTTAGATGTAACTTTCTAAGCATTGCCAATAATGCTATCTAATAATATTATTCAAATAATATGAATTATTGATCCGATAATGAAAATATCGCAAATGATGACAATTATTAAAACAACAATAATATAAAATATCAACGTAGCAATTATTGAATCAATAAAATATAATATTGAATAAAGAATTATCGTAATAATTATCGAGTAGTGCCTTCTTTACGTAAGAATCAATAATCGGTCTCGCAATACTGCGTCTATCGTGTTTTAACCACCGTATTCCAACAAGATAATCTGGAATAACTACGCTGATTATTTATAAACAACTTATTCTTGTCATTTTCTTCATCCAATCGCTTTCCATTTATGGGTTTATACAGGTCATTACTTGTCAAATGCATTTAATATTCCCCGATAAGTAAGAATATTCCATGACCAAACTAATATTCTCGGATAAAAATGAATATTTTATAACCACTTGCTTATTTGAAATATTTATGCATTTTACCCATAACTAACCACATTAATCAAATCAACCCTTACTATTTCAAAATAATAAATACAGAAATTTAATTTTATTTATAATAAGTCGATCTTACAACCTCCCTCTTTATGAAATTTCGTCTCGAAATCGACGTACGACTGTGTTTCGAAAAGGTGAGGATACCTCGCTTTCATTTCCGCTTCCAACTCTCGTGTCATTTCACAATAAAGATGGTTTCTCTACAAAACTTTGACTTGTGGTATGACCTTTCATGGCGTAGGACATGCTCCTTCCTATCCAAGATCTTGACAGTACCTCTTCATATGTTAAGTCTTCAATTTATCTCGCCTAGTTCTAACTCAATAACGTGGTTCGGTCTTTGACATATTTACGGAAGACGGATATATGAAAAACATTATGAACACGAGACATACTTGGAGGTAACGCGAGTCTATAGGCTACATTTTCTACTTCCGGTCGAGAATCAAATGGACCAATAAATCGTGGATTGAGCTTTCCTCTCTCCCCAAATCTTGTAATTCCCTTTCATGGAAAGAACACGCAACAATACATGATCCTATATACTAAATTCCACGTCGTTTTGTGAAGATCCGCATAACTCTTTTATCGATCCCAGTCGCTTTTGATATCGCTGTCAAATCATTCGATCTTTCCAGTAGTCATATGTACTAACTCCAGTCCCAACAATGTTGCTTTACCCACCTCATCCCAACATATTGGAGAAATGACACTTTCGTCCCATACAATGCTTGAATGGAGCCACACCTATACTTGTCTCGATATCTCATTGTTGTAGGAGAATTCCACCAATGGTAAATACTTATTCCAACTCCTCAGTTTAGGACACGAGTTTTAATAGATCTTCAAGAGTTTGAATAGCCTCTCTCGATTGTTCGTCCGCTTTGAGGATGATATGCCGAATCGAATCAGAAATCTGCGCCCATAGCTTTTTGAGCTAACCCAAAATCAGTAAGTGAATCTTGGGTCACGATCCAAACTATGGACACCTGCGATACCATACAATCTCACAATCTCATTCACGTATATACTAAAGAAGACGCTCAAGGAATACATCTCCGTGATTGGCAAGAAATGAGCGGACTTGGTTAATCTATCAATAATAACTCAAATAGCATTTATGCCTTGAAAAACCGTGGGAAGACCCGTAACAAAATCCATGGTAATGTGTTCCCACTTCCATTTCAAAATCTCAAGTGGTTGCAATGGACCCTTAGGCACTTGATGTTCTGCCTTTACACGTTGACAAGTTAAACACCTCGAGATAAACTTTACAAAAAGTTGAGACTCTATCATACTTATTAACCCTCTTAAATTTATTTGATGTGAGATTCATGTGAAATATCCCAACAGATACATATATTAAGAAATTGCATATCATTTTTAAATAATGTTCGAAGATTTTATTATAATTATTATTGTTAATATATCTTCAAGTTTTTCTTGTTTTGGTATAATTTCGTTTTCTCTTCAAGTTTGAATTTTATTAACTATGGAATTTGAATCGTACCAATAGGCAATAGTATTTTCAGAACTCATATGAATTGGGTCGTCCATTACGATGAAGTGGTTGTGGAAGCCCAAAAATGAAAGGAGGCCCGTTAAATGATGACAGTGCCACAGTAGGATTATTAATTAAGCAATATCCATTAACGTCCAGTAAGAAAATCTTTTTATTATGTTTAAATTAATCTTAAGGTATAAATATAAAAGGCAATTATCCATAACATCTATTTACTATGGATCAAAAAATGACATATAACCTTCCATTAGAATTATGAAGGGACCAAATTTAATAAGCTTATAACTTATAGCGGACAGGTAACAAAAGTTTAAATCAATTATGACCCCAATTAGCCTCATACCCTGTAAAAAAACAAAAAATGGCGAACGCAATATTAACCAAATCGAATTGGGAAAAAAATTAGCCAAACTCAACAACTCAGCAAAGCCAAATATGAGATTGTAGATCGCAAAAGAAACACATTGAAAAAGATATTACCAGCTCATGAGGAAGAAAAACCTCAACTTAACAAATATCTTTCAACGGTAGATCTGCGACTGTAGCTCATGAAATCGACAACATTTAATCGGTAAGAAACACATTGAAAAATATATTACCAGTTCTGAGGAAGAAAAATCTCTACTTGATAAATTTCTTTCGACTGCCAATTCAGAACTAATTGATGTTGTCCTCATAGAGCAGTTATTACGAAAAATATGTACCGACTCGACAAATGGAGCCATCCTTGTTTTTCTTCGTGAGTGGGGTGATATAAAGAGAACAAGAGAGAAATTACAGAATAGCTCATTGACTACTCTTTTAAGGATTCTTCCAAGTTTGTTATATTAGCGCTTCATTCTATATATGGTCCCTTATTTGGAGCAAAAGAGGGTTTTTAAGAGGGCTGACGCAAAATCATTCTTTCAACTAATATTGCTGAGACGGCTATAACCATTGACAATGTTGTTTATATTTTGGACAGTGGACGAATGAAAGAGAAAAGCTATAACCCTTGTAATAATGTATCAACTCTTCATTCTTCTTAGATTTCAAAAGCTAGTGCGATTTGGATTTTGTATATAACTTCCTTAAATTCTCTAGAATTTCTAGCGGACGCATTAATTCCCTAAGAGGTATAATATGAGGGCATTTATTATATATTAAAGGACAAAATCATCAAATCATATTCTAACATTTCTCCATCTTCCATGTTAGCTCCCCGATCTAGATCTACAAGCGACGTACTTCAATCTTCAGGGTATTATCATAGAGCAACTCTAAACTTTAATGGAGTTTTTGTCCAATATTCTCACCTTAAGGTTTTCACCGGAAGAACTTTAAATTTTACTGCCTCTGATTTGGTTTATTGATTTCCTGTTGAAGCAAAAAGGGATTGCTTCATTTATTTTTCAAATGGTCAAACAGAAGGATAATTTAAAGAACATTTTGTTATCTGTTTATGCAAATAAAGAATTTGTGGATGATGAACTAGTGGAGATTATCAAAACTTCGACAGATAGTGAAGGGGCACTTGATGCTTTTGTTGCCATTATGACAAGGCCTCATGACCCAAATCCAGTGCAGTTAATTAATGCCTAAAATTATTGTATCTGTCCTTGTATGTGGGCAATGAATATCTATTTTTACCGCTTTGATGGGCCTGTTGGTAAATACTTTTCCTCTCTTCCTTCTCAAGCATCAAATATTAGTCTATCTGTTTTGAAAGGGCAAGGCATTGCCCTCATGATGATAGACCATAGTTAGTCCATGAAAAGCTGCTCCCTTGGCTAGCCCTTCTTCCTGCTTCATGATAAGTTTTTGTATACTGTAATTTGATATATTGAATCATTATTCATACCTTTGGCGCTGAACATGTAGGATCCACAGGAGAATTTTTTCAAACCCTTGGAGTTCTTAACAAAAACAGTCATACCGACGCCGGTCAGCTCGCGACAGCAGCGGAGCTTGAGGCGTATGAGCTTGTTAGGGCACTTAAGAGAGATCAAATTCAAAACATCGTTGTTTATACTTTTGGATCGGCAGTCGCATCGGAGAGCGAACTTCGTGATGGAGTCAAAACGAGAGAATAGGTCCAGAACGTGGGAGAGGTCAACCCGTGTGTTAAGAGAAATACAATGGTGGTTTTGTCCTTCAACAAGAAACTATCTACAGCAGATAAGGGAACAACGTTTCCGGTCGCTGGAACTGAGTGATTGAAAAATTAAGGCCAAACAACCATCGGGAAGCTCAGATATTAAGTCCTGATTACCCATAAATCAGTCGGCGATAAAATCTTGGATGAGAGAGGGAACATTTGATCGTGAAGTCATTTGGTATTAGGTCGGAGCAATATGGCGTTGGCTTGAGCTTTGCCAGAGGTCTAGACTGAAAAAGGACATCCCCATATATAGAAACGTGGTGGTAGAAAATAGTAAGGGTGAGTTTTAAGCTTGAGAGAGAAGTGAATGGGTTTGCGAATTTTCCATTTAATGTATAATAAATGTGTAATCAATAATTAAAATATTTTTTTTAATTACACATCAGCTTAACTATAACTTATCCAGATAGTCACATCAATAATTTCTTACATTGTGAATCTAATTGAATGGAAGTGAAAAAAATAGAATATAACCGAAATAGAAAAGCATATCACCCAAATAGAATATAACCCATATTTTAAGGTATTAATTTATATTTAAGCTAAATTTTAAACAATACAACACAGTTATATTATGTTGAATAAATTATACAGGAACGTGTTATTGCATAGAATAAATAAAATCAATTAATCATAATATTATGTACTTACATGAATTGAGAGAAGTCATCTTGTATGTATCATGCTTCAGCTGCGCTTAAGGATGAAGGTCTTCAATTATCTCTCTCAATCTTAGGATGGATGTATAGATGTATATAAAATTCTTGAGACGACAATTGGGATAGAATAGCTAAGGGTCAAAATCGTCCATCAAGATTATAAAATCCTAGGGACCATTATGCCAAATAATATTAGGAATATAATTTACAGGCCACATAATTAATTATCAAACCCATAAATAAAATGATTAAATTAATACAATATGTAAGCTCAATAATTAAATAAATAGTAGAGGCCACATAAGGAAATAAAATATTCTAACGGAAATAAAATATTCTAACATTCTTCTACTTGGCCGAAATACTATTTATATACAAAACATAACGCTTACAATCATTAATTTGGCCAAGTATTAATTTAATAGTTACATCTTGTTCAAATAAAAATACCAATGCGAATTAATGCAATCTTTGTGTCGCTTAATAACAACGTTTTGATCTTCAACTCTTTCCCTGACAAATAAGTACTTAGTGTCGAGGTATAGTCCAGCACCACTCGAAATGGTGTTGTTGGACAAACTAACATTGGAATTATTATCACAAAATACTTTCAATGGCCTTGAAATGGAATCTACAACCTTAAGTCCTTAAATAAGATTCCTCAATAATACGGCGTGACAAGTAACATGATAACAAGCCACATATTCTGCCATCATCGTGGAAGTGGTAGTTAACTCCTGCTTATGAGTTCTCCACAAAATAGGGCCTCCTGAAAGCATAAAAAGGTACCCTGGTGTAGATTTCTTTTCGTCTTTACACTTAGCAAAATCAGAATTAGAATAATCAACAGCTTCAAGGTTATCTGTTTTTCTAAATGTAAGCATAATATCCTTAAGTACCACAAAGTAACGTAAAACCTTTTTGTTCGCTTTTTTCGATGATCCAAACTGGATTTGATCTGGTATCATCCAAGCATGCCATTATACGCTTATATATATGGACGCGCATTTAACTTGAAAGCATACATAAGACTCCCTACCACAGAAGCATAGGGAATAAGATTCATTTGATCACGTTCAAGTTGATTTTTAGGGCATTGATATGAGCCAAAATTGTCACCCTTAACAACAGGGGCTACAGTAGGGGAGCAATTTTACATATTGTATTTGTTAAGAACTTTGTCAATATAAGCTCTTTGGGACAATTTTAATATCCCACGAGACGTATCTCGATGAATTTCAATACCTATAACATAAGAGGTTTCACCGAGATCTTTCATATCAAAATTTCCAAAAAGAAAACGTTTGGTCTCATACAACATGTCTAAGTTATTACTTGCAAGTAGTATATCATCAACATACAAAACAAGAATAACAAATTTACTCCCACTAACCTTCAAGTATATGCATTGATCCACTATATTTTTCTTAAAATCAAAATTACTCATTACCTTATGAAACTTAAGATACCATTGTCGAGAAGTCTGTTTTAACCCATATATAGACTTCTTAAGTCTACATACCATATGTTCCTTGTCTTTAACCAAAAACCTTCTGGTTGTGCCATATAGACATTCGCATGCAAGTTACCATTAAGGAATGCAATTTTAACATCCATCTGATGTAACTCTAAATCATAATGAGCTACTAAAGTCATGATTATTCTAAATGAATCTTTCCTAGATACTGGAGAGAAAGTTTCATTATAATTCACACCTTCCTTTTGACTGAAACCCTTAGCAACCAATCGAGCTTTATTCCTTTCAACGTTCCCTTTAGGATCTAATTTGGTCTTATAGATCCACTTGCAACCAACAGCTTTAAAACCTTTTGGTAAGTCCTCAAGATCCTAAACGTTATTAAGCTCCATTGATTTTAACTCATCATTCATGGCTTCAAGCCATTGAGTTGATTGGGCACTCGTAATGACCTTTTTATAGGAGATAGGATCATTAATCTTACTTGAATCATAGTCAATCTCATTAAGATAGGTTATAAAATCATCAAAATTAAAAGACTTTCTAGGTCTTTCGGACCTACGTAAAGGCTGCACAATTTCAGGAATATGATTTTCAATAATGTGAGGTTCAACATTAGGTGGTGGCTCAGCTATTTCAGGGGAATCATTTGCCTCAATTAGAGGTTGTTGTGCCTCACCTTCTTGAATTACAGGATTAGAAACATAAAACCTTTTTTCTTCAAGATTAATTTTTCTAGGCTCACCACTCCCACTTAAATCAACATTCTCTAAAAATTCTGCATGCCTAATCTCAACAATTCTAGTGGTATGCGAGGGACAATAAAATTGAAAACCCTTAGATCTCTCAGGATATCTAATTAAATGACAACTAATGGTTTTAGAATCAAGTTTCTTTATTTGTGGATTAAAAAATCTTAGCCTCGGCTGGACAGCCCCACACTCGTAAGTATTTTAAACTAGGTTTTCTACCTGTCCAAATTTCATAAGGAGTGTTAGGATGATTTCTTTAGGACCCGCTTAAAATATGAGCAGTTGTCTTTAATGCCTCAAATCCACAAAACCACATATAGCTAGAATTGTATAACATACTACGCACCATATCCATAAGTGGTGCGATTTACGCCTCTCACCACACCATTCTCGCTACTTGTACTTAGGCATTATATATCGAGTGATTTATTCCATTTTCTTGACAAAATAAGGCAAATGGACCAGGACTATGACTTGTATCGGAGTGTTTACCATAATACTCTCTGCCTCTATCTGATCTCACTACTTTAAATTTTTGCTCAAGTTGATTTTCAACTTCAGCCTTAAAAACTTTAAACATATTTAGTGATTCAGATTTTTCATTAATCAGGTACACATAAGTATAACGAGAATAGTCATCAATGAACGTAATGAAAGATTTATGTCCACCTATTCCTGGAGAAAATGGTCCACATATGTCAGTGTGAATCACCTCAAGAAGTGCACTACTTCTAGTTGCTCCTTTCTTATTACCTTTCACAAATTTTCCTTTTATACATTCAATACAATGGTCAAGATCAGAAAAATCTAGTGAATAAAGAATTTCATCCTTTATAAGACACTGCATTCTGTCTTTTGAAATATGGCCTAAGCGTTGATGCCACAATTTTGAAGAATTCTCATTATCTAGTTTTCTCTTACTTTCACTTTTAGAGGTATTTTCTGTCACATTCATTGTCAATAAGGATTCAGCAAAAACATTATCCAAATTTATCTTACCTCTAAAGAGCCAGAACCAATAACATGAGAGTAACATTCATTGGTTATTTTCCTCGCTTCATTCGAATTTTGTATCTCTACGAGTCAGCTGCGTTAATGGAATAGCGATTCGAGAATATCCTTCAACGAATCTCCGATAATAACCAACTAAGCCTAGAAAGCTACATATTTTCGATTCTGCGAAGCTTAGGTTGTTCTCAATCGTGACTCACATCCCAATCTTGGATAAAGACGTTACAATGACACCTATCGGTTTACTTATCGCATCGAATATGGTGTCTCCTACGGGAGTCCGGCTTCACGTATTCCACAAAAGGAAGTCACCGGATAAAGGCTCTCGTATCAACTTCTACAAATTGGGTTTTAACTCCGAAGTTCAATAGGAGCCATTCGATATGAAATTTTAGAAATGGGTTTTGTCACCGGATTTAAAGTTGATACAAATTCAATATCACGCCTCGAGAAAGTAGGCCAAGAAATTCTTCAGAAATACGTCGGAAAAATCAATAACAACAGGAATATTATTCAAATCGACGTGTCTTTATTCAAATCCATAACATGGACTAAGAAAGCTTGACATTGCTTTTCAATAAACAAATGGCTTTATAATTTAATATGAAAGAGTTTGACTTCAATGGTTTGGTTGTTTGAATTGAATAACAGTTGCTTAAGAATATGAAAACTAACAACCTTACGGAAAGCAATCAATTTTGGCACGATGAGTAGTTAACCTTAAAATCACATCAAAAACAAATATCTCTATAGAAATAAGGTTAACGAGTAATGTGATAGTGCCAACCCAATCAAGCAAGATTTCTAAACAACGGATGTAATAAAAGTTTCTCTTAACGAGTCTCCACAGATAGTCAAAGTCTAATTTCTCCGTAGTCAAATTCAAACGTTGAAAATGCAAGCAAAGAGATAAAAGAATGGGTAGAACCGAGATCTCAATAAGGTATAAACTTCGAAGAAGAATTTATAATTAACTAACCTGCTAACTTCGTCGTTACTTCGCTTTTGAGAAGTCACAAAAACGCTTCTTCCAAAGAATCGCCGACTTTGACTTTTCAGATCCGCCTTTCTGGTGCCAACGTCCCCAATCGGACTTGATTTCGCTATAGACAAAATCGAACTATGTGACCGCTCTTTTCCACAACTAAAACATACCTTAGAAGGCTTTGAATGCTTTTAACCTTATATGTCCTCATCTCCGCATCCGTAGCATCTAACTGGCGATTGTTCTCTTCCCTAGAATTTGTTGTTGGTCCGATGTTCTTTGTCACGACGTCTACCCGTCATCGTTAAATCTTCTCTTTTATATTGACATCTCTTTCCATAATATCAATGCGTCGATGCGGCTTTTACCCACGCATCACTCATTCTCACTGTTCGCTTATTTCTTCTTTCAAATCGATTCCAAATTTTATCATCTTATACTCTCGCCAAAGAGTGCTTCGCTCAAGATCACATATCGGGTAACACAAGCTTGAATCGTTGCATCCTTTTGCTCCACGAATCGCCTCGCAATTCTTCAAATTTCTCTTCTAACTCATAAATACGATTTTGCAATTCTACATTTTGATCATAAAATACCTCTAATAAACTCTCCTCGTGTACCTCTTCTTCCTCTTCTTCCTCACTCTCACCATTTACCTCTCATGCGACTATCTCGGGTGCACTATCAATTCTTCACTTTCCACACGGATATCTCTAATTCCTTCTTCACCGACATCACATTATCCCGGTTGGCGATTAGAGGTGTCTCCACGATCTCATTCACTCCATTGTTAACGCTACCAAAGCAGCCCATTCTTAAAAACTATCATAAAACAAGGGTTAATTAAACAAATTAACAAATCACATAATACCCTATATTATGACCAACCAACAAATAAGCTTAGGTAGGACATACTAAGCGAAGGATTTACTCGTCTCTCCCCTCCTAGTTTCATTCCTCGATCTCCGCTTGAGATCATATCCCTAAGCTCGATACCAACCGTGACGCCCCCAAAATAGGTCCATTCCATCCAACCCATTCTCGAGTCGCCAAATACATGGTACGTAAACAACTACAACTTTATTATTACAATAGTAAAACTATGAGTTTAAATACGAGATATTGTCATCTGACAATATCCACATACAAATAAATCCTCATCACAATTATTGATACATTATTTTACAACAATGGTGAGGACTACTAAACAACTCTCCTAGAACTTTCATTCCATACCCCGACTACGTACTCGCTTATATTCTCGCCTCCCGAGAAGAAAAAATGGAACAAAAAGGAAAAGGGTGAGCTCACTAGCCCAAAAGAATATTATGACTAAGATAATATACAACAAATTATCGTTAGTCTTCAACAGGAAAAATATAATAGAATACAAGTGAACAACAAGTTTTAAATCAATATTCGCAATGGAAATAATAATTCATTAGAAGAGTTAAGTAGAAATGCAAACTACTATCTTCTATGTATGAATTTTAAAGTTCATCGCCTATTTTTATCCCCGTAACATCAATCAATATATATCCGGGATCAAATATTCATCCTTTATACTACTGTGCCAAGGACATTCACCAAATGATCATGTTCATCTAAACACTGCTCATCTTTGCCTTACGGCCAAAGATATTCATCGAAATCATTCATCTTTGCATTACGCCAATGATATTCATCGAAATCATTCATCTTTGCACCATCGCCAAAGATATTCCATAATATCATCATTTAAGACCGAGGATGATGAAAATATTTTTTAAAAGAAACGAATCCAAAGAAACAAAATGACAAGGATTAAGGATTTAGATTCGTACTTTGTTTTATCCACGTCCAAAAATACCTCAAAATAATCATAGTGGTGTAAAATTCAAGAATGATCAAAACATGGATACAATCAAAGCTAGTATCCATAATAGATATTTTGGACAAAAGAAGAAATTTCATTTTTCGATTGAATAGTCACGTATTCGTGAATAGTCCAGATATTCGTGAATAAAGTCTTAGATATCGTGAATAAGGTCGATATACGTGAATAGTAACTTTCGACACCAAAAGATAGAAATTTCACAAAAAACATCTTCACGCTTATGAATAAGACTCGTAAATAAGAACTCGTGAATAAGAACTCATGAATAAGAACTCATGAATAAGAACCCCGATATGAAAAAGTTCCAAATTTGATAAAAGTTCCAACCAATATTTCAAAGATAATGATATTGAAGAAATAATATCATTTGAGAAGAAAATAACATCCCTTACCTCGAAAGACAAGATTTAGTTGAAACACCTGGATATAAAGCTGATGACTTGAACTTGCAGAGTATAGCAATACTCAAAGTATACTCAAAATACTCACAAGAATACGCCGATAATATAGAGAGAAAAACTTGAGCTTAAATTGTGATTTTCAATTCTAACCCAAGACTTATTTATAGAAATTGCTTAGAACACCAAAAGTAGAAAATTTAATATAATATTAATATATTTAATAAATTCTCTCGCCCATCTAGACAATCTGATCTCAGCCATCAACACATGTTAAAGATGCCCAAAAACATTTAAAAAACGTTTTTCTTATTTAAATTATTTTAAACTTCCAAAAATCAATTATTTCGAGACTTGAACTTCAATAATTCACAATAAATAGCCCTTTTGCCGGAAAAATTCAAATCTCATGAGTTTGTATAGGAAATTCAATTCTCTACAACTTTACAAAAGAAAGTTTTTCCAAATTCAACATAAATTGACCAAAAATCCACAAATGGGCGATTTTTACAAGCTATAATCAAATTTCAATCGATAAATGGGGTCCAATTTACATGTTTAACATTTTTAAACATTTTTGGTAACAAAAATACTCCTCCTCCACATATACTCATATATCCCACATTCATCGTAAAAATACCATCGTTAATATATTATTAAAATAATATATTTAAATGAATTATTTTATCAAAAAAGATAAAATATTAATTTTCAACAATTGTCACTATAAAAATTTTCTCCATCTATATCCACATAAAATCAATATTTTTCTCATCATATGAATCAATAATTAATTATTCACAAATAATATTATAGAATCACATTACTAACAACCAGGCAGTTCCCAGGAAAGAGGGGGCTTTCCAATAAGAATTTCTCCTTCTTGGCCAAGCAATTAGGTGACCAAACCTCTCCTTAGATGTAAACTTTCTAGACATTGCCAATAATGTTATCTAATAATATTATTCGATAATATGAATTATTGGTTCGATAATGAAAATACTTTGTGTAATGACAATTATCAAACAACAATGATGATATAAAATATCAACGCAAAGAATTATTGAATCAATAAAATAAAATCTTTGAGCAGTAATTATCGTAACCATTATTGAGTAGTGCCTTCTTACGTAAGAATCAATAATTGGTGCAATACTGCAAGTATCATCTTGTGCAATAACGCCATTCATCGTGTTTTAACCACCGGAGTATTCCAACAATTATAAATCTTAGTAACTACTTCCCATTTTTTTTTAAACAACTTATTTTTGTCGCTTTTTTTCCTCCAATCGCTTTTTAGTTATGGGGCCCACACATATGGTCTTACTATCGCATTTAATATTCCCGACAATCTGAATATTCCACGACCAAAACGAATATTCCCAAACAATAATGAATATTATATCACCACTTGCTTATTTAAAATATTTGCGCATTTTACCCATAACTAACCACATTAATCAAATCCACCCTTACTATTTCAAAATAATAAATAAAGGAAATTTCTTTTTATTTAAAAAAAATTTCGGGGTCTTACAAGTGACATTTAGTACATGTCTCAGAGTTGTTACCTGAATAATTTTCCTTATTTGTTTTGGTAGAAATTGGTTTATCCTTATTCTTAAAACCTTTGCCATTTTTTATAAGTCTTCTTCTTATAGGATCCAATGGTAGTAAAATGAGAAACATTAGGTTTTTCAACCTTAAGCCTTTCTTCATCTTGGATGCACATGAAGATTAGCTTGTTCATCTTCCATTTTTCTTTCTGCGTGTTATAATTGATCTTAAATGAATCAATCTGTGCAGGAAGAGAAGTCATAATGAAGTGAATAAGAAAACCCTCAAAAATCGCCATGTCCATACCCTTTAATTTAAATTAAGGCCATGTCGTTCATCATCATAATGTGCTCGCGCACCCCACTAACCCCATCATACCTGCTAGTAAGCATTTTTAAAATAAGGATACTTGCATGAGTTTTAGAAGAACCCTTAAATTGTTACTCGACTGAAGTTAAGTACTCTTTATCATTCTCAAAGTCAGGAATGACTCCTCGAATGGTTGTCGTTTTTAATAATCATAATGGACATGCAGTTGAATCGCTCCCACTTTCATAAATAACCTTTTGCTCAATTGAGCTAGTAGTTATAAGTAGAGTAAGATGATCCACTCGTAGTGCATAATCCAAAATCATAGTGCCGAGAACAATTTTCATTTACACTTTTCAAGCAGTAAAATTAGTTTCATTAAAGATTTCAATTCCAGAGAGATACCCAGAAATAGTAGTTGGAATCAATGTCGAAACATAATCAAGCTCATAAACATGCTTACAAAAAACTAAAAGAAATTCACAATGTACAACAATAATTAATAATTAATCATAATAAAAACCAATCATAGAATGACAAGCGATTAGTTACATAAAATCTATTTACAACACCAAAATAGATTTTAATAAGATGTTGGTGCATAATTATCAATCTTTCGTTGGTCCAATTAATAATATGTTAATAACATCCCCATAATATAATGCAAAACACATTTATCCACGCATCACCGTTGGGCAGAAACGAAATAAACATGTTACTTATGCAATAAAATTCCATTTAATAAATTCTAATTCTAATTTTTCCGTTGGGTAAAATTAAAATCTTTATTTATTAAATATAACATTATGTGACTTTTCTTAATCTTTAATTGTTTCAATTAATAATCCTCCGTTGGGCTGATTATTAATTTTAACAATAAAAGAGTCACACATACATGTAAATTATTATAATCAAACTCATTTTTCTTTAAACATATTAATCAAGTTTGAAAATTAACATTATTTAAAATTTACATATAACATCTTAAAAGCCCTAATAATATATTACATCATGTTCAAAAAATTTAAATTAAAATATATAATTATGAACATGAATTGATTATAAATAATCATGTAAAATTTAAACTAAATACATGATGAATTGATAATATTTTTATAATCAGAATGACTAATAAATTTATTATAATATTCCTGATGGTTTTATGAATAAAAGTGAAATATTATGTAAAATGGGTTGTGAATCCTGAACATACAAAATAGATGGAATTAACAATAAAAAATAATGCGTGGAAAGTAAATTCCAATCCATAAATTATTTGGTTCCACCCATGATAGATCACTAGTAGTTACCATCAGAAGGAATATATGACTATTTACAAGCACAGTAGATATAAAAGGTAGCAATATATATGTTTAGTATGACATAAATTAAAAATAATCATAAAATATTAAACATCCTTTATTAAAATATTTTGGTAGCGTAACTGAGTATTCAATTGCAGTAGGATAAATGCATGAATCCTTTTCACAAATACTGCATATACCTTCAGTTCGAAAACTCATATTCATGAGAACATACCAAACAATTGTACATCATCCCAAATAAAAGGAATATGTTAATTGACACAGTACTTGATGATTTTTTTTCCTTAAATTAGTACTGCATATATATGATTGCAACAAATAAACGGAACAGTACTATATATATTAACGAGATTATGCGGAATTAAAATTCTAGCATAACATCATATATAATTAATTTTTTTTATACAATAACGTAATCATAGCTTTGATACCAGATGTTGAATAAATTATACAGGAACGTATTATTGCATAGAATAAATAAAATCAATTAATCATAATATTAAGTACTTGCATGAATTGAGAGAAGTCATCTTGTATGTATCATGTTTCAGCTGCGCTTAAGGGTGAAAGTCTTCAATTGTCTCTCTCAATCTTAGAATGGATGTATAGGTGTATAAAATTCTTGAGACGACAATTAGAACCTAACCCTAACTGTTTTATTTATAGAATAACTAAGGGTCAAAATCGTCCATCAAGATTATGAAACCCTAAGGCCTATTATACCAAATATTATTAAGAATATAATTTATAGGCCACATAATTAATTACCAAGCTCATAAATAAAGTAATTAAATTAATACAATATGTAAACTCAATAATTAAATAAATAGTAGAGACCACATAAGAAAATAAAATATTCTAACATATTATAGATAAAAACTTTATACACTTATATCTAATTTTTATGTTTAATTATGATGTCGGTATTAGAACTCAATATTATAACAGTTAAACAATCTACAAGGCTTGTCAACGCAAACAACAACTATATTATAGTGGGACATGCACATTTAGTTATTCTATATATGGAATAAAAAATAATACAAATTCCATTTGACATTAAAAACATTTAAGTAACTAATTGAATTCAATTTATATATATGCAAAATAAATTACTGTTTTGACACTTTTTCTCATTGTTTTGTAGTCAATAGCCTATAGCTGTTTCATGACAAAATTAATGAAATACTCATTGTAATTGTCACATTACATTATTTAGTTTTTATTTTTTTAAATTATCCCACTAAATTAATTATTATTTTGAAATTGGGTCATTCCGTTAAAAAAATAAACGAACATTAATTTTTTATTGACAAAACTAATGAATCACCCATTGTAGTTGACATGTTTTACTGATTACATCATTGAACTTTTAATTTTTTAAATTACCTTATTAAACTAATTAATATTTTAAAATTAGGTCATTCTGTTATCTTTATTTCACGAGTGTTAAATCGTTTCAGTTTTTATCCTACGTGAACATGAAAAAAAATTTGATTTATTCTTTCTCTTCCTAGCTTCCTCTCATTCTCTTATTCCCCTTCTTATAGATCATATAGATCTGCATTTTTTTTCTCTCTAAAATTTATGAAAATTTCTAAATTCGAATATCCAAAATATTGAATTGAGCTTCAAAGTTCAATATTTTTATATAACAATGGAGTTTGAATCCCCAATAAAAGTAACAGATTAAGTTATACTCTTTTCTTTTCAAAAATAAAATTTGGCTTTTGATGTGATTAATCTAACTTCTGAAAATAATAAGTTTTATTATTAGTAATATCATTTAGATTGTGTAGAATAAATTAATTTGAACAAATTTTGAATTTAAAAATATTTTAAATTAATTTTAAGAAGTTAATATGGCTTTGTATTATAAAGCAGATAAAACATTTGATAATTAAGTTAAGAATATTTAATAAATTATAAACTGAAACAGTATATAGATATGTATGTAGATATTAGCCTTTCCTTTTGTGCCAGGTCGTAATCAATTTCAGGCCAATTTGTTAACGTTTCTCATTGTCCCTTCCAGACCAAAACCAAAACCAAAACCAAAACCAAAACCAATTACAGATGTTTGAACATTAGGGGATTTCACGCGCAGCTAAACTAATTTTTTTTATTAAAAAAATTAATAAATTTATAATAAAAATAATATTTTTTTTAATAAAATCGTAGCTATAAATTTTATAATCTATATTTTTATTTTAAAAATAAATAAATGTTCTAAATATCAATTTTAACGTCATGTAAAACCGTCTATACTCTGTCACGTCATGTAAAACCGTCTATACTCTATCGTCTCTCACACTCCTGTATTAAGCGGCTTACTACGCCAAATTCTCTCTCTCCTCTCATCCTTCGTCCGGAAGAAAAGAAAATCAGCTTCTCTGTCTATTGCATCGGCGATGCATGAAACGGAGTTGCACGATTTATCCGACGATGCCGATTACGCTGCTTCTCTACAGCAAGTAAGCGATCACACCAATACACATGTTTGTTAGAACTGCAATCTCACTTGATTTATTCATTATCAATAATTCAATTAGACTGTGTTATGTAATTGATTTGGATTATGAGTTCGTTAATTTTCTTAATGGAATGTCTTTGATGGTGAATTCCCTTTTGATCGTCATACGCGTGTTAGGGTTCAGCGAGCATGACTCGTAGTGATAGTAGTAAAATGAGTTCGTCCAGCGAACCAGAGTTTGCTGAATTGGTGTATTTGAAGGATAATGTGAGTATTCATCCGACTCAGTATGCGTCTGAAAGGATAAGCGGCCGATTGAAGTTGATTAAGCAAGGATCTTCGATATTTATGGTATTTTTTGTGTTGTTTTACTTACCAGATTTTTTTTTTTTATATATATATATAACCTAATATGATTCGAGGAACTAATTGGGTTTAATTTTGGTAGACATGGATTCCCTATAAAGGACAAAGCCCAAATGCTAGGCTCTCTGAGAGAGGTTAAAATCTAAATAATCATATTGTCTGTAGTATTGTATTTATATACTCCATTACACACCACCTGCACGCACACACAAACAAATACATATTAATTATCATTAATTCATTGCAGATAAGAATCTTTATACGATACGGTCAGTGCCTCTTACTGAAATTAGGTCAATTCGAAGGCACACTCCAACACTTGGGTGGCAATATGTTATAGTTGTTCTGTCATCAGGTATGACCATACAAATAATTTTATGTACATTTTTGTCGGTAAAAATTGCACTTAGTCTGGTGATTAATGAATTAATATCTAATGTCTTCCATTTTCATTAAAAGCTTTGTCATAATATACTTCTCAGTTTACATGCAACATACTTTGTGTTTGTGTTGTTGCTACTTGTTAAGCTTATTTTGCGTGCTTTGGGTAATTTTCAATTTTTATGATGGTATGAGAAAATTAGAAATACATTTTTTTAAAGTGCAATTTATTTTCCTAACTTCTTATTGGATGTTAAAGAGCTTCAAACACCCTTTCATTATATATAAAAAGAGTAAAAATAATTTATTTGTTTCATTTTTTCCTTTTATGTAATCTTTTAAAGCTGCATGATCCTAGTTTTCATGTCATACTAAGCATAGCATCTCAATGCAAATGGTTTGACGGCTCATTAGATACTGTTCTGTAGTAATATTTCCTTATTATTTTTCGCTTTCGCTTTCAAAAGTTATTTTTTCCTCCTGAATTTATTGTAAGCCCATAATCTTTTGCAGGTCTTGCGTTTCCTCCTCTTTATTTCTACAATGGAGGAGTCCGGGAGTTTCTTGCTACAATAAAGCAACATGTTTTTCTTGTTAGGTATGTTATTCTTTTTTATGGTTGAAATTGTTTCCATTGCTATGACAAACGATGTTTTTCCATTGCTATAGTTTGATTATATCTTTATGCATCTTAAAATCTCACCTCTTAATACATATTAATGTTTGAAATTGGGATAAAAAATTTCCCTCTGAATGCCTCTAAATCATTAAGATACAAATATGAGTCTAAACTATTCAGAAGATTTCTTAATACAAAGATGTGAGCTGTTAAGATGCATTAAAAAGTGGGCTGTTAAGATGCATTAAGACTTCTGATAGTAGACATTTTTTTTTGGTGAAGTAAACCTGAAATCTGGCTAGATATGTAATGGATTGAGCCAATTGGAGATAGGATGAACTTATTAAGTAACCCCAGGTGGTGGGATTAGGGTTTGTTTTGTTTGAAAGAAGAAACTTAACAGAATGAGACATACTTCATTCATATCAAAATGCATCTGTCATTCTTCTTGGGTACACCACTACTTAATAATTAACAATTGAGGGAAATAATTAATTATTCAGTTTAGTTAAGATTATTTTATTGGCTCAAAACTTTGTCGGTATTCTGTATTGACCTAATCCCTCAGAGGCAATGAATTATACACAAAGAAGAGGTCTCACAAAAATCATTTTAAGTCCAACACAAAAATCTCCTTTTTTTTAAGTTGCCCTTCCCAATGAGATGGGGTGGGGATTTGTCAGTCTTATTAGCTGAAAACTGGGACAACTCTTAACTTCATCGATAAGTGCTTGGGTTGTCAAGCATGAGTGTTTTGGTTTGACCAAGCAAGCAATCACTTTTTGCATTTATGTCAAAAGTATATCCATTATACTTCTCCCAGTATCTTGTATATATTATATATACTTCAATTGGTGGTGTCTTACATTTGAAGAATATCTCTTATGTAGGAGTATATGATGGCAAAGATGTTTAGTTTCAAGTGCAAGTTGAGTATATTATATAACATATCATATACGTAACTTTTGCTATCATAGTGTGTTATGACTAATTCATCATGTTTAGCTTGGTGTCAATTGGAGTCTTACTTTGTTTGACATCACTTCTGTTTTTGACTTTTGCTGATTAGTTAATATATTAGTTGCTGCTGTTTCAAAAATCACCTGTCAGATTGTTGCTTTATCCTCATTTGACGGTATTGTGTTTCCAGATCAGCAGAAGATGCAAATGTATTTCTTGTGAATGATTTTCAAGATCCTCTCCAGGTGCACAATGGTTTTGAATTATTCTTTTTCTTCTGCAGCTGTAACAACTTTTGCTAATTTCCGGGAACTGAATGTTTTTTAACTTTACTGAAACAATATATTACAGATGTATAACTCATCTATTTATCCTTCATTTTCCTTGCTTACAATGATCAGTAAAGTAGAACCTGAGTTTTTGAATTTCATTTAATACAGTACAGTCTAAACAAATTTCATGTGCTAATACATAATGAATTGGGTTAGAAACAATTAATACGTGTACTTACATTAAAATATTAAATCACCTTTTAATCGCACCAACTGTGGAGCACGGCGTAGAATCTAGGATTGTTAATTTTCTTCTATCAGTTTAAGGATTTTGACCTATTCGTAAGTTAGACCATTGGCTTAACCAAGTAGTAGTAATTACTAAACTAGAACTGTTGGTAGATGCTCTACCACATGAAAAATTTGAGTAGAAAAGTGAGGCATAATTTGATCGTAAAGCTACGTTTACAACTAGCAATAATCAGGATTAGAACTAGAGTCAACTTACTCGACAACATGGTAGCGAAGGGCAAAAGGTGTCAGGACTTTCTTTCTCAAGAGTGGGATGTGTGCCAATCCACTGATAGATGTGGCGAAGCGCATAGCGTGCATTAGTGAATTTTTAGAAACTGTGTCTGTAATGATTTATCTAAATAAATAAATAAACGATTCTCATCTGAATGTTATGAAATATTCTCTTTTGTTGATTTAATTTTTTTTCCTCTTGAAGACAACAAGACTGAATAATCATTGCTTAAAAATTGTTTCTGACACTTGACAAATTATAGAACCAAATTTCTGGATCTAAGTTGACTTTTAAACTGAATGTTATTAAGTGTGTATTTCTGTAAAATGCTATTGAACCACTCCTCAACTTTGGAAGCATTCACCTGGGGCGCAAAGCTTTTTTTTTTTAAATGAATTTGTTTCTTTTTTCTATTATGTGATCAACTGTTAAAACAGTTGACTCTGATTTCTTGTTGTTTTCTATGACAAATTAGCTAATTATTTTTTTAGTTTTATTTGGTATGATTTCTGTCTGCAGAGAACTTTGTCTTCTTTAGAGCTTCCTAGGGCTGTTGCTGTTGCAAATGGACCATCTCCATCTGTTTCAACTAGTGAGAAGACCAATGGGAGTGTGTTTGATGGAAGTTTGAGTAGTCTTCAACAAAATGGGAGGCAGAAGCAAAAAAAGCCATGATCCTGCTCGAGATCTTTCAATTCATGTTTTGGAGAAATTCTCTCTTGTGACCAGATTTGCTCGGGAAACAACATCCCAGCTCTTCCGTGAAAATAGTGATGGCTTTGGAACAAGTGAAAAGAGGAAACATAACCAGTCTTCACATGATCACCCTCGCAACACAGCATCCATTGATGTTAAGGTTCCAGATGAAATTCCAGTTGTTCCAGATCCACTGGAGGTAACCTCTTTTCTATAAGTAGTAAAAGATTCGATCATGGAGAAATATGTTGCAAGTAATATGTTGTGTTCTAGATTATGTGAAATTGGCTGATGAGTTCGCGGAGAACTAAAAGGAGGCTAGTGGGCATGAGTTTGAGTATGGACTGCTGTTCTAAAATAAAACAATCAATAATTAAAATTTGTTTATTTTAGAGGTTTTCTGATCGTTAAAAATTTGGTAGGTCCCACATGGTATCAAGCTCTGTTAAAGGAGCCTAGTTTGATGTTTAGTGCTTGCCGGGGTTATGCAGCCTTAAACAACTCTTGCCTTAGATTGAGATTTTAATTTTAGCGTAGTAGTCGTGCATTTTAGCTTGTAGAGGTGCCTGAATAAAGACTTGAGGAATTGATCATGTATCTTGGTTTTGGCTCTCTTTGAGATTTGATTCTTAAATTTATTCAAAACTGTAATTCAGCTTTTATTTCATAAGGATAAAGCTCACATAAGCAAGGAAATAAGAGATATTACTACTGAGGCATCCATCTTGTATTATTTTGATGCATTTCGTACGTGGATATAAACAATGGGACAGTGGAATTTTGTGTTATAGAAGGTACTTGTAGAGCTCTTTCTCTGCTAGAGGATAGATACTTCTCTTAAAAAGGAGAAGCTAAAGAAAGAGCAGGGATGTTTCAATATTGCCACTGTACCTTAAAATATTAACAAGAGGGTGCCTCTTCTCTTTGATTCTCTTTCTCCCCTTCCCTCTTTCTCAATACATCTATTCATTTGGTTTTAGTATTTAACTTTTATTAATTTAATGGGGAAGATATTCATTTAAATATAAGTTTGAACGCGAGGCAGCCCTTCCTCTCATTCACTTCAATTGTATTGCGAAAGATGTTTTATTTGAAGAAAAATTTAAATGCAAGGGCAGTGAGGCAGCCGTTCCTCTCAGTTGCTTCAGTTGATTACCTGTGATTTATAACAGTTAGGTAACATATGTTTTATTAAAATCATTACTGATTTGTAGTTTAGTTTAAATTTTTGTAGATTATTTTGGGAATTCATGTGATGTATTACGGCATTGCTTTCTTTTTGTCCCCCCCCCCCAACCCAACCCAACCCAACCCAACCCAACCCAACCCAACCCAATATTATAATGCATAGTTCATCATCTTATGCTTCTTAATTTTATTCCTTTGTCAAC
Source organism: Panax ginseng (assembly GCA_020205605.1). NCBI lineage: Eukaryota > Viridiplantae > Streptophyta > Magnoliopsida > Apiales > Araliaceae > Panax > Panax ginseng. The sequence goes on from CM035144.1 coordinate 125,686,850, forward strand.
AGGTTGATAAATTAACACTGATGTGGGGAAAACCACGTCAGCCTCCCTTGGGCCCTGAAGAGGTAAGGACTGCCACTATCTTTATTTATTTATATTTCTATCATAGTTGTTAAGGCGTCGCCTAGGCGTCCAGGCGATGAAAAACTGATACGGCGATGGGCGTCTTGAGGTGGAGCTGTTAAGGCGGGCGCCTTGAGAAAAGACGCCTTAGCAGCTCTGGCCCAATCAAAGTATTTTACAATTCTGATTCATTAACCAATGACCCACCGATTAAAAATCCATGACCCATCGATTAAAAATCAGGGAGAAATGAAATAAAACGCTAAAAAACTTATCAGTAATCGGATTCGACACCTTTATCAGACTACATATTTGTGATGGTTGCAACTTTATTTTCGATATGGTGTTTGTTGAATTCTTCATTTCTTTTACTGATTTTTAATATCAAGTGTTTTGTTTTTGGATTGTTATTGTTAAGTATTTACATAATTATGTCTTTAATGTTATTCCATAGTGTTATGTTTTGAGTTTTGATGTATATGAAATTTTATTGTCAATATATTTGTTAAGTAAAATAAATAATATATAAATTGCGCGTTGTAAATGACTTGTCATAGCAGACGCAGACGCCATGGCGATCGCGCTTATGCGCTTTAAGCGTCCAGGACGATTGACTACCGCCATGACTTCATTGCAGTAATGCCGTGACAACTATGATTTCTATGCTATTGCACTCAATTACTTAGATGATCAGGCGTGAATGAGAACACAAGTAAATGATTATCAGACCTTTTCTTTTCTTGGCGCATTGGGGGTTTTGCTTGTTTTGTTCAAATCATGAATTTTGGGTTTTCCCATCTCTTTTAAGCTTATTCTTATCCAGTTCCTCTCAAAGCTGTGTGAGGAACGCAGAGTGTATATTCTGTAATAGATATGTATCTGAAGTTACCCTTTAGGAGTTCTTTAAAGTAAAATGTATTTGGATTGAGGGTTTCATCCGCCTTCTTGATTTTGTCCTGTTTAATTGTCTTGATTTGGTATCACATGGGATCTACAGATAAAGTAGTTTTTGTAATTCTATGCATTTTATATCCTTCAGAGTCCAATTCCTCTTTTTAAAATGTACTTCAATTGGTGGATTCCTCCACCTCCTTGATTTATTCCTGTTTTACTTTTTCTTAGGTGGATCTACAAAAATCCTATACTTTTTGGCCTTAAACTAAGCTTTTGGTGGTGTGGGATGTGAATTAGATTAGTGATATGAATAGAATATAGAATAACTGGCCAAAATTTTTGTATTATAACCTTGATCATATGAAGGTCTATGAAACTAAAAAGAAAGATTTTTTTATCCCATCCTCCTATGACCCTTCTACCACTCTAAAAAGAATAAAAACGTTTTTTGAAACAATGTTCATGAATCCATTTTATGATTTCTGAATGCACTTTTTTGCAGTGGTCAACTTTTTTGGATTCTGAAGGGCGAGTAGTGGACGCAAAAGCTTTGAGAAAGAGAATATTTTATGGAGGATTGGAGCATAGTTTGAGGAAAGAGGTTCATATGTTATAGTTTGACTGTCTTTCCTTTTGGGTGGTTGAGCATGAAGATCACTTCTTAAGGTTTTAATTTATGACTGCAGGTCTGGACATTCTTGTTGGGATACCATGTACATGATTCCACGTATGCAGAGAGGGATTATCTTGTGTCAGTCAAAAAGTCAGCGTACAAGACTATAAAAAACCAGTGGCAGGTTTGTGATTAAGCTTTCGTCTCCTACTGACTGAGTGTTTGGTACATATGCGCATTTGAATCGAAGCTTTCACGTGTTTCCTTTCATGTGATATTTGATATAATCATTTGTTTTATTGACTTAAAAAAAATCATTATTTGTTATTGCAAGATCTCTCTCTCTCTCTCCCCCAATGAGGCATTTCCTTTAACTGCATCTGTTATCTGTGACAGCTTGCTTTCTCCCCTCTTTCTTTCCTAAAGCAAGTGATAGTGGGCGTATTGTCTTGCACGTCTTGTTCGTTTTTATAATTTCTTATTTGGATATGTACTTTGTTAAGCTAAAACCAGTTGCTTTAGAGCATGGTGTATGAGCTTAGGAAACCAGTTTTTCTGGTGGAAATACTTGCATCTGTGTCCCCATGAAAGGTCGTTCTGCTAAGTGCTAACATGTATGAATTTACCCTTGGGTGACATAGGACGTCAACCACCCGTTCACTCTTTATGTTACAAGTCAAGCTTCCTTAGTTTGTAATCAACTGTAAAATTCCAAAAGTTTTCGTGTGCCTCTTGGTTGAGAATTTTGTGCATTTTTATACACTATACCAGTGACTAAATGGGGGATGTCAAAATTGCTACAGCTAACTTTTTAAGGGATTTATCAGTGCTAAGTTGGAGTTTTGACAGCTTTATTTTCTCTCTACAACATGAATTAGAAGAACGTGCTGAACCACCGAATTAGAACCTAAATTTAGATAAAACCAAAGGTTTTTAATTCTGCATTTTTATGTGTAAAATACTTCTATGTTGTCAAGGGACAAGCATGGGTATAATATAAGAATTCAGTCCAATTTTCCTTAATTTCTTCTCTAAATATGATGTAGCCAAGCTGTAGTTCCATAGAGTACTAACCTACAAGAGTGTATTGAAAATAATGATTCATGCTGAAGCGTTTTTCTAATCAGAAAATTGATCATATTGTTTGATGATAAACATAAACGCATATTTTGGCGTCTTTTGATTTACTGTTGTTTTTTCAAGAATTTTTTTGGCAAATTTAAATGTGATATTTCCTCTGGAGAATCCTGGCTTGTATTTTTTTCCTTGTCTTTTCCATAATGTTTCTCTCATTATTTAACAAACAAATTTAGTCAATAAGCTTAACATTAAAGAATTAAAATGCATAAAATGCATTTATATAAAAGAATAAAAATACATTTTCATTATTTTATTTTATTACTCATTTTTGTCATTTTCATCTGTTTTATCCTTTATTTTCTTTTTGTCTTTCTACTTTTGCAATTTCATATGGATTTATTTTCTGCCTACCCCAACTAGTTTGGGATAAAAGACGATGAATTGAGTTGAAGCTTTAATTAATGTGTTCATGGTTTTTCCTCCAGAGCATCTCCGAAGAACAGGCAAAAAGATTTACGAAATTTAGGGAGAGGAAAGGACTTATCGAGAAAGATGTGGTATCAAAAGAATTAACACACTCTTCTAATTTCGGTGAAGTTTAAAAAATAAGTTGACGGACTAAGTTAACATTCAAACTTGTCATATTTATTGTGTTCTTGTTTCAAGGTAAGGACTGACAGGTCGCTCTCATTCTACGAAGGGGACGACAATCCAAATGTGAATCTTCTACGTGATATACTGCTGACATACTCATTCTACAACTTTGATCTCGGTTATTGTCAGGTAATAGGTTACACTATCATTGACCGCCAAGTACTCAGTATTTAAGGGCTTAATGATGTTGTAGTTGGACTATTACTTTCAAAAACATTTCAAATAGTGCAATAATACTGCATTTATAAGTTGCAATATTTCACGTCCTGTGCTATTCATTTTATAGATACTTGAATGACAACATTCATAAATAGTACTAATAAAAAAGTTTTAAGTTATTATTGAATTTGTTAAAAAATATAAGTTATATTCTTTAGATGATTTACAAAATCAAAACATGTTTGCTTATGTTCGGATGTTGCACCTTCTCACGCTGATTCACTGAAAATCACAAGTGTGGAAAGACTGATATTCTATTACGTGAAAAGTTGAAACAAATTGACCTAAATATCTCTCATTAATTTGAGCAGCTAACTTGGTCTATGAAGTAGCACGAACCCTCACCACTGTGGCAGTAGGCCAAGATGGTTTAAAGGTAATGGGACGTCATCACTAGTTCAAAGAAAAATTAGTGGTGGCATATTTCCATCCTCTAGCGGGAGCATCCATGTTTGCATGTCTTACAAGATCAAAAAAGACTTGCTTAATGGATCTAGCCATCCCCTAGCCATTGTCTAGCTCATGAGCATACCTTACAATATGCTTTAGAGGTCAGACGGTACACTTCCCAACTTAACTAGATTTCATGACATTTCCTACTAAGAAGTATGGGGATGGCACCTACATGCGATGGGTGCGGCTTCAGGCCGCATCCTCCTCACAATTTGGCCTAAGGGTGTACCAGAAAAAATAAGAAGAGAGAGGAGACTTATGGCTCATATGTCATCGCCGATGTGCTGTTCTATTAGGTATTTTCATCTCTCTTCTTTCTCTTTCATCTCTCTTCTTTCTCTGCCTTCAGTCTTCTTTTTCTCTATTCCTAATTCTTTCTCTGCCTTCAGTCTTCTTTTTCTCTATTCCTTCTTCTTTCTCTCACTTCAGTCTTCTTTCTCTCCCTTCATTTTCATTTTGGTTTTTTTTTCTCTACCGACGTTTTGATCGAGTAGGTTGAGTGAGAACTGAGATACAACAACAATAAGGGCTTGGACGTGTTTAATTAAAGATACAACAATAATAAGGGTCTGAGCCTGTTTTGTATTTAACTAAATATACAACAACAATGAGGGTCTGTTTGGCTCTTTAGAACAACTCAAAACACAATTAAACTATTTGGTACTTAAATACTTTGGCAAAGTAACTTAATTTCAGCATGTTACACAATTGAACTCCCTACTTTGCATTTAACTTGAAGTATTTTACTTTTCTGATTTTTTTTTAATTATATATGTAATACTCTAGTTATATAAATACATATATAATATTTAATAAATAAATATATGTCGTATACCCGAAGCACTCAAATTCCCATTTTTTAAAAATTAACGAATATCGATATTCATTTCGCGCACTCGAATCCTTCTTAGATTTCGAACAAACATAAAGCCAACAAAGAAGTGATCACTTCATGATATTTTTTAGGGACCTATTTAGTCTGCTCATGGTTTGGTTTCATTTTAGTCCTTATAAATGTTTTTTTTTAAATCTCCCCTACTCTATTTTTTAGAGCATTACTTTAGTCCTCAACATTGCCACCTCATTAAAAATTATGATATGACATTAAAAATGAAAAAATGTTGAGATGTAAATTCTTTTAAGCCCATGCATATGAGATTAAGGACAAGTCTTTTACCTATATTTTGGTTTTAAAAAATAAAAAATCTTATTTACTTTTTTTCCTTGTTAATTTGCAAATTTTAAATTCTCAAAATTGATATTAATTTTGTTTTATTTTAATTAGTGTAATAGTCTATAGTGAAAACTACTTAAGAATTATTACTAACTGTAAAAATGTTATTTTAAAAATTAAATAAACCTTTTGCAAGAATTTAAAATTTATTTTTTTCAAAGCAACTATGATAATCTTTATTGATTAACCTGAGAAACCTGAATTTCAAGGAGATTAATAGCCATTTAAGAATGATAATGTAAATAACGGATATTATTGTCCTTAGTTTCACATATTTGGAGTTAAAAACTACACCTAAACATATTTTTTCTCTTTTTTAGTACCATGTCAACTTTCTCATGAGGTGGCATCGTTTGAGAACTAAAGTAATTCTCAAAATTAGTGTGAGAAAAAAAACGTACATGGACGAAAATGAAACCAAACCATGAGTATGAGGAGCAAATTGGTCGTTTTGCCTATTTTTACTCTACTTTATCATTTGTATTACTCAGAACATAGTCATTATACTATATTTGTTTCCAGATCTGTGACAAGGCATGAAGTGGAGAAAAATTCAGGCATAAATGGAAACTTTAAGAACGTAGAAGTTAAATATTATATCTTCAAAGTTGATATTATGTTGTTGCACAACAGAAGCAGTATGTTGTATTTGTAGTTTTGTACTACTATACAGGGAGCTTTGGTTTTTGCACTTTTACTAAGCTCTACATTAAAGGTAGCAAATGGGTTAATTTAATGGGTAGTGGATAAATTTTAATGGTTTGGGGGTCGTCTTGATTGGGTCACTAATTGTTAATTTTAAATGGGTTGAATATGGTTAATTTTAAATGGATATGGGTCAAACCCATTGACCCACATTCAACCCATTAAAACTTTATCTTTGACATAACATTGAATCTTACAATTTTGAAGGTCAGACCATCTGGGTTGAGACACAATTCTTGGGTTGGATGGGTCAACTAATTTTTATGCTCAGTTTCTCCTCCGAAGTCTAGATAAAAAAAATGAATATATATATATATATATGTGTGTGTGTGTGTGTGTGTGTGTGTGTGTGTGTGTGCATGTATTGAGAGAGGAGAGAAACTGGTCAAATAAAATGCACATGAGATTGAGAGAGGAGATATGAAGGCAAAGCTTACTCCTGCATCATGCTTGGTAGCAAGTGCACAACTCATAAGCTGTCGATGTCCCTGACATGGTTGAAATTACTGATTTTTATTCCTCTATTCGACTCTAGATCCGCTTCCTAAATCTCATGGAGGTCGTCATCAACTCAATTTGTTTCTATATTTTGGGTTTTTAATTCTATTTTCTTACTTTTAATTATTCGGAGCAGATAGCCGAAGAAAGTGTTGTTTTGTAGACCCGAAGCTGGAGATCAAAAGAGGGGATTAATAAAAGAGTTTGATAGTTGGTCTTTTATTTACCCACTATCAACCCATGAGGTTACCCGATTAACCATTGTTACTCATCTAACCAAACCCAATTAAGACCTGTTAACATAAGTGAGTCAACCAACCCATTAAATCATGGGTAAATTGGATGGGTTGATGGGTCATGTTTCAATTTGGCCACCTCTTCTCTACATGATGTCTTCTTTACCATTACGTCTATCAAACGGGGTAATCCCATTATATGCTTTATAGAATAAAAAAAATGATGGTATAACATTTTCATGATTTGTATCACCGAACCAAGTCAACAAACTGAGTTCCACTAGGACAAGCTGGGCTAATAATAGTAGTTGTGGCATCTTTTGTTCATATAGTTCATACATATAACAATTTATCTTACGTTGCGCATGTATACAGTTATTTGTTAATTGAACTTTCTAGCCTCTTGTCTTTTAGGGAATGAGTGATCTTCTGTCGCCGATATTGTTTGTTATGAAAGATGAATCAGAAGCATTTTGGTGTTTTGTTTCTCTGATGAAAAGACTTGGGCCAAATTTTAATCGTGACCAAAATGGCATGCACTCTCAACTCTTTGCATTGTCAAAGGTTCTCTCTCTCTCTCCCTGTGTGTGTTAGTGTGTATATAATTCATCTTTGCTTTATGTTGACAAATTCTCAACTGGACTATAATATTCTCTAAATTCAGCATTTTTTTCCTGTAAAATTTTGGTTCCTTGTGTTGTTTTTTTTACAATTTTTAGACCCGTTTTAGATCATGATGCTAGTGATAAGGGCACAAATTTTGGATGTGAAGAAAGAATACATAGGATCACTACAAACAGTTTTTACTGTTATTATATATATATATATATATATATATATATATATATATATATATATATACGGTCCGGATCTTAAGCTCACCCCTTATCTAGCTCACCTTGCTCACCCCCTTTAGCGACGGATCGGGCGACGATTCGGTCCGTCGCTATATGTAGAACCGTCGTCTTAGCTTTTAGCGACGGACAACATATATCTCAAACATATAGCGCGAAACCTAATCGTAGCCTTGATGATTTAAAGAGGGTGAGCGGAAATTAAAAATCATTTGTATTTATATATATATATATATATATATATATATATATATTGACCCTTTGCTTTAAGGAAACAATAAAAGAACATAAATTCCAAGTTTTTTTGCTGAAGACTTAGCTGGGAAGAAGAAATAGTTTATATTTTTGACTTCTTTTTGTAGGGACTAGTAATTTTTTTATGCATATTAATAACAGTTAGTGTTTTGTATTTGCTAGTTTTTATTTATTTATTTTTTGTTTAGTGATTATTTGGTTGTAGTTGATGTAATTAAGATTAGCCGTATATCTATTTTAGTTGTCTAGGTATTTTAGACATATATTAGGGTAATTTTAGTCTTTTTATTACTCCATCTCTTTATTATTTGCCAAGTATCCCTTGTGAGGATAGGAAAACCAACATCTTCCTCTACATCTCTCCCTGTCTTCAGCTTTGCACTTTTTTTTATTCTTTTTTTTTTAAACGCCTTGCACTCTCTTCATGGTACATAATTTCTCCACATCTCCATGACTATAGGATCTTGTAGGGATATAGGGATCTTGTTTTAGGGATTGTTTCCTTGATACTTTACAAATTATATTTTAGGGAATAGTAATTTCTTATCTTTCAGTTTAAAAACCCTACTAGAACTTGTACACATGTTCCTGTGATATTAACCATTTTCTGTGAAAGTTAAGTTTATCTGTGTAGCTGCCTATGCAGTTAAATTTTGCATTAGCAGGTAAAATTTCTTTGAATATACAGAAAGGAGGTTTAAGAGTAGAACTAGAATTCTGCCTGGCCTATGGGACGCTTCCTGTTCGCTGAAAGTGATCTATGACACCAGGGATATAGTCTTTCTTGTTATAATACCAGATTTAATTATTTCATGGGAATATGAAGTTTGACTTAGAGAAGCCTTGAGGTTTTCTCACAAATTTGCTTTAATGTTTTGTAACGTATTCTTTTACTGTTCGGAGTATCACTATGTACATTAAGTAATTTCTTTGATCATCGATCTGTGTGTGCTTAGAGACATCGTTCTTGGTTGGCATACAGTCGTAGTTTATATTGTACTTCAAAAATCCACTCATTAGTTTTCTCTCCATCTCCAATCAACCCCAAAAAACACCTGAAGCTTTCACTTTTTTTCCAGTGGACAACAGTAGACTTCCAATTAATCACAGAAAAATTATTCATTAATTAGTGTGATTAGTTGCATGGGTAAGGTTTACCTCTTGATCTCGTATTCTCGTTTAAAGATTCAACTACTGCTAATTAGTATAAGCAGCTGTAAATAGACATTACTTTAGTAATTCAAAATTTATTTATTTTTGCTTTCAAAATTTCCTTTGAAGAGCTTCTTTTGTTGAGGGTGTGAATGGTTTTGATGTGTCTCCTTCATTAAAAACCTTACGGATTTATTTATTGTTGAAGTATTGATTAGTTCAAAAGAGAGGGAAAAAAATGCTAATGTATTTTTATTGTAGCAGCTGGTGGAATTGTTAGACAGCCCCTTGCACAACTACTTTCAGAAAAATGACTGTTTGAACTATTTCTTTTGTTTCCGCTGGGTTCTTATACAATTTAAAAGGTAAGTGAGGTTGTCTCCATTTTTTGTCACTATGTTTCAGTTCTGCTCCTCACCTGTTATCCTGTATTTCATTTTGCTTCATCTCCCTGTATTGAAGAAGATGATTGTGTCATGTGAATGCTTATAACATTATTTAACCTCTAATCTGATCATGTTTCTCAGGGAATTTGAATACGAGAGAACATTGCGTTTGTGGGAAGTATTGTGGACGCATTATTTGAGCGAGCACCTGCACTTGTACGTGTGTGTGGCAATCCTGAAGAAACATCGCAGCAAGATAATGGGGGAGCAGATGGATTTTGACACACTCTTGAAGTTTATCAATGAGCTGAGTGGTCAAATAGACCTCGATGCAATCCTCCGGGATGCAGAGGCTTTGTGTATATGTGCAGGTGAGAATGGCGCAGCTTCCATCCCTCCTGGAACTCCGCCTTCCTTGCCCATAGAGGATGGTTCATTATTACCTCAACAAGATGATGATGATGTATTGTAAACACAATTGTTGAATGGGGAATTTTTTTATAGCTTATTCATATGTTCAGATTATGGGGAAGCAGAATTAATTACTTTATGTAATTATTGATTTTTTAAATCAGTCCAAAAGATGGGCGAGACTTGTATATATTCCATGTGAAATCTTGTCTTATTCATAATCTCTTACTTTCTTGGAATTATGATCCTCTTCATTTCAAATGAATTGGAGAGTTTTTATTTCATGGTCGAAATTTAAAATATATTAGAATGTGACATGACGGTGATGGGAGAGAGAGATGGTGATAGAGAATATACAAAAAATAGAAATTCCATTTCATTTGAAATGGATCTGAAATAGAGAGGATGCTAGTCTACTTTCTTGATTGTTAGTATTTTGCTAGCATGACTGCATTTAATGCTATAGCTCTGTTTCAGGGTTGGGCCGAGGGCGAGGATTGTTTCTTAAAGAACAATGTTAGTATCACATAAGAAAATGTTACATAATGTTTACATACACACACATGTATATCATGGGCCTATATATATGATATATGGGATCCTTTGTATATATATATATATATATTATGTGATTTTTTTATGCGATAGTATAATAATATTATACAGTGGGTCAAACAAGTTCTTCCCTGTTAGCATGTAGCATTAATGACTAGAGAGTTTAATGCAGCAAACAAAATCCTGAAGTATTATGAATAGAATAGCTTATTCAGATAAGATTACTTTTTCTTGGGCTTTGGGATTTTTGATGGACAACTGTTGGGACTGATTTGGATTTGTCGGATCTTCCCGGTCGAGTATTGTATACGACTTCCCAAAGGGCAAATTAATGTATACCCAAATAATGTGTTGTACAAGTAAAACCCGAAAACTAAAAGTAGTTGAAAAGTTTTTAACCTTTGTTTTGTTTTAGTTTTCAGCATAAATTCAGATCAAGTAAATTTCTGAGATTGTGCAGGATTCAAAGGAGAGTAATGATTATTTTGGTTACTCCCTCCAGTCCTCCCATTTATAAGAAAATTTGTTTTACAAAGAGTTAGTATATATTTTTATTGATAATTGTACAAATGACAACAGGTTTTCAAGTTTCACAATACAATATGTTTCGGAGATAAGAGTAAGGATAAAAAGGAAAAGTCACAAATAAACAAACCAGGAGTTAGGTTCACAGTTTTGGAAAGTTGTCAATATATTATACTAGGGTTTTATAAATGAATACTAATTGATAAAAATTTAATGAATCTGAATCTGAATGAGTTGAATCTAAATCTGAATTAAAAAAGTTGTTTGATAATTGACATGTCTGAAACATCTGAATGACAAAATTTTATTATTTTATCCCTCTGAAAAAATTCAAAATTGTTGTAAATTTATTTAATATAATAGTTAAGATTTTTTTTTAATTTTTTAATTTTTTTTAAAAAATTTTACTTCATTCGATTCTTTCGTTCGGTGTCGTTCAGTTAAAAAATCGAAACTTAACCATTCGGTTAATCATCCATCTTACTTGATTCAAATTAATTCGAGATCAAAAAAAGCGACTGATCGATTCAACCATTCATTCAGATTCAGCTCCATTTAACTCTAAACAAAGAGCTCGTAAGTACTAGTAATTTTTAGTATAACATGTCAGCAACTCAACATGCATGCGAGGAGACATACCTACCTACCTATATGAAATGACCTACAAGGGACCTCTCAAATTTGGGGTCTGTTCGAGAGACAACGATTTAAAGACTACACCTGTACACCCATACTTTGATTGACAATTACTGATGCTTAAAAACACAGTAGCCACTTATGGACTACTACTCCATAAACAAAGTTTATCTTATTAACTACTACTACATTTGTACTAGTAGTAATGAATTAAACAAGATTTAATCCACATTTTATATTATGGAGTACTAGTAGTTATTGAAATATTGTGGGTTTCACGCGATCGACAGCTCCTGAAGACTTGCGGTCCATGGGCCGTGTGGCCTTGTTAGGTCCACGTGATTCCATCTCTACCTTTCTCTCATAGTCATTTGATGATGATACTTGAGGTTTAGTAAAGTTTATGAATTGAGAAAATTAATTACTAACTACATTTTTGTCATTACACCACGTACAAAATTACACGGATGGTTCAACTAACTTAGTCTCGCACCTCCGATTTAGTTTGTGTTTTCAGGGAAATAATATGTTATACACATTTATAATTCTATTTAATCTCACGTATTGTATTGATGTATTTTATAATATAATTCGACATAAATTATTTACAACACAATACATACATAAAAGCAATGATTTAAATATGAATTATTTAACGACACAACATAAACAAAACAAAACAAAAGCTCTGTCTTTTGAGTTCTCTTGTTCGTATCCTTGTCTTATGGTTAAGACGTAATATTATTTTGTTTTGTTGCATTATTTTTTATTAGGATACTGTCGCCTACATAAAGGAGAGTTTATAGGTAAATATATATTACTAGTATTTTTTTAAAAAGATGAGTGTAAAACAATGAAACGATTAGATAAACGATTAAATCCAAAAGCTACACTGCTCTTGTTAGACTGTTAGTTTAATAAAGTTAATAATCATTTTAATAATGCACATGCAATGGAGAAAAAAAAACTTTTTTTATGCATCATATATAATTATATAATGAATAATTAAAAATATTTAATTAATTTATTCTGTTTAAAAGGGAAGAACAAATTAAATAATAGACGTGCGTGTAATATATGCATGAAAATCTTAGCATCATTAGGCATTTTAGGCTGGCGAATATTGGAGATTTGGTTTGTTCATGAACATTGCTAGTTAGTAGATACACAAAAATCAATGCATGTGTTTTTTTTTCTTGCAAAATCATCTAAAAGTCTTAACTTGAGCTTCGGCTATCCTTAAATTAAGTGGACCATGTTTGGGTTTTATGTTAGTCTCACGCTCCTCTAATTTTGGATGAAATACATCCTGCTACTCTCATATGATATATAAGCATAGGACCCAAAAAAAAAAAACCAACAAACAATTAATATATTAATTAGTAAATTAGGTCAATAAACTTTTGTACCGATAACTTAACAACATAAAGTAGAAAAACAAATTTAGTAAATTATAGTGGTAGCACGCGCGGATAAGTGGGAGTGAAGAAGTTTGAAAGGAAAACAAAAGAGAAACAAGTGAAATAAAGAAGAGAAGAAGGTGTCGGGTGAGGAATGGAAACAGCAGAGCAATTGGGTCGGCTAAATGTGTAGCAGTGATACGGACCCCTGTTTTGTAGTAATTGCTATTTTTGTCTCCCCACAAACACTTACTTCCCTAATTGTCTACTACCGCCCTAACTCCCCGGGAGCTTATTATACTACTACTCCTTTTTATTCTCTCTCCCTCTCTATCATATACATATATATATATATAGAGTCCGGATCCAGTCCGGGATCCCGACTCTCTCTCTTTTTGTTTTTTTTGAAACAACTAAAAAAAAAAAAAAAATATGGAATTGAAATTTTTACATATCTCTGTTTTGGGTGTGATTTGGACGCTCTGTCGTATAGTATATATATATATATATAAAATTTAATTTTATAATTTTTTATTTTTTTTTAATTGTTTCAAAAAAAAAAAAAATGGTCCATATTTTAGGACCTGTCCGGGAGTCCGGACAGGGTCCTGTGTGTATATATATATATTCCATCAAACAACATACCCAAATCCTTTTAAACCCATAAATTTCTCTCTTGCTACTTGAATACACACACATATATATTATTTGTATTGGGTTGTGTGATTTGTGTTTGTATATATAGTTGGTGCATGCTTTTGTTGGTTGGAGTAATTGGTATATATATATATATATATATATATATATATATATATATGGAGCTTCAACTGGGACTCGCTCTTATTCCAAATACTATTAAGCAATTTGACCTCAATTCCTCTGGTTACGATCTTAAGGACGTGTTGGGCTCTAACACACATCATGAACAAGACTACTCTACTTCCAACAATTTGAAGAAAAAGCGTAGTTTTGATGAAGCATTTGATCGTGATGATTTTCTTGCTATAGACGTGCCCCAAACACTACCTCTTTTCTTCCGGGAGGATAACCATACCAGCAAAGACCTTGATCAGGAAAACTCCTTCACCATTAACAAGTAATTCCCCCCCTCTCTCTCTCTCTCTATATATATATATATATATATATATATATATATAACAGAATTTTTTTTGGGTGATTATCAATTAGGATAGATTTGATTAAATTTTGTTGTTTTTGGTTGAATTATTTGATTGGACATGCAGAAGTGATGGGGATGAAAATGGTGTAATTGGGTGGCCACCCATTAAATCTTGCAGGAAGAAGCTTTGCTACCACAAGTACGGCGGTGCAGGCGGTGGATCAAAGTCATTGTACGTGAAGGTGAAGATGGAGGGAGTGGCAATAGCAAGAAAGGTTGACTTAAGTCTCCATCACTCTTATGAAACACTGACCCACACTTTGCTGGGGATGTTTGACAAACGTAAATAGTCTATACTCTTTGAAATTAGTAATTATTAAGTTGGGATAGGTACTGTAATAATTTAGTTGGACTGAAAACATTTATATAAGGGCTTGTTTGGTTACAGGCCAAGAAGAAGATATGAAGGCGGCTTACAAGCTCACCTATCAAGACAAAGAGGGAGACTGGTTGCTTGCTGGAGATTTACCTTGGGGGTAAGTTGCATATATAGTAGTAATATATTAATTACTCCATCGATATATATATTGATCTGTAGGGAGTAGTAATTTTGTAGACTTCAAAATTAACGGGGACAATTAACTAAATTGTGACATTGGGAGCTAGAATATCAAATACTATCAGTCAGTATTTTATAGTAAATTGTTTTAATATTTTAATATCTTAATTCTTGGATTTGCAGAACTAATTTCATGAGGTCAGTGCAACGTTTGAAGCTGATCATAAAGAAGGCCTAGCTCTAGCTGGCTGGAGGTGCTTTTGATTGGTGATCTTGCGATAGAGATTAACATTGAGTAATCACTAGTCACTAGTGACGTTTTAATCGGATCATATCCCTTGGAGTAGCGTATATATATATATATACACATCTCTTTCTCTATATATGTTTTGGGTTCTTAAATCCTCCTCACCAGAATATTTATGCCAAACTGTTTTTATGTAACACTGCTGAATTAGTAGATGTATAGATTATGGAAATATGGAACTCAAAAGTGGCAATATTTAACATATCTATAGTAGTAGTATCATCTTTTAATTCCTTACTATATATTCCCTCTCTTCATTTTTCTTTATCTCTTTTTTTGTCTATCATTTGTAGATTTCAAGCAGGGGTGACAATATATAGTGCAATGTGATTCTGATTTTTCAGTAATTTGGTTTAAAAAATCTTTAATTGGAATCGCACCGACACCCTTTTCTATACCAAAATCACACCAGCCAGTTTATATTTAGAACCCCCGACTTGCCGCGGCTAAAAACTAATAATATATTTGACTTAATTTTTATTAAATTAGATAAATATATTTTACGACACACATTATAATAACATTCAAAAAATATAAATTAAAAATATATGTGAGATAACATCATTATAGTTTTAACATTATTATAGTTTTAATATATATCAACTATATATAAAAATATTCATAAATTAACTTTTGATATGCAAAAGTAAAACATAGTAAAAGTATATGTTTGAGTATTAACAATATGATTATATATAATACAAATATATATAGCGGTTCAAGGATCGATAAGAAGCAATGCAATTGTTAAGAAGCAATGCAATCACCTTTGCATTGGGTTCAAAGACAAATACCAAAATCACATCGCATTTGTCCCGCCTTATAATTTTTTTCACCAAAAACGTACTGGCGAAGCCAACGTTCTGATATTTGAATTTAAATTGCCATCCCTCATTTCAAATAATCATGCATTAATGACTTTATATTCCTAATATTAAATACTAATTTATTAATTAATTATTGTTTTAATAAGTTTTTAAAAGAATAATATTGAAATTTTATATCCAACTTGATCAATTAGACTTGAAATCTACAAAAAAAAAAAAAAAAAAAGAGAGAAGAAGAAGAAGATATTCTCTACCTCATTCCATAAGAGTATAAGACCATAACAAGTATTTATGAACTTATGCTTAACAAAATAGTCCCTTAGGCCTTAACTAATGCTTAAAAATATATTCCCCATCTCCGATTTGATTAGCAAGCTACGTAAAGCTTTTTGAATGATGCTTGCTAGGGCCCAGGTAGGTTGGGCTCTTAATCCTATTTTTCCAAACTACTGTTTGTAAGGCTAGAGGAGCCCCTTAGCTGTCAATGTATGGATTTCGTTGAAACTCACCAAGTCCCACAAATAGAGTCTAATATATGTATCACTAATTATTTTTATTGAAAATAATCTTATTTAAAGTCATTTTTTTATAAATGTATCATTAATTCAAATTTATTCCCAACATCTACTTTAATGAAATGTAGCAGTATAATAGTACTCAATAAATATAAAAGTAATATATTAAAATTTTCATGTTATTTTATAATTTAAAATAAAAAATATCTCTAATTTTTTTTAAAAAAATATAAATTTAATTTTGAAACTATAAAAAAGAGAGATTATCATTTGTCATTGCAATCTTAACCCGGCCCACTATTTATGTTGTGCATTCCAACTTGAGCAGAACCATGGCAGGAACCAACCTAACCACTGCTTTACTTAAATCGAGCAAAAAGGGATAAATTCGAATACCGAACAGAGCCAAAAAAAAATTAACCGAATTATTTCGGTTATTCAGTTTTTTTATAATTTCGATTATATTCGATTTTTTATTCGATATTCGGGTTCGAGTTTGATTTTTAATTTTTTGTTATTCGGTTAACCGATTTAAAAATAGAAATTCCCAACTATTTAAGGGGTACTTTCGTCAAGTAAAGAATAGCTATAGGTGGTAGTTTACTGCCTCATCCTGCTGCAACCCGGATTTCTGTAAAAAGTCGTCCCATAAATTGACCTTCAACTTATAGTTCTGAAATTAGATTCAAGTATTGAAAAGAGTGAGAGATAAAGAGGAGACAGAAAATAGTGAATAATAGTAATTGGGTTTTTGAAGAAATGACAGATTGCAGGCCATTATCCCCATCATCATTATCATTATAAATTATAATAATTATATAATTCTTATTTAATTTGGGAGTTGTTAACGCCAAGATCTTCTGTCACGTCCCAATCACGTAAAACGCCCTAATCCTGCACAGTAAACACGATAAACACCAAAAATTTGACGACTTCGACCGTCGGGGGATAGCTCAGGCGTGAGAGTCAGTATCGGTGTTCACAAGGGTTAACAATGGAGGATATAATCTCTAGTGTATTGAGAAAGATAATAATCAGTTGAATGTGTGTTGACGTACCTGTTTGTGAAGACTTCCTTGCTATGTTATACTCTCAGACCCGATTCATCAGTTACCCACCGCCGCCCCGACATGCCCCCTACTCCTCGATGATCTCTCGCATTGCATGCGCGTGTTGTCACCTTTTCTCCATCATTATGCATTGGCCATTATAATCCCATCCACATTAATGCATGGCAGTTACAACAGTCAACTATCATGTTTTTTCATCATTACCGGTCAAAGAGAAGATATTAAAATATATAATGGGTCAACCCACTGACCCGATCCGGTTTTATAAAGATTTGGAAAGGAACAAGATGGTAACTGGGCCCAATGACATTAATACCCAATAGTAAAGACCCAATGGACTAACTAAACAAGTAAGCCCAATTCATTCGGCCCAATAGAGAAAATATCATGACCCAACATTGTCCCTTAGTTTTTTATTAAACATAATATTTAATAGAAAACTACAAGTGGTCCATGATATTATAGAATCTATTAAAAGCCCAAAATGAAGGATAATAGAAATGTACCCGGTGCGATCCATAAGAGGAAACAGAAAAAGACCGGAGGCCCATAATAAAAAGCCCCATTTGATAAATGTCTGGATTTTAAACCTTCGATACGCCCATTCAAATTCTAAATCATTATCGATTTAATGTGCAGGATACATTGTACACCGTAAAAAGTAAAAAACTCAAAGATATAAAAGCAATTTCCCCCAATTTTGATTTCGTTAACTTTCATACCAATTTGAATTTCAGACCTTTGAACTTTCTTTCTTTCTTGAAACTTCTTCCTCTTTCTCTCGCTAACTCGCAACAATGGCTTCCCAAACCTCCGAAAGCAAGATTCACCCATCCTTGCCAATTCGATCACCACTGCTCCCCCAAATCCCAAATACAGTAAAGAGGTGGCCTTCAGCTCCAATCCCAAAAGTACGAAGACCAGCAAGAACCCACCTCCAAAAACCCCCAAAACTCCTTCTGAATACTATAGGAGTACAGAACGTTTCTCACATGCCAACACTCCTTCTACCGTTACTGAGATTGATCTGAAGAGGATTCGAACTCGATATCACATTCCGGATACTCACATGATTAGGGCTCCAAGATCCGGTGAAAAAATGTACCAACGGACAGAAAGTTGGACGGCCGTCCCTGTGACCATCCTTGAGAAGGGGGTTCGATTCCCTCTTCACATTTTCATAGTGACCATCCTAGGGTTTCTGGGTGTTGGGTTCGCCCAACTGGTGCCAAATTCTTACAAACACATCTTGGCCTTTGTTGCTTTCTGCCATGAGCTAGGCGTCGAACCTACTATCGACTTCTTCTTCACCATGTACAAGATCGTCCAGTCCAAAGAGAAGGGGTTCAAGGCCCTAAGCAAGCATTCCCCGAAAACAGGAGAAAAGTTCGAGAGACGTTCATTGGTGAATACTCCTTCGAGCAATAGGGGATGGCACGAGAAGTGGTTTTTCGTTAAGGGACCTGAAATCACTTCTTTACCGAACTGGGCCACTGATGAGAAGATATCTGCTGACTTCGGAGATATTTCTGAAGAACGCGAAGCTGAAATGATAGAACTCTTTGACAATTTTCCTAAGGAGGAGTGGAAATATGGACTTCTCTCGAAGCAAGCATGGTTATATGACCATAAATGTAAGTATCGGTCTATTTTGCATATAAATATTTGAAATTTTTCATGATGTGGACTCTGACATAGGGCTATTTACTTTATGCAGTATCTTTAATCATACCGAGTTTTTCAGAAGTGAAGGAGTTTGAAGATTTTCTATCTGGAAAATCTTCAAAAGTCACCGAAATCCACCACCGTAAACTACACCGTGTTCGATCCAATCCTCAAACACATACCGATGAGCCTCGGATAGAAGAGCGGTGATGAGCCTCCCATACCAGAAGAGACTCTTCATCTTCGTCAGAAGAGGAGGGCCATCCGAAAGGCCCGATCAACCCCCCTTCCAAATTCCTCTGAACCTACCCCAGAAACAGAACCAATTGACAACTTAGCCCCTCCTCGAGGAGGTTTGCTCGATCGTCCTGATCGAAGAAATCTTCTCCGTGTCAAAAAATTAAAGGCCAAAGTTACCCCCCTGACAGCCGAAGAGCTTAGGGTACCTCCGTCTTCAACCATTCCGCCCTTTGTCCCCCTATAGAAATACAAGTTTTGGACGGGGAAGAACAAGTCGAGACTATGCCCGCACTATCACGGAAGTGAAAACACCCTTCCGATAGTCATCTCAGTTCGGCTTCGGCCCCATCACCCCCAAGAGAAACCATTCCAATGCGATCTCCATCCCCTGAAACCATATATATGGACCCGTCACCGTTCCCTAGACGACCAATTCCATCTCCTGAACGACCAAGGGTATCACCTGAACGATCCGGGCCTTCAGATCAGGGATATCAGAACGAGGCTATGGCGTCACCGACCCTATGGCCTCGGTTTAATGCTAATTTCCCCTTCCAGCTCTTTGATACCTTCGTTCGAGGCACTGACGATCACCGATTCGGTAATCATACGGACGGGGATCTGCTTGACGAAGGAATGAACTATTTGGCTAAGGTAAGTGATAGCTTTCTTGGTTTATACATTTCTCTTCTTGTTTAAGTATCTAAAACTGATTGGATGTTGTTGAATATATACTGATAAATGCAAGTGAGCGTTCGTCTGAGATATGTGAATGCCGAGGTAGAGAGAGGAGGCGTTGAGAAGAGAAAATAACATGTTGAAGGCGTCACTGGCTCGAGAAAGAAGTGAGCACGAAGGCGTCCTTCTCACCAATGAAGGTCTTTTGAGAGACTTGGCTCAAGCCAAAGAAGCCCTAAAGGCGTCGGAGGACAAACAGAAGGTAATCGAAGAAGAGCTGAACACCAACAAGGCCAGCCAACAGGCACTATCTGACATGAACATCGGCCTGGTTGGGGAGAATCTGGCTTTGAAGACCAAGAATGAGGAACTCGTCACAGCTCATCGAAGCTTGGCAATACAGCTTGGTGAAGTCCAGACGAAAGCTCAAGAGGATAAGGAGGCACACAAGGCCAAGCGCCATAAACTTCGTCACAAAATAAAAACGCTCGAGGGACGAGGCCCTCTTCTGACTGAAGAACTGCGTAAGTAGATACAGACGGACTATAGGGAATCTGATGAGCTTAATGCTGAAATCCTGAAGGTGTATTCAGAAGGGTACGAAGACTGTCGGGAGCGAGGTAAGAAAAAATTGGCTGCTGCTCAACTAGACCCGACCTTACTCGATTCCGAAGGCGAAGATAACACCTGAAGATATTACTGCTTCGTTCTCACCTTTTAGGGTTTATGTGAAAATTATCTATCTTTTTGGAAGTCGTTTTTAAGAACTTTACCAGGAAATTTTTAATTTTATGTAATAGTTTTAATGTTATGGATGAATAGATGAACGAATCTTCAAATTTCTTTATCGTGGCTTCTGTCTAATACTTTTCTTGTCAATAATTCAGCATCAATGAACTTGAATGAACTTAACTTCAGGGCCATGAATCGATATAAGGTATATAAATAAGAAATAAGGTATAAATGTTAAGAAATGAAATGGATCAATTAAATGAATCTGAATCCGAATGAACCGAACTCAACACTTGAATGTAATAAAGTGATGTATACTTATCGCTTTGAAGTGTGAAGGTCGTCATATATAAGTGAATTCGGTGATTCTTCTCGCACCATCAAGATCTTGTTCTCCACTGGGTGAAACAAGTATATAAGACACACCGACAAAAAGGTCGCCATCGAATGGCCAACGAGTCCGAACCATACCTTCTTACACTATTGAGGGACCATGGAATTTGTTCACCACTCATGTAGAAGACAAATTCATAAGGACACACTTGACAAAAAGGTCGCCATACCTCCTTACATCGTTGAGGACCATGGAATTTGCTCATGGCCACAATGAGTCCAATGACCATACCTTACTTACACCATTGAGGACCATGGAATTTACTTACACCATTCAAATTCAAAGACAACAAATTCATAAGGACACACCGACATAAAAAATCGAGTCGGCTTGAATGGCCAAATGAGTCCGAAATACTTCCTCCTTACACCATTGAGGACCATGGAATTTGCTTTACCACTCATGCAGAAGACAAATTCATAAGGATACACCGACAAAAAGGTCGCCATCGAATGGCCAAATGAGTCCCACCATACCTCCTTACACCATTATGAACTTAGACAAATAAGAAGAAGATCACCAGTGAAAAGTGAATCTTTTATTGATGGTGAACAATCATGTACAGACTTCCGGTAAACTGACTTGATTTCTATTGAAAGTATTTCTGAAGCCTGCCCGCATGCCAAGTGTTCTTGATCTCGGATCCGTCCAATGCCTTTAACCGATAAGTCCCTGACTTTAGTACTTCGATCACCTCATACGGTCCTTCCCAGTTCAGCATCAGCTTTCCCATGTTCTGAGGCGTAGATGTTTCGACTTCTCTGAGGACGAAGTCCCCCACTTCAAATCTGCGAAGCTTAACCCCCTTGTTGTAGTGTTTGGCAACTCTCCGCTGGTAGGCTGCTAACTTGATCAAAGCCACCTCTCTGACTTCTTCCAACAGATCCAAGTTGGCCTTCAGTCTTTCGTCGTTGTAGATCTCTTTGAATTGACTGACCCGAAGACTTAGAGATCCAATCTCAACTGGGACTAAGGCATCGCATTTATAGCCAATCAAAGGTGAATCCCATGTGGTAGTCCTCGGTGTGGTCCGATAAGCCCATAACACACTAAGTAGCTCCTCTAGCCATCTTCCTTTAGCTTCGCCGGTCAAGGCTGATCCCATTCAAAGAAAGATCCCCGCTGGTCACTTCAACTTGCCCATTCGACTGTGGATGAGCCACCGAAGTCTTCTTATGCTGAACCCCCAGCTCTTTCAGAAATCCTTCAAATTTTGATCCCACAAACTGGCGTCCGTTATCCAATATCACCACTTTAGAAATTCCAAAACGAAACACTACTTTACTTCTTCCATGAACTTCAAACACTCTTGCTTCACATTACCGGTAGAAGTGGTTTCGCCTACCCACTGGTCATATAATCGATAAATTACTATGATTTAAATTGACCGACCTTTCGCTTTTTGCAACGACCAGATATATCTACCCCCTGCATAACAAAAAGGGTATAGGAGATAAGATCGAGTATAGCTCTTCTGGTGGCTGATGTGGGATCGGACTGTTGAGCTGGCACTTCTCGCATTTCTTCACATATTCCGTAGCTTCCTTGAAGATCGTAGGCCAGTAGTACCCCTGCCAAAGTACTTTGTAGGCTAATGACTTAGCAGCCATATGGTCGCCACATATGCCTTCGTGAACTTCCCGAAGAGCATATTCAGCTTCGGTCGGGACCAAACACTTGAGCAATGGTGACGAAAATGCCCTTCGATAAAGATCCCCATCAATAAGAAAGAAATTGACACTTTTGTACTTGATCTTCTTTGCCAAAGATCTCGATCCGGGGAAGGACGCCATCTCGCTAAATATTCGATGTAGGAGTCATCCAAAGCTTAGATCGCTTCGATACACATCACCGCTTCACGCCGGATACTTTCTACCGCTGCGAAACCTCCAGATAAATGGACCCATTGATCGAAAACGACAAACATCCGTAGTGGCCGGGCCGACAATGCATCTAAGAATAGAATTATCGTTACGTTCTATGCCCCAAACTCATAAGAGATTTAAATCTCAAGTTTCATCTTTCAACTCTGCCAAATACTTGATCATCCTTGTCCCACGAGCTTCATAATCTCCCGATAATCGTTTGACGACCAACCGAGAGTCATCAGAAATGATCGTTCAACTTCTAGACTCTTCGTCAGTCGGACTCCTGCTAGTACTTCTTCATACTCGGCCTCATTGTTTGTTGCTCTGAACCCAAATCAGATGGCCTGATGCACCTTGAACCCCTCCGGACTTGTCAAAATGATCCCTGCCCCACGGACATCTGCAGTAGAGGATCCATCTGCATACAACGTCCATGAATTCTGTCGTCGTCTTGAAGAATCAGAATCGCTTGATCGGACGTCTCCTCGCTTCAGCGATTCAACATCTCGCCGGAAAACGAACATTCCACCATGAAATCTGCCAAGGCTTGACCTTTGATAGCGGTTCGGGGATGATATTCAATAAAAAATTGGGATAATTCCATTGTCCACGCTGCTAATCTCCCCGAAACCTCCGGGTTTGTTCATCATCACCTTCTTCAATGGTTGATCCGTAGTATCGACGAGAGCCAACCTTGAAAATATTGTCAAGCTTTCGATTAGCAATTATCAAAGCAAAAAGCAAATTTTTCAATATTCGGTGCACTGGTTTCAAAGATCCCTTGGGACATGGGCCGACATAATAAATCGGATCTTTGCTTCCCTAACCCGAACCAAAAGCAATTTCCACCGCCAACGAACTAGCTGCTAGATATAAATACAAGGTCTCAGATGGAGCAGGCTTCACCAATAAAGGAGCCAAATACAAATAGGTCTTTATGCCTCGGAAGGCGTCTTCACACTCCGAAGTCCACTGGAATGTCTTTGCATTCTTCGGCCCCTTCAGTGTATCGAAGAATGGCAAGCATCTTTCTGCAGATTTGAACATGAACCTCCTCAAAGCTGCAATTCTACCAGTTAGATGTTGAACGTCTTTGAACGACTGAGGAGTCTTCATGTCGAGAATAGCCTGGATTTTTTCTGGATTGGCCTCAATACCCCTCTAACTGACCAGATAACCTAGGAACTTCCCTGCACCAAGCCCGAAGGTGCATTTTGCCGGATTAAGCTTCAACTTGTGATGTCGGACAGTCTGAAAGCACTCCTCCAGATCATCCAAGTGCTTCTGAACATGCATGCTCTTCACGATCATATCGTCCACGTACACTTCCATGTTCCTCCCCAGCTGCCTCTCGAAGATGAAGTTCATCAATCTCTGGTAAGTGGCTCCAGCATTTATTAGGCCAAAGGTCATCTTCTTATATGCATACACCGAACGATGTGTAATGAATGTTGTCTTCGGAATGTCCTCCTTGCACATGAAAATTTGATGATAACCTGAAAAAGCATCCATAAATCTTAGTAATGCATACCCCGAAATGGCATCGATGAGCTGATCGATATGGGGCAGAGGATAGAAGTCCTTCGGACAAGCTTTGTTCAGGTCGGTATAGTCGATACAAACTCGCCATTTCCCGTTCTGCTTCTGCACCAACACTACATTGGCCATCCACTCCGGATAATCGATCTCAAAGATGAGGTCAACAGCTATCAGCTTCGCGATCTCTTCATCAATGATCCTCTGTCGCTCAGGTGCAAAGATCCGCCTTTTCTGCCGAACTGGCTTCTTTGATGGATCCACATCTAGTCGGTGTTCGGCAATCTTCCGGCTGATTCCAGGCATGTCTTGTGGCTCCCATGCGAAGATGTCTGCATAGCGAAGAAGAAGTTCCATAAGGTTTGTCCGAAGAGGTTCCTAAGACCAACCAATCTTCACTGCTTTGTCTTTCTTTCTCGTGACCAAATTTCGATCTCCTCCGCTCTCTCCCTGCAGGACAACCAATGGCTCAACAACTTTCGGTGAAGGGCTCGATCTCAATTGCCATAGTTTGCTTCTCTTCATCGACCCCTTCTATTCCCGAGGAAATAACAAGATTCCGATAACGGTAAATACGGACGGATCCAAGTCCTCTGCCACCTCTCCAACTCCGTGTGTCGTTGGAAACTTGATCTTGAAGTGAGGAATGGAGGTCACTGCTTGGAGAGCAGTCAAGGTAGGTCGTCCCAATATGGCGTTGTAAGCCGAATCTACATACACAACATAAAATTTACAGGTTATTTCTACCTGCCGAGTAGCTGTACCGAAGACCACTGGGAGTTCAATAGTGCCTGCAACTTTGACTGGATCGTTGCTAAAGCCATATAGGGGAGCCTCCTTCCCAACCTACATATTTCGCCCATCAAGATGCATCCTCTGATAAACATTGGCATATAGAATATCAACGGAAGACCCGTTATCAATCATCATTCGCTTCATGTCTACCGAACCCACTTGTGATGTGATCACCAAGGCTCCTTCATGAGGTTCGATGGGCTCCGAAGGATAATCAACATCACTGAAAGATATAGTTATTCCCCGAAACGGTCTGTCGGTCTTCGGGGGAGCACCTGCCATGGACATGACCGAATCTAGGTACCCCCTCCTCTTCTTCCCTACCAATTTCCCTGCTGTCCCACCGGTTATTACATCAACGACGTGTCTCGGTGGTGGTGTTGGAATATTCTGGACGGGTGGAACCGTTTGAACCGTCTGAACAGTACGGTCGACATTCTGCTGATCTTGTTGGTCCCTCCCGACCATATACTGAACCAGTAAACCACTTTGAATCTTCCTCTCCGCAAAGTCCTTCAGATTGCAACACTCATTAGTGTCATGACCTGCGGCTTGATGATAGCCACAATATTTCCGAGAGTTGCCCTGTCCTGTCTTATAGTTATCACAAGGTGGCTCAAAGAATGGCTGGTTCCTGATCTGGTCCAAAATCACCGACCTATCCGTATTCAGTTTGGTGTAAACCTTATTCACCTTCGGGATAGGAGCAGGTGGACGATTACTTCCCTGTCGCCAAGGGTTGTTGTACTTCTTCGAACTGCCCTCTGACCGATCATCATATCCTCCCCCTTCTTCTGATCGCCTTCAACTTTAGGAGCATTGGCCTCTTTTATCTGATCCGAAGAAGGACGTTTCAGGCTGTTCATAGCCTTCTCCACTACGATATAGCCTTCTGCTTTGTCGAAAGCTTCTGCTAAGCTCTTCGGATGGTGGAACATCAACTTCTTCACCAACTTCTCGGACTTCACCAGATTTAATCCATTACGAACAGCCCCACGACACAAGATCATTAAGGTCTGGACACCGACCGATCGCTTCGCTTCGAACCTCTTCACATCGCCCAAGGACTCGTTGGTGAACCGTCGACTGTCTTCAAAGAGCCCAGAGGCTTCCTCTTCTCCGGTTGCTCCCAAAGCGAGCATGGAACTTGTCGCAAAGCTCGGCCCAAGAGGATACTGAATCTGCTGGCAAAGTCCTCATCATTTCCTCGCATCATTCCTTAACGTTGTAACAAACGTATGACACTTGGCAGCATCGGTAAAGTCGTAATAGTCCATCAACCGGTCGAACGCCTGGCTATGGTCAAAAGGGTCTCCAGACCCATCGTAACTCTCCATGCGAGGAACTTCTTGGTGATGTCTTCCTTCTCCTTAAGAATGTCCGAGGAAAACGGGGATGCCTTCTTTCCCGGAGTATCCTTCACCTGTTGTACCTCAGCCAACTGCTTTCTGAGCTCCTTCAATTCTTTCACCAGAAAATCCACACCTTCTGGCTGCGAGGAGACTTCTTTCTCCTGAACGACGTTCTGCTTTTGAGTGGATCGACCTCCTCCAGCTGACCCCACTACCTTTATTGGACTTATGGATCTACTCCGACGTGCAACTCTATCCTCATGACGAGAATGTTCACGTTGATGCTCTCTCTTCCTAGTTTCGCACAACTTCCTCGACCGCTCATTCGCTCCGTCAGTCGTCTCGATCTTTGAGAACCAATGACAATAAGTGCCTTCTTTGAAGCTACGGAGTTCTCGCCTCCTCGATCTCCTTTTGGTCATGAGAACGATCTCGAGACACATGTACAGCAGTGCTCGCTCCTTCCCTCTCGCCTTTGTACCTCCTTATGCCCGCCTCGTCTTCTTGGATTGAACATGACTAGCACGCTTCGCCTCTTAACTCAACACCAAGCATCTCGCTTCCTTATATCTTCCTCTCGCTTTAAAGAACATCTAAAGCCTTATCTCGCTCTTTCCGCCATTTTTGCCAACTTGGCGTACTCACATCCTCGCCACTTTGGTGATTTAGTTCTAGATTTGGTGAACCTTCTACCCGCCTTTCACCATGATCACGCCCTTATCTCGTGATCAACGACCAACCTCCGTCTCATTCCGCCATGAAGTCTTCGGACGAGGACTCCCTCGATTCGTGCTTAGATGCCGACTTATCGTGAGCACACTTTTGGAAGGACCTGCATTTATCCTTTTTCAAACACGAGGCAACGATGAGCTCACACGACATCGTCATTTGCCCTACAGCGTATTATCTCTACTCCTCACCATCTTCTGAAGTAAGTTTAATGAATGTGATTGAAAACTCAATGACACTAGAACTGCCCTCCTTCTAACGCCAATGTTAACGCCAAGATCTTCTACCACGTCTCAATCACGTAAAACGCCCTGATCCTGAACAGTAAACACGATAAACACCAAAAGCATGGCGACTTTCACCGTCGTCGGGTATAAACGAAGCGTGAGAGTCGATTCGGTGTTCACAAGGGTTAACAATGGAGGATATAATCTCTAGTGTATTGAGAAAGATAATAATCGATTGAATGTGTGTTGGCGCACTGTCATTGAAGACTTCCTTTAGCATGTTTGTGGCGCCCCCAAAATAGGTATACATCACCCATTACGAGTCGCCAATAACATGGTACGTAAATAACTACAACTTTATTTTTACAACATATAAAGCATGAGTTTAAATACGAGATATTGCCATCTGACAATATCCACATACAAATAAATTCTCATCATAATTATTGATACATTATTTTACAAAAATGGTGAGGACTACTAAACAACTCTCTAAAACCATCATTCCATACCCCACTGCACGTGCTTTCATTTACATTCTCGCCTCTTGAGAAGAAAAATGGAACAAAAGGAAAAGGGTGAGCTCAAGTAGCCCGAAAGAAAGAATATTATGACTAAGTAATACTGAACAAATTATCGTTAGTCTTCAACAGGAAAAAATCTAATAGAATACAATAGACAAATCAGTTTTAAATCAATACTCGCAATGGAAAATATTAATTCATAAAAAGAGTTACGTAGAGGATGAAATCTACTAATATCTATGAATTTAACAGATCCATCATCAATATTTTTATCCTCGTAACATCAATCAATATATATCTCGAATCATATATTCATCCTTGCCTTCTGAGACCAAGGACATTCACCGATTGGTCATGTTCATCTAAACACCTGTTCATCTTTTGCACTACGGGCCAAATATATTCATCAAAATCATTCATCTCTTTTACTACGGTGCCAAAGATATTCATAAAAAATCATTCATCTTTGCACTTTCTGGGCCAAAGATATTCCATAATATCATCATTTAAGACCGAGGATGATGAAAATATTTTTTTAAAAAAGCGAATCCGATGAATCAAAATGACAAAGATTAAGGATTAATGATTCGTGTACTTTGTTTTATCCACGTCCAAAAATACCTCAAAAAATAATCATAGTGGTGTAAAATTCAAGAATGATCAAAACATGGATACAATCAAAGCTAGTATCCACAATAGATATTTTGACGAAAAAGAAATTTTTTTATTTTTCGATGAATAGTCAAGTATTAAGTGAATTATCTTAGTATCGTGAATAAAGGCTTAGTATCGTAAATAAGAACTCAGACACCAAAAAGTTTCAAATTTGATAAAAACTTGGATCAATATTTGAAGATAATGATATTGAAGAAATAATATCATTACTGAAAAAAATAATATCCTCACCTCGGAAGAGCGATCTTTAAGCTGGAATCTTGGATATAAAGCTATAACTTGAACTTTCACCGTGTATGGCAATACTCAAAGTATACTCAAAATACTCACAAGAATACGCTTTCGACAATATAGAGAGAAAACTTACGTTGTGATTTTCAATTCTAACCTAAACACTATTTATAGAAATTTGCTTAGAACACCAAAGCGAAAAATTTAATATAATAATATATATATATATATATATATATATATAAATTTCTTCTTACTTACTAAAAATGAGATTCAAATATCGGTTAGCCACCAATAGTCAACTACATCAAAAAAAACGTTTTTCATAATTATTTAATTTAAAACTCCAAAAAATAATAATTAATTAATCCAAAACTTGATAATTCATAATAAATAGCTCTTTTGTCGAAAAATTCAAAACTCATGACTTTTCATAGGAAATTCCATTATCTACAACTTTACGAAAGGAAGTTTTCCAAATTCCAAACATAAATTGACCAAAATTCACAAACCAGGCGATTTTACAAATTATAATCAAATTTCGATCGAGAAATGGGGTCCAAACATGAAAATATGTTTTAAATATTTTTGGTATCAAAAATACTCCTCCTCCACATATACTTTCATATATCCCATTTCATCGTAAAAATATCATCATTATTATATTATTAAAATATAATAATATATTTAAATAATTATTTTATCGAAAAAGATAAAATTTCAATTTTCAACAATTGTCACATTAAAATTTTCTCCATCTATATCCACATAAAATCAATATTTTCCTCATCATATGAATCAATAATTAATTATTCACAAATAATATTACATAAACACATTATTGATGACCAGTGCGCTTTTCGGAAAGAGGGCTTTCCAATAAGAATTTCTCCTTCTTAGCGCGCAATTAGGTGACCAAACCTCTCCTTGATGAACTTTCTAGACATTGCCAATAATGCTATCTAATAATATTATTCAAATAATATAAATTATTGATCGATAATTAATGAAAATCTTTGTAAGTGACAATTATTAAAATAACAACAATATAAAATATCAATATGACAAACAATTAATAAAATCTTGAGCGATAATTCATTTGGAACCATTATTGAGTAGTCATTATTTCACGTAGAGAGTCGATAATTGGTGCAATACAGGTGTCTTATTAATAACAACGCCAGCATATTCTTGTGTTTTAACCACCGGAATATTCCAACGATTAAGCGGTAATAACTACGTTATTATTTTTAAACAACTTATAATTGTCTTTTTCTTCCTCGATATCGCTTTAGTTATGGGGCCCACATTCACATTTATTGCGGCAAATGCGAATATTTCCCGGAAGCGATCTGAATATTCCACGACCAAACGAATATTCCCCACAACAATGAATATTTTATAACCACTTCATTATTTTATAAAATTTGCGCATTTACCCATAACTAACCACATTAATCAAATCAACCCTTACTATTTCAAAATAATAAATAAAGGAAATTCTATTTTATTTATAAAAAAATTCGAGGGTCTTACTGATGTTATACTCTCGAGACCTTGTTTCGCCAGTACCCACCTTCTTGACACAACCCATTACTCTCGGTGATCTCTGCTTGCATGCGGTATGTCACCTTTTTCTCCACTTTATTTATGCTCTTACATTGGCCATTATAATCTCATCCACATTAATGCATGACAGTTACAACAGTCAACTATCATGCTTTTTCATTATTACCGGTCAAAGATAAAGATATTAAAATATCTAATGGGTCAACCCACTGACCCGATCCGGTTTTATAAAAATTTGGAAAGGAACAAGATAGTAACTGGGCCCAATAACATTAATACCCAATAATAAAAACTCAATGAACTAACTAAACAAATAAGCCCAATTCATACGGCCCTCTCCTTTCTGTAATGTGGGTATTGATTTTGCTGCAAATCAAATTGATTGGAACTATAAAAGAATGAATATTAATTTTGTAGAAAATAGATATTTTTTTATGTGCTCTGTTTTTCGTAATCTTACTGCTGCTCTTGCTCTGTAATGGTAGGTATGTGGTCAGTTGCTTGTGTCCACGTTGTTGTGCAGGACTTACAAATCTGATTGTGGATCTTATCAAGCTTCTTGTTAAAGTACTTAAATGGTTCATCGAGCAGATTTAATTTTTTTTTGCTAAGTGAGCAGATCCATTGTTAATGTCTTCATTTCGATTATTAACTGAACATTCAATTATTCGGAAATTCGATTATTTTAAAATTTGAATACTTGTTCAATATCAAAAATATATACCGTTTGATTTTTGATTATAATCGAATATTATAAAATTATAACTTTTATTTATGAAAATATTAATTTTTCTGATTGACTTCTTCTACAAAATTCAGGAGATATAAATAAAGAAAATTAATATTTTTATATATTAAAATAATATTTTTAGATAAGTTTTTTTCATATAGAAGTGAACCTACCTACTATTCGGGTGAGAGAAATTCATATGAAATATCAAATTTTTTATATAAAAATTTCCTAAATAAAATCCATTAGCATATCACAGATAGACGTGTATAAGTTTGTTGGCGTATCAAAGACGCTATATGTTGTTGGAGTTATCAAGTGATACGTCCAGTACAAAAGCTCTTCTACTAACTGTTAATTTCTTTCTCAAGTCTCATCCAATCCAGGTCCGAGCTTACCTTTTCTCTCTCTAAGCGTTTATACAATTACACACACACACACACACATATATATATATATATATATATATATATATATAAATTCAGTATCCATGTGGTTGTAGTTTAGGTTTTCATGAAATGAAATGGCCAAATGGGAATGAGAAGTCTCTTCTGTTTTTAGGGAAGTTGGTTAAAATTTAGTTTACGCATATCTTGTGTTCGACTATCAGTTTCTGAGGGTTTGATTTTGATGGATATTGCTGATTTGCAGTTAATGTAAATACAAAAATGTCTGAAACAAAGACAAAGAACATTTGTTTCTTATACTTCAGTTTCTTGATGAAGCAAAATTTGTCACACTCTGCACAGGTACGAACTGCTGAATTTCATTTGTTTCTTTATCTTAATTTCTGATTCTTTTGTAAATTCCGATGGAATTAATAAAGAATTACGCCATATAAACACAAACTAGTGAATAAAGATAAAGAGGAAAATTAATGGCTTAATTCTCCTTTTGTTGAGTGATTAATTAATTATTTGGTGTGAATTTGTTTCTTGTTTACTTATTTGGTGAAGATTGGAACAAGAATCAGGGCTTTTCTTCAACATGCCATATTTCGAGAAATTGGTGAGAGATGGGGAATGGGATGATGTTGAGAAATATTTATGTGGATTCACAGAGGTTAATGATAACGCTTACTCAGTGGAAACCTTCTTCGAGATTCGAAAGCAGAAATACCTAGAAGCCCTAGATAAGTATGTCGTTGTCTTGATGAACTTGAATATTTTTATCTTTTTATATATACACTAGTTTTTCTTATATATGGATTCTTTGAAACTGAATGTATCATTTAATTATTGTACTCATTCTTTATTTGTTCGATCATGATAAGACTTTTGAAATTTTAAATAAGGATTTGAAAGGGTTTTCAGATTTCGATGAAGATGTTTTTATGGAACTGACAAATCTATTGACTCTAGAGAATATCAGGTTCTGTTTTGGAGATTATTTTGTCAGTGCTTTATTATATATTGAAGTTTTGTAGATTTCTTCTTTTAATGGCCTGTTATGTAAACATACTAAATTGCAGAGATGATGAGGAACTATCTGAATTTGGGGACACTAATCTTCAAGGGATAAACTGTTTACTAAAATCAAAAGGATAATTGAAGCAAACCCCAAGATCCACCATACGCTAAAGCTCCCCAGTTTGGAGAACTCTAGACTGTGGGAGCTAATCTAGCAGAAGTAAAAAAAAATCCTGAATTTGTAGAGCTAAAGCATATTGTAGTAACCTATTGTGGTATGCTGAATTTGTAGAACTCTATGTTGTTTTGCAGTTTGTGGAGTCAGCATCAGTTTTGTGAAAATAAGCCTATTCCTGAATTAAAAAAACCCTCTTCATAAACCATTCTTGTGGGCAGTCGCTACCAAGACCAGCTAGGTTCCCACCTTTGGTTGCTCATGTTGTAAGTAAAAGTAAAATATATACGGAGTGTGTATAAATATATTTAGTGTATGTATATTTATATATTCTTTGTAATATTAAGACATCTGAAACTTTGAATGTTTAAAAGCTTGACTTGTTTTGTTCATCAAGCCATTTTGGCGAGCTCCAGGTCCTTTGCCTCCACCGCTTGCTGGCTGGAAGGAAAATCCATATCTAGTGGCCCCTTCATATCCAATGATCGAACCATTTGCTTCTGCTTGGCCTATTGGTGTTCAAGTGAACGGCTCTCTACTTAACTAACTGGAGTGGTTTTGATTTCTGTAACTTAGTAGTAAATTTGAAAGATATGACGTTATCTTTGTAAAGGGTCTTCATGATATGACTTGCACTTTTCATTCTGTTTCCAATTAATTGATCTTTCTTATAGCCTTTTGCTCATAGTACTTTTTTAATCATGTAACAATTTTAGTCCAGCGGCCGAGGACTGTTACGAACATGCCAGCCATTGACAGCTGTTGGTTACACCAGTAAGAGCCATGGTCAGAGTTTATTCTTTTATGATGATTTGCCCAAGGCTGTTGTGAGGACTCTAACTCTAAGCTCAGCAGTCAAGAGTGGATTTCCATCCAGTACAACCACCTCTACTTCTTCTTGGTTAGCTTCTACTTACTCTAGCTAATATATTTTTCTTTGACTGGATTTAATTTCCTTATTTGTCTTTTACCTTTAACTCCAATTTTAATAAGTATTAACTAATTTTAGTTGGAACAAACATGGTAGAGATCATGGTATGGGAACTAAGAACTTGTGAAAGGCTTGCTCAACAAAATTTCAAGGTTTGGGAACTTGGATCATGTTCGGTGCCATTGCTGGTTGGTTTTCTTTTCTTATAATTGCTATATCCCCCTCCAAAAGAAAGTACGCTTGTGCTTATAAGGGCAGGAATCTATAGCCAATGACTATATCACATCAGTTAACGGTGTGATTTGGAGATGGCACACTTTTTTGGTATGTTAGTATAGCTTTTTAAAGTTTAATAACTTGTTCAACTGGTTTTATGTTTGTTGAAACACAGTAGAGAGCATAGCATGTTTGCAGTAGGAAATAAATATGGAAAAATAGTATCCAACATCGCTAGTTCTAAAGTATTTATTTTCTACTTCAGGTGTTGCATACTCCAAGCACATTGTGCACCTGTACGCCTACCAAGGCGGGGATGATCTACAAGAGAAGCTGGAGGTTTGTGCTTCCTGATCTTGTGAGACCCCTTACTGGTACTAGATTGTTCAATGTAGACTAACATTGACAACATACTATTTTTTTTAAATATATAGAGGCTCATGCTGGTAGTGTTAATGATCTTGCTTTCTCTTATACAAATGAACAACTTTGCGTCGTCACTTTTGGTGAGGACCACCTGATTAAGATAGGTTTGCCTTGTGCTATTACTTTCTATGGGTTGGCTAGAGTTGGAATCTGTCTTACACGTTGAAGTTTCTACAGGTGTGGGATGCAAACACGGGGGTTAAGAAGTATGCTTTTGAGGGTCATCAATCTTTGGTATATTCTGTTTGTCCTCAACACGAGGTAAACAGATTGAAGAAAAAAATTCTGGTATTACAAGTACAATTTTTTCAGATTGACGTTAATAAGAAAACTTCATGATTACCTCTTGTGCAGTTGTTTTCATCATTTCTTTGATAAATAATGTGAGTTGGGTAACTTGCTAATCAATCAAGTATTAGACTTGCACGCATTTAACAGAACAGAGATAAATATCAACTGAAAGAGATTGTAAGGTGTAAAAATGTTGAAAGGCGATATAACCCTCTGTAGCCATCTTAGTATCCTTTCCCATAATCTGAATACCCAATATGAGCATGACCAACTATTGTCTATTTGTGAGACCTCCCTCCCTCTCCAGTCTCCACCCTCTTTCTCCTTTTTCTGCTCTTCTTCTCTTTATATGAGCTTACTTGATTTGGTTCTACCCTTTTCTTCTTGCACTGTATATATTTTCAACGGCAACTGATGGGAAAATAAAGGTTTGGGTTTCTGAAAATGACAACAATTTGAAAAAGGACTACGATGCACCAGGTCATTCGTCAACCACTATGGCAAACGGCTCTGATGGAAAAAGGTTTATAAAACTTCATTTTCACTTTTTAGATAATCTAATTTGTAAGGGACCTAAGTTTATGATAATTATCTTAATTAATTATCAGTTTCATGATATAATGGGCGACTCCTAGGTTGTTCTTATGTGGGACGAATAAAGAAGGAGATTCATACATTGTGGAATGGGATGACACTGAAGGAACCATTAAGCGTGCATATATAGGGCTTGGGAAGCAATCTGTTGGGGTTGTGCAATTGATACTGCCAAAACCCGGGTTTTTGGCCGTTGGTGATGAGTGCATTTTAAAATTTTAGGATATGGACAATGTTAACCTATTGGCAACCACTGATGCAGAGGGTGGATTACTTGTAAGTTTTAGTTATGCCTGTTGATTAGATTTTCCTCTCCCGATGTCTGCCTTTCTAACTAACAATTCTGATCGTTGATGTATCTGCAGGCTTCCCTTGTATCCAATTTAACGAGGAAGGGATATTGCTGGCTGTTTCAACGAATGATAATGGTATTAAAATCCTAGCAAATACTGATGGGATTAGGCTACTACAATGAGTTAAATGCCATTCCACTGATGCTTCTAGAATTGTCTCTGCCGCAATCATTAAGGTAATTTTATTTTTTTTAAGCTCGTCTTGCTTATGAAAATCATTCCAACTTTTTGTCACTCTCTCTCCTTTTATATAAATGGTTATCTTATCTGTGCACTCATGTTAATGTAATGTTTCATACTTCTACAGCCCCCTGCTATGGGCGCATTTGGTGCTTCTAATGCAACTGTTGAAGTGAACGTTGTAGACCAGGCTGCGACAGTGTCATCCACGGTTTCATTTGTGAGTAGTTTTTTATCCACAAAGTGGAATCAAGATACTTTGTGGAGCACTTATATATATTGATGTTATATTCCCTCAGTCCTGAAACGAAAGTTTACTTTCTATTTTTGTGACATCCTAAAATGTACCAAATCTAATTTATTTTATTCAATTGTGATCTTGACCACTAATTATGTTTAAAGCTATTTTTTTAAAGCTTCCAAATCTAAGGAGGGCTGTCATTTGGACTGAAGGAGTATATATAATTTAAGCATATGCTATTCATTTGATTATGACTTTTGTATGTACTCATATGTTATTGCTGGGACTACTTAAAACTCTTTTTGTGCTTGTAGTAGATAATATTTCCCTTTTGAGTTCTTGTAGGATGATGATAGTCGGAGTGCGGCAGATGAGTCCGTTGACAAATATAGAACCTGGAAACTAACTGAAATCAATGAACCATCACAATGCCGCTCTCTGCGGCTCTCTGACAATATACCAGCAATGAGGGTAAGGTTCCGTCTTTTACAAAAAGAAGTTTGAATTTACTAAATAAGATTTGGCCTATTTAGTGCCTTATTTAATGCTTGAAGCTTTACTGTTTGTTGGCTGTCAATTATAAGATTTATTGTAATGATTTGCATTCTGTCTCACCCTCTTGCTCTGTGTGTGTGAGTAGGACACAATTATAACATGTTTGATTGATTAATTCCTTGTATTTTCTGTTGACCTTCAATAGTTTGATTTAGGGCTAACTGCAAAATTATCCCTAGAAGTTCCACCTTTTCCCCAATTTTGGTGGTGTTAAAAAACTAGCAATTGTGTTCCTTTTAACTATCAATATTTTTCAGTTATGTTCCTTTTGAACGTCTGGTTAAAAAAATTCACCTGAATTGGTGACATGTTTTGTATATGATAGATTTAATACGCTTTGCACATGTTTTGCAGAGGTGGCATGGCATTTTGCAAGCTGCTATTAGTTGCTGACAGCGCCGTCACCTTTTGGCATGGGGATGCCAGCAAAACATTTCTTTAAAGTTGGTTAATTGGAGCTGAAATATTTTATCTACTTGTTGCATAAGTTGCAGCATTATCTCTATCTAAGCTTATAGGAGTTAATAATGCAAGAACTTTTTGGAGTTTTATGTTTTCTTTTTGAACTCGAGTTAACTTATTTTTCTATCCTTTTCGATTTGTGCCTCCATGTTATTTACATTTCCGGTTTCAGGATTGTTATATTCAAACTCAGGGTTTTCTATATGGGCTCTAGCAGCCAATGCCATGCACAAGCTCTGGTTGTGACAGAGAAACGACGAGTGTACCACTTCCGGGAAGGTATTGCATCATCAGTGGAAAACTTTTCATAGCCATGATCTGAAGCTAATAATACTCATAAGCTTCCTGCTTATATTCACTATATAGGCAACTGCTAGTGTTGTACCCGACTAATACATCCATCAAGTGGAGAACTCATGACCAACGATATTAGCACAACAAACCCTGAGGAGGTTGTTCCATGCTTTGCATTGTCAGAGGTAACCGACTTTTCAGTCACATGATTTATCTATCTTTGCTCATGAATATTATAATTGTTTGATGATTGTATCTTTTTCAAAAGTTGTTCCTTTGGGTCATCTTGTTGATTTAAGAATTATGTAACATTCTTGTCAGGTTACATACTAACACTTGTCTAAATTAATTCAGGATGTTGACTTGCTATGGTTTTGGTATCTTACTTCTCTCTATTATCTTTCTGCCCTCTGTCTGTGTATCAGGGTTTTTCAAATCTTGAAGTGAATGAAAAATATATTGGTCAGAGGTATAGGGTTAATTGACTTGACTATTGAAAGGATATTTGGTTTTTTGCCTTTCAACATTTTTACACCCTGCATTCTTTTTTTCAGTTGATTTTTATATTTATGTTCTGTTAAATGCAGCAGACGATGACAGCATCCATGCCACCTCTGTGTATGACAGCAGACGATGACAGCATCGTTCCTAGCATTCCATCCGCAAGACAACAATATTATTGCTAGGCATGCATGTATGACTCTTCTACCCAAATTTATGAAATCCGGATTGATAAGGTTTTTCTTAGCCTAGTCTGAACGTCCCTAAGGCTTGAGATTCAAAATATTTGATAGATAAGCAATAAGCCGCCAATGTGTTGATATAATTTTAGGTGAAAGCAAAGGTCAAAGGCTATCAGAAAAGAATAACAGGCCTGACGTTTTCTAATGTTCTTAATGTTGTGCTTGTATGTATGTTCTCAGGTAAATTTTGGAGGCTTTTTGTCTTGTCCAGTGCATCCAAGGTTAGTAGTAGTGCTACTACCAGATATTTTTACTCTCAAGCCTTGGCTTATAATTAGTTGTTGTAGTAGTAGCAGCAGCATGTATATATATATATATATATATATATATATATATATATATATATATAGAGAGAGAGAGAGAGAGAGAGAGAGAGATTCATAACCACAGTTGTAAGGATAGACATAGATGGCTAGGTTGATCATCGGCTGCAATTTAGTTGTGCAGATGATTGAAATATTTGGCCATTGGATCAAATTTTGCATGGTGAAAGATGTATTGTAAATTTGTAAAACTATGTTCATTTTCCTATATATATGTATTTGTTGGCTTCCATGGATGCATATGTTATATTTTGTTCCTGAACGGGCGTACACTAGGGAATTAATTAATTAATGCATGGTATGTTGCAGTACGTTCAAGGGTGTAGCCAGTTCAAATCCATCTGAAGCTAATCAGTTTGCATTATGACATAGTCATGGGGGAATGTATAATAGAGCCACTTGAATCGCTAGGAAAATGCGGGAGGGCACTGAATACCATATATATATATATATATATATATATACACAGTTCTCTTCATTAACTAATTTTAAACAGCAAATTTGTTATATATATTATAACGACAGAAAAAATCGTCACTATAGTCCATTCACTTTTAGTTCGTTGGAGTAAAGGTCCGTATATATATATATATATATATATATATATATATATATATATATATATATATATATATACTAAAAGTTTACTGCATATATCAAACCCAACTTATAAGCAATATCTAAGGCTTTAAAATGAGTTATTAGATTTTAAGTTTCGAATACACGTCACATGTAATCAATATAGATATGTTGAACTCAAAATATAAAATGCTCTTTTGGGATACACGCTTCTCAGTGAAAGAATCCCGGTCAAAAATAAAAATGCATAATTTGTTGCAAAAATATAGGATCAGAATTAAAATTTTGAAATTAATTTAAAATATTTTTAACTTTAAAATTTATAAGAATTAATTTAATTTTAACTATTATAATTATAAACTATCTAAATAGTACTATTATAATTATAAGATTTATTGTTTTTAAAAAATTAAATAGCATCAATTTTGAATTTTGAATTAACTATATTTTGGACGGCGGAAGTATAATACAAAAAAATCCATATTAGAGATGTAATGTTCTCACTCAATTATCAATTAATAAAGAAAAATATTCTATAATTGTAATTTTATTCTCAAACAGAATATGCAAAGGAAAGGAAATAATAAAGGGAAGCAAAAACCCCACACCCCAAAGAGTAGAAAAAGAGGTTTAAGAAACTTTGGCATTACGTACTGTTTTGACAAAGTAGACCGTAACCTTAAGCGGTGGCATCATTCATATCATCATCCCTCCTCCATTCATTCAACATTTGTCTATATATCCTCCTCTTCTTTTTGATTCTCTTTCTTCTTTCTTGGTATAATTGTATGAATCTGATTAATTATAAGGACAAATATATAAATACAGAATTAATTACTACTATATCTGTCTATCTGTCTGTGCGTTATTATCATGAACAACTCTGCCTGCTTTCCATCACTTCCTTGACTTTCAACTCCTACGTCCGATCATAAAACTAATCATCTATCAACAGATCACTCAGATCGGCCTCTCATCTGCTTTTCATTCAAACGGTAGATATATGTATATATTGATGCATTCAATTC
Source organism: Panax ginseng (assembly GCA_020205605.1). Lineage (NCBI taxonomy): Eukaryota > Viridiplantae > Streptophyta > Magnoliopsida > Apiales > Araliaceae > Panax > Panax ginseng. The sequence goes on from CM035144.1 coordinate 125,726,813, forward strand.
ATCTGTATTTTGTATTTTGTATTTTGTGTATATCAAATACATTCCAGCTCATATAGCAATCACAATCACCGATCATAAACTTAAGAACCAAATCAAAATTATATATACCTCCGTCTGTATGTATATATACACACAGATCTCTATGCACATGTTGCCATATTAGTTTTTTTTATTGACCTCATATACCCATCCTTTAGGACTAAACTATCTCTCTCTCAATATATGCAAATTATGTGTTTCTTTGTGTGTGAGGATTCATTTCCGTTATGTTTGCAACAATGGTTATTGCAGAGATAATCACCCATCATAGTGTTACTTAAATTACAATTTTCTTTTTTGATACGCTCTTACTTCTTATACAAGACTTGAGATATCACATTATATATTGGCATTAATTTAAATTATATTTTTTTCATCTACTTATGTTTATTATTATATATCTTACTGCCCTTTAATTCACACTTTTATGTGATCTTAATTACAGAATCATATCTTTAATTGAAGGAACCAGTTGGTCATACTCGATTATATTATCAAAAAAGAGAATTCTACTGATACTCACCTGTGGCTGATGGCTCCTACCACCATCCGAAAGGCAATTGGAGCAGTCAAAAGATCAAACAAGCATCAGCATTGCTAAAGTTGCCGGGAATGCTGCACCGGACCTTGAGGTTTTGATCGTCAAGGCAACTAGTCACGATGATGACCCTGCCAGTGAGAAATATATCAGGGAGATTTTAAATCTCACATCACATGCCAAAGGATATGTAAATGCCTTTGTTTTTGCCATCTCGAAACGACCGAGTAAAACCCATGATTGGATTGTGGCAGTTAAAGCCTTAATGCTTGTACATAGATCCTTGGTTGATGGGGACCCAGTGTTGGGGCAAGAAATAATGTATGCGAGTCGAAAGGGGACAAGGGTTTTGAATATCAGAATATGTCTGATTTTCGCAATGAAGGACACTCAAATTCTTGGGATTATTCAGGTTTTGTGAAGAGTTATGCTTTGTACCTCGATCAAAAGCTTGAATTTACCGTGTATGAGAGAAAATTGAGTGGTGTTGATGACAGGAGACGATATGAGGATGGGTATCAAGATTTTCAAAGTGAATCCAGTTACAGGATGAATCAAAACTCCAGGTCTTACGGTGATTTGAATGAATCAGTGGGGCGAGGGGACAAGAAAGAAGGCACGCCGCTTAGGGAAATGAAGCCTGAGAGGGTTTTAGAGAGGTTGAATCAGTTGCTTCCGCTTCTTGATCGATTTTTAGCATGTAGGCCAATTGGGGCTGCGAAGAATAGTAGGATAATCCTTGTTGCATTATACTTGACTGTGAAGGAGAGTTTTAAGCTTTACATTGATATATGTGAGGTGTTGAATGTTTTGCAGGACCGGTTTATGGAGATGGAGTATGCAGACTGTGTCAAGGGTTTTCATGCTTATGTTGGAGCCGCGAAAATGATTGATGAGCTTGTGGGGTTTTATAGTTGGTGTAAGGACACAGGAGTTGCAAGATCATCAGAGTATCCAGAAGTGCAAAAGATTTCTGATAAGCTTTTGGGGACTCTAGAGGGATTCCTGAGAGAAAGGGCAAATAAGCCAAAGAGCACTGAGAAAACCAGGGAAGATGGTTCATCAGTAACTAAAGAGGACGCGTTGCCAAATATGAATGAAATAAAAGCACTCCCTCCGCCAGAGAACTACAATCCTCCTCCCCCACCGCAGTCCCAGCCTGATCCCCAACCCAAGCCACTGAGTCAACGGGTTACTGAAGACCTAGTGAATTTGAAGGATGATGCAATGTCTGCTGAAGTTCAAGGCAACAAATTGGCATTAGCTTTGTTTTCCGGACCTCCTACTGCAAATGGAAATGGCTCGTGGGAAGCGTTCCAATAAAATGGAGAGCCTGAAATGACTTCAGCATGGCAAACACCAGCTGCTGAGAGTGGTAAGGCTGATTGGGAGTTGGCCTTGGTGGAGACCTCTAGCAATCTGTCGAAGCAAAAGACTGATATGGGAGGCGGTCTTGATTCATTATTGTTGAATGGCATTTATGATCAAGGGGCAGTCAGGCAGCATGTGAGTAATGCTCATCAGAGTGGTGGGAGTGCGAGTAGTGTAGCACTGCCTGGAATGGGCAAGAGTGTAACACCAGTGCTGGCATTGCCCGCCCCTGATGGGACAGTCCAAACAGTTGGACATCAAGACCCTTTTGCAGCATCCCTTGTGGTGCCACCTCCTTCGTATGTTCAGATAGCAGATATGGAGAAGCAGCAGCATTTGCTTGTGCAGGAGCAGCATCTCTGGCAGCAGTATGGAAACAGTGGGATGCAAGGCCAAGTGGGTTTGGCTAATGGTGGTGGAGCTACTGGTTACCATGGCATGGGTCTTAACCCAATGATGCCTTATGGAATGCCTTCAGTTAATGGTATGGGACAGCAAGGAGGATATTACCACGCACCCTATTGAATTGATTCTCTGAATGAATGATTTTGAAGCCATGATGTTTCTTTATTATCTTGGGCACGTCCTCACCTCACCATCACCCTTCCCACCTCCCAGCAAAGCCGTAGAGGAAAATATCAGCTATGGTGATATGTTTTGAACTTACTATGTAGTATTTACTACATCGCGTAAGAGTTAAAGAAGGTTAATAATTGCTACTTATATTTTCATTTGGTTCAGTTTTTTGTTTATGCTTATTTTTGGGTTGAATCTTAAAACTACTATGGTGGGAAAATTTAAATGGGAAAACAAAAGTTTGTCTCGTGCAGTTGGCAGGCAACATCTAGCTCTATATGTTTTATTTAGTCCTCGTTGACTTCTTCTTTATTTCCGTAATGGGATATTGAAATTGTCATTTGTCTAGAAACACCACCCAAATTATCCTGAAAATTTCCACGAAATGTATATCTTATTTGATTGAAATAGTTTATCCTCCAAACTGATATCAATATTATTATGTTATTCATTCATCTATTTTATTATCTCAATCCATAACATAACTAGCTTTCTTACATGCGTTCGAGCCATGGACCACTCTAATTCTTTTTTATTTATTTATTTTTTTTTTAGTTACGGATTATTGTGGTGGTTAAATTGTTAAAATACTATTCCATGGAGGTTAAATTGTTCTTCTCCTGCTTACTTTTTCTCTCATTCCCCAACTGAGTTTATCTAATTACCTCTGCTTTGTGATATACAATGAACATGCAAACCACAACTTGCTCAATTGATACCACACCTGAACATTTCCGGCAGATTTTGATCCGTTATTGAAAGGTAATTAATTGTTTATTTTATTCAAAAAACACTGTAGAGAAAAATGTCTATATTTGTATAAATGTGTAGGTTCACGTGCACATTCTGATAAACATTCTCATACTCGATGTTTTAGTCCGAGCAATTGTAAATATGTTAAAAGTATACCCTTGATCACTCAAAGCCAAATTGACACACAGCGATTTGATGGAATACAGGATTCTATGAATTGATTATTACCTATGATATATATATATATATATATATATATATATATATATATATATATATATATATATATATATATATATATATATTACAAGAGACACAAAATCTATATAATAAAAGCTAGTAAAGATAACAGGCGAAAACTTTTGTAAACAAAATAAATTAATATTATTATGAAAAATAGATATCATTATTATTATTATTAATTTGTTTTGTTTATAAAAGTTTTTGCCGTGTTATCTTTAAAAAATGTCCCTGATGACTCAATGGTAAAAAAATTACTTATGTTTGGATGCATCAGATCTTGAGATCCATTCTTGTTTGGCAAGAATGTCAAATTTCAATCGAATATAGCTAAAAAAAATAAAAATTGATATCATTGCAATAAATTTTATTTTTTTAAACAGGAAATTTTAGATGAAAGAAGATAATTAAAAGACACAATAAATTATTGAAAAAGAAAGAGCTTAACAAGAGTATTAAATCACAATTTTTTTTTTATTGTATTAGTATGACGCAGTTGTCATAACTTGGCAAAATGAAGACCAAACAGCATAACAACTTCCATTACGATTTACCATAACAACAAACTTAACTCTCATTATCCAAATTATTAGCAAACAAACTAATGAAATGATAGGTAGTATGAAAATGTTACATATTAAGGAAGAAGAAAGATTTTCATATCTGTGGCATTCCATCAAACACCTAAAGTGCATGTTAAATTTCATTTCACTTACTAAAATCATGAAAGTATTAAGATAAAAAGAGGTGGTAAAGAAAGGGGTAGTGAAACAGAAATCATATTATAAGTTAAATTAGTACCGGCAAGTGTTTGTTACTATAGGCTCAAACCCAATTTCCCCTCACATTGCTATTCATAATATTCCACTATGGTTGATATAAACTTAGATCTCCCCCCTTGGATAACTAACTTTTTCAGAGGAAATCAGCTTTTCACGAGGAAATTGGAATTTGAGCAATCTAACTGGGATTGCTTCCTGCACCGATCCATAGCCCCATTCTAAACCCGACAGGGACCAATTTTGGTTGTGTTTTTATATTTAGTTGAAACTCCTTCCCTCCCTCGGTCCCTCTTTATTATTATTATTATTTCAAGTAGTCCCAACTTAAATGATCTATTTTTGACAATAATTTACTTATAATGCTCTTATTATTAATTGTTATATTTCTATTCTCTATGCATATTTATGAAGTAATGTGCAAAAAACTATGCCCTATTTTGTATGTGAAAAAGCCAAAAACACTATCATACAAAATCATTTCAGGTGCAATATGAAATTAAACTTCCAGCAATACTGCTATGCTGTCGATAATCGGCTTGCAGCACTGAATCTGTTAAAAGATAAATCAATCCGCTGAATTCAGTCAACCCCTGTAAAGACCAGTGCTGCAACCCTCTTCAGTGATTCGTATGCTTTCATAAGATCAGCTTCTGTATGGGCAGCAGAGACAAAAAGTCTAATTCCCACCGGCAAATTGCATTTATCGAGAATAGATCTTTTGGAAGTTGCTACAAAGAGGTTGTCTTCCTTCAGTAACTGCAAATGCACGTGTATTAGGTATTTGGAAGGACAAGCTACAATCGGGTGAAACAATTTCAAATACTACAAACTTACACGAATAGCAATATCTTCAAGTATCTGTAGATCACTCTTTGAGGAACCAGTTGACTTCTTTAATCTGAGATAGACAATGGGAGATTGTGGATCACTGGCAATCTCAAAACCCCGTAAATCCGACAATCCTGCAATTGCTAAAAACATGAGAACCAAAAGGATAACACGAACCAGAACAATCGAAATTTTTGAAGTTCCGGTAGAAATAAATAACTCCATAGCTTCAGAAATACTTTAAGGGAAGGCTACCAAAGAAGTGTATGACTTATTCTAAGACATTTCCCCAGTTACAAATCTTGCATAATGACAAAAGACAAACCTTCACATAGCATGCTTATATTTTTCCTCAGGTTCGTAATCAGTTGAGGATTGTCTTCCAGCACATCAATAGCAGTAATTGCAGCACTAGCTAGGTATGGGGGCAAAGAAGCAGAGAAGACATAACCAGAACTACTGAGACGCTGCCAGAAAGATAGAATGACATGAGCACAACAAAGCTAGAACCTCATCAACCATCAATTTCTATCCATATATATATATATATATATATATATATATATATATATATATATATATATATATATTGTCAAGAAAATTTGACTTGATAAAAGTTCATCCAAAACAGTAGTCTTGTAAAAGAACTGGTAGTTCTATGAAGTACTTCTACATACTTGATGATCGATGACTCTGGCACTTCCTGTGCAGAATCCGCCTTCTGTTGCCAAAGCATGTCCCATGGCAGCAGTTACAATATCTATCTTCTCAATCTACAATATAACAACATCATAAAACAACATATACCCATTCAATAACACATTAAACCCACAAACTCTTCAGAAACATACCGCAACCCCATAGTGTTCTGTCAGACCTCTACCAGAACTGCCAAGCACACCAAGTGAGTTGCTCTCATCTAACAATACGCGAAAACGATATTTTTCCTTGAGTCTAATAATTTCATCTAATGGAGCAATCTGACCAGAATTCTGCAAATTGGAAAAATCAATCAAATAAGTGGTCATTCTCCATCCACCATAAAGTTCTAAGCAAAATCAACACCAGCAACAATTAAATAAAACTAATACAAGATCTGAATTCCTTTATGCAATTTAATCATAGTAGTAACGGAAATTTACATCACTTGCGTTAGGATTTAAATTTGTAGAGCTCGGGAAAAAGACATGACCTATGAATTTTTGTTATCTTCTTTCATTCTTGAAGTCCGACTAAATTTGTGTTACTGATAACTTATATGTGCCCTCTTAAGTATTAGGCTTGTTACGTAGCTCTGGTAGTCTGGTAGTAGTATGGTTACGAGGAAACCAGTATATAAAATATCTATATATTTTCTCCATATAATAGACTACAGAGCATGTCAGGAAATGTTTAAACAACTACTGAAGCTCTTGACCGTTGGCCGTTGCAATACAAAGGTAACCTATATACCCTAAAAGTCTTCCAATCCTTTCACCTCTAGCATTTTAGCGTACAAACTTCAGTGGCTTGATTTGAAATTCCTTCTAAATGCATTTGCAACTCCAAAACAAAGAACTCATGCACCATTCTAAATACTAAATTAATAACCTCAATTAGTGATTTTAGGCTTTCAATCTTAGCTCATGACATAACAATCATAACCAGCACTCCAAGATGGCCTCCTCAGAAAAACTGAATCCTTCTTCTCCAATGATTAGGATGATACATGTTTTGATATGGAAAAATAAAAAAGAAGGAAATAGAAGGAAAAGGACCAGGAAAGGAATTTCAACACAAAAACAAAATACAGATTGTTTGTATTATCCTGATATTATAACTTTAATGTAAGATTATCTGATGATGCAAACTAAACCATAATTGGCACAAGATACCTGATAGACGGCTTCAACAACTATGTAGCGCCTTAGCTTCTTAGCTCGCTTATTATCTTGAGTGACTTTCTCTAGAGTATTTCGCAGAGATTCCATATTGTTATGCTTGAAGTATATGATTGTACTTCTAGATAGATAAAGACCATTTTGTATTCCCCAGTGAACACCCTCATCCCTGGAAGGGGAAAACATTTGGTTTCAGAATAGTGTCAAAACTGTACCAGTAACTTTATGCTTAAAAATATTTATTTTAAATATAAAAAAAACATAGAGAGCCCTGTATCATGTCAGAACTGCTTAAATTTCACTCACGGGAAAATAATATAGCAAATCCCAGTAGATGTGTCAAGAAGAAGACCAATATGCGGATAAAATGAAATAGGGGCCAATCAGTCATGATAACAGCATCATTTGTAGAGACCAATTGTTCAATATAAGTTCAATTAATACGATAACATCAAAAGTATAAATTAGCATGATATTGCTTCTTTTCTCTCTTTTTAATAATAATAATAATAATAATGACACCTTATCTAGAATAAGATTAGCAGGGAAATAAAAGTTAACAAATATTCTTTCCTGATACACATGATATATATATATATATATAAAAGGGATACTGATCCTGTAAGGATAAGAACAAATCTCAGCCGTCCATCCACGGATCGAACTGTAAGGAGGACCTCCCATCTGCAGTTTAATATGTAAGTGTCTGCAGTTTAATACTGAGGATAGGATGATTGTCCAAAATTCCCCTCGTCAATCCGTAGTTTAATCATGCAGACGTTAGGTATGACATTTGTTAATTCTTGAAGACGACGTCGTTTTGGGTCATACGGCCCGTCCACATAACTAACATTGAGTCCATTAACGATATAATCTAAATGGCGCCGTTTTTGGTGAACCACCAGTCCACAAAACTAACTGCGGACTCTTAGGGTAATATAAAATGGTCAAGTACTACGCTCTATCTGTGTTTTTCATAGAATGCTTTTGGCTCTCATCTCATTTTGACAATAGAGATCTGAAATTAGAAGAGTTCGATTTAAAACTCAAATTTTCTATTTCTTCTTGCATATTATTGTTCTTACCGATTCATGTGATCTTGGCTGATGAAAACATGCATGGCTAAACATTTGTAAGGATATATACCGCAGTATGTTGTCTCTCATGCTTCATACTATGAGAAAACACTTCACCCCATTGCTAGATTTCATTTGTTTAGCCGTGCATATTTTTCATCATCTTAGATCACATGAATCTACAACAAGAATATGTGAAAATGACGGAATAGAAGATTGATAGCTTTAAATCGAACTTTTTTGGTTTAAGACCTAATTCGCATAACTAAAGTGCGGACTGTAAAAAATATTATTTTACTCGTCCCCAAAACTAAAGTACGGACAAATGGTGGAATAAATCTGGTTACCCTAATTGATCCCCTTTTTTCGTCTATTTTCTCGTAAAAGGTTTAATCAACTTGAGAGAGCAGAACAAGTATTGAGCATATCAGATTACTTTTATTTCTTCCTTTCTCACCTGCTCATACGATTGATAGACCATAACCTACTAGCAAGCATACTAAGAGGCAAACATCAGCAAAAATCGATAATCTGTAATTTAATTTTTACAAGTGATTCATTTGTTTTGCCATGGATTTGTTTGTTGAGGAATTATTTCATTCAATTTATTACTAAGGAAGAATTGCATGATAATAATGGGGTTAAATGTTTTTTTCATTATTAAACTTTAGGTCAACTCACAAATGACTAACCATACTTTTTTTTTCTTACATTCAACTCACTAAACTTTAATTCTCTTACAAAATGTTGCAAAATCTGCTAAATCATGTTGACTTTAAACGGTTTGCCATATTTAATTCCACAGAAGATAGAGAACGTTGACATGGAGCTACATACGATGTGGTCATGCTTAAGTGGAAATGAAATAATATTAAGGAGAAACAAAAAGAAATTTATAAAAAAAAATCTTAACAAAAAATTAGCAAAAAAACATAGAAGAAAATAAAGAAAAAATCAATAAAATAAAACTATAAAATTAAGGGATAACAGGAAAGACGTCTAAAAAATTAAATAAAATTAAAAACTTTATGGGAAAATAGAAGGAAATTATGGGGAAAATTAAGAGAGAAAATTTGAGGAAAATATTAAAGATGTTTTTTTTTGAAAAAAAATTACCATAACAAATCTTTCCAAAACATTAAAAACTAATTAATCCATTTGACGGTAGACTTGAAACCCACATAAACAAAACATTGTATTTGTAGCACAGGTTTAAAGTGAGAGGCGCAATGCGATGGATCATCGACGGCGACGTGAAAAAATGAGTCTTATTGTTCATCCAACAGTCAGAAGCTAGAAACACTTGGATTATACTTTCGTTTCCGCTCACTATCTCTCTCCTCTGCAACTTGAGTGATAATAAGATAAAATGATGAGGAAATTTACGAGGGAAATTGAAGTAAATTTTGACATAAATATAAGGGAAATTGTAAGGAAACCTAATTTTCCTCTTTGCAAACGTGGTTAGAAAAATTTTGCCGGCAACAAAGCTTGAATTTTTGTAACGCCATAGTAGTGGGATTCTTTAATTGTATTTGCCATGGTTGATTATTTTCATAAGTGCAATAGTAAAAGGAATATATTTCCCTTTCCTTCTTTGAGTTGGAAGTTTAGATCTTGATCTAGATCTAAGGTAACATTCAAGACTTTGAATACAGAATTAAGTTCTTAATTTTTATTTTGAAAACCAAAATAAATTACATCGTTTCTTGTTAGCAGGTGGTTTTTGGGTAGATAGTAGGTTATGGGTAGATTATATTCAAAGCAGGTTGCTACTTAAATTGGGGCAAAAATGCAACCTACCGCTAAATTTTTAACGTCCAAGATGGAATTTCAAATTTTTATAAGAGAATTAAAGTTTAGAAAGTACTGTAAGAAAAAAAATATAGTTAGTTATTTGGAAGTTGACATAAAGTACAATGATGAAAAAAATATTAAACCCGAGGGGGTTCGCAACGAATGCAGTACCATATTTTTCTTTGAATTTTTTTTCTCGAGACGCCAAATCCGGAGGGCGTTCGCAACGAAATCACATTGTACATTAAACAAACATAATATTATATTAGTAGGACACAATAACATAAATGTATTTGAAAAATTAAATAGTCAAAAGTGCGAACATACCACATATTCTATATCTAGTCGATATCGAGTATTGATTATGTGACTTGGTTCATCATCGTACAAAGAATCCATGAGTATAACCCTCCATTGTTTAATATCTACAACGAAGAAAAAATATTGCTCGTTCTTTTGGTTAACCGGGAAAAATGCAAAATCACAATCCGATAAATTCGATTGTTGTCCCTGGTTGAAAAAAAACGGACACATCGAAAATGTCAAATTTATTCTTTTGCGACATCGACAAGTTGGTGTAAGAATTGATACAAGGTTCCCTGGCTAAATATTACGTCCTTATGCTTCGATCTATACTCATCATCGAGACTTATACGAGGAAATTGTGATTGGTCCACCATATCCGAAAACCAATTGGCATTAAACCACTCCACCTTCTGTACCTTCAAACATAGACGACCGGTCCACCCGTAGCCACTAAGGAAGAATATTATACACGCCATCCACCCTACTATATATAGGCTTAGAATGTGATTCAGTAACTATCGTTTCTTCGAGTATTGGAGTCAAATGGATAGCCTGAATTTGTCTCATTTCTCAAAATCATTGGTATGACTCGGCTGATACATGTAAGGGGTAGGTGTTAACTGCATTTTGGGTTCCTTCTTAACTACAAATGGGAGCTCAAGTCGATAGGGGGATCCTTGACTGAATGGATCACAATCGGAGAAGGGCATATCTTGGGGGTGAATTGATCTGGTGGAAAGTTGGGGATGGTGTCATTGGGATTTTCAAAAAACCCTAGTTTACTTCATTAAAAAGTACCGACCTTGCATATCACTCCTCATATACATGGCGAGAGTTGTGTACAGGTGGTACTCGCAAGATATTCCGCACGAATGCTCGAGTCGAATCAATCTATAATGAAAATTTACATATGAATAGATAATTATAAAAATATGTTGGTAAAGTTTTAAACAAAATTATCAAGCTTAAGACTTATAAGGTTAAAGGTTGATAATACCCCAAAACCCCATTGTTATAATAATTATTTTTGGGCATCATTTAAAACCCGCACATCCAAGGAACGTCCACTCTCATCAGTTCTTAAGGAACGCGTAAAATGAGGATTATTCCATACAACTATAAAAATATGGTTAGCTTGATCCCACATATTATCGATCGGTTCGGGAATGAAATCCATTTTTTCAAACTAAAACAAAATAAAAAAAATTATATATCAACAAATTTTTTTGATATTATTCTTACAACCATACAATACTGAAAACAAAAGACCCTACATCAAACCAATATATTGAAACATAATAAATGTAAGCAAACAATAATGAAACCTACCAAAAATCATTCATTGATGTATACAACAAATGTTTGTAGCTAACAAGTCTTTGTATACAACTACTTGGACTGTATTCAACAAAGAAAAATACATGCATATATATATATATATATATATATATGGGGATATATGACGAATGTAAAAGACTTACATGACTTCGATTTAGCAAATATGGAAGGAAGAAAAGCTTGTATTGCTACTTGATCTAGTCGTTGTTAATAGACTCAGCGTTCGCATATTAATTCTGCGGACGGGCCGTATGACCCAAAATGGTGTCATCTTTAAAAATTAACAATTGTCATACCTAACGTCCGCATGATTAAACTGCGGATTGACGAGGAATATTTTGGACAATAATCCTATTCGCAATATTAAACTGAAGTAACTTACATATTAAACTGCAAATGGGAGATCCTCCTTACTGTTCGATCCACGGATGGACAACTGAGATCTGTCGTAAGAATAACCTTATCCTTACAACGTTTGCTATGTGTATATATATATATATATATATATATATATATATATATATTGTCCTGTCAGGACTCCCGGACAGGTCCAAAATTCGGACCCTGAAATTTTATTTTTTTTGTAAAACTAAAAAAAAAAAAAAAATTTATGGAATTGAAATTTTTCCATAATATAATGATTTGGATACCTATACCAAAAAAATGTATGTACAGTCTGCACAGACATGTTTTGATATATGTATCCAAATCACACCCAAAACACTGTATTATGGAAAAAATCAAGTTCCATAATTTTTTATTTTTTTTTTAGTTTTAAAAAAAAAGCCAAAAAAAAAAAAAGGTCCGGATTTTGTTAAAATGCGGGAGTCCGATCCTGATCCGGACTCTATATATATATATAATTATATATATATATAAATCAAATTATTCTCCTAATTTGGTACTTGCACTGATCTCATTTTTGTTGCATATAAACAACTATAGAGGTAAGGGAATGTCTTGCAGAACTTCCTAACAATGCTACATGGAGCTAAATGTTAGGTGATGAAAAAGTAACATTTGTGCAAGATAGTGGTTGTTGATATCAAAATATTAAGGTGTATGTGACCATACAAGATTAGATAGGATCAAAAACAAGGATATTATAAATAGGTTGGGGTAAATATATTAAGAAGAATATTAGAGAATATCGGTTGAGATGATTCGATCATATCCAACATCAACCTATAGATACAAAGAGCGAGAGAGCATCAAAGGTTCCTTGGAGAAAAAGTAGTTCAAAGAGACTTGAAGGAGAAACACATAAGTGAAGACATTGCCTATGATAGGTGCGAGTGGAGAAATGCAATATGCATATTAGAGGCTTAGTAGGGTGTTACACCCTTTTTGTGTTGTGTTACATGCGTTTCCTTCTTTTTATTTCTCTTTTTCTTTTGTTTTCATTTTTTGCTTTTTATCATCTACTCCCCTCTATCCCAAAAAAGGATGACAAATGTCAATTTTGGCACAATCAAAAAATTAGAAGAGAGCATAAATTTTCGTCTCAATCTATCATTGGGTTTTGGATTGGAGAGAGAATTAATATGAACCATTTTGTGATGTGAGTGATGTGAGGTAGTAATATAAATTGATGTGAGTGATGTATAGTTAAGGTTAAATTAGTCCATGCAAGAATTTATATAGTTGACTTGTTTACTTTGCTCGGATCTTTTTACTGTACTATAATTGTTTTATTCGTTTTGTTTACCTTTTTGTTTACTATTATTGCTACGTTTTCTTCCTATTCTCTTTTATTAATTTTTTATTTATTTATTGCCTTTATGGTCTTTCTCCCTTTTCATTGTCATATGAGATTCATTTGCAGCCTACCCCAACCAACTTGGGGTAAAGATCTTGTTGAGTTGAGTTAGAGTTATAACAACTCCAGAACATGGACAACAACTCCTAGTGAGTTTATGATATACACTATGTCAATGTATCCCCTCTCAATTAGTTAACGTTGTACTAAATCTGACTATTGAATAGATTGTGTAGCATGCTACTACAGTACTATGTAATATATACTTTCTTAAGGATTGGTCACTGATAATTAAACAGTACAGATCACATATACTCACGCAATCACGATGTCTCCTTTCTTACAAAATGCTGGAATTGCACTGAACATGGTGGAAAGTCCATATGAATAAAGTATGGAATCAGGAGTTCCCAAAAACTCTGCTATTCTGGCCTCACAATCAAGGTGAACATCTATACAAACAAGAATTTTTGAATATTAGAACTTTCTCAGAGAAAGACAAGTAAAAACTCAATGCAATTCATTAAGTAGACTGCTACACCACAATCATACCAATTGTTCCATAAAAGCCACGAGGACCACAAGAACCAACACCATATTTCTCCAGTGCCGAAGTACATGACTCCTGTTACAAGTCATTGCTATGAATGATCTACTAAACTGATAAACCATTACTATAAAAGAAAAATTAGAAAACTGGAGTAGGGTTTCTTACGAGTAGCTTTTCATGTCCAATAAGTCCAAGGTAATTTGCTGAAGCAAAGTTCACAACCGCTTTACCATTGATTACTGTATGTGGACCTGCAGCACTGCATAAGTAGCAACTTATGACTGTAAATGCCTTAATATAAAAACATTTACACGCATATTTGAGAACTTAAATATTTTTGCCAAGAAATTTAACAAGTACCAATAAGATTTCTCTGAACATTAAATATTCAAGTAGAACAGAGGATTACATTGATAAGTATAACAACACCCCGAACCCCCAAAATCCCAGAACAGGAACAACAAGAAAAATGGAGAATTAGAAAATAACAGCATGGACATGCTGAAAATGAGAACGCATATATATAGTTGCAAAAGAACAACCTATATCATCAGTTATATATGTATAATATAGATGTGTGTGAGAGAGAGTTTGTGTGTGTGTGTGTGTGTGTGAGAGAGAGAGAGAGAGAGATTTCTTGTCAGTCCAAGTCTAAACTTAAGAAAGGAAGAAACTTTTGAGAGTAAGCATTAGATTATTTGAAAAACATTCAACTAAGAAGCCTCATACTAGTCTAGATACCAATGAATGAGGGGTAAGACTAGGTACAGACACTTCGACATACTAAGAAATTACAGAAAATTGAAATAAAAGGGGAAGAACACTACTTTTACCTTTCCAGTACAGGAGGTTCACACTGCATATCTTCTGTTATAGGTGGAATAAGGGACTCCGGAACCCATTCATCACAAAGCTCATCAATTTCCTAAAAATATCAAGCACTGACTTCATAATATTGACTTACTACATCAAATAAGAAGACAAAACTTGCAAAGTTAAAAATTAGCAATCCTCAACACCACAGTGGTGGTGGGCTGCCTGTGGTGAAATTTGTTATGTGAATCATAAAGGTGCTGTTTCAATTTTTCTTTCTATCAAAGTTCTGTTAGACATTTATACTTGAGAACTTCCAATTTGATGGAGTTGATACAAAGACTGCAGGCTCTAAAGTCAGCTGGTCTAGCTTGTCTCACTCTCACCATGTAGACAGAAAGGCGCAGTAGTACAGAAGTGAAAGAATTGAGGTGCTTTTATTAATGTGGCAACCAAATTTCTGTATCCATTTGTCTGTTCTCAGTGGTCAATTTTTTTGAACATTGACCCAACCTGTTGGTAAGTTTGAGAGATGCTTGTACAAACAAACATCATAATAAGCAAGTCCCGGATTTACTAATTTAATTTTATCCTTAAAATTTGTCCGGAATTGTTTGATTCAAGTACTACTCTAAACTCCAATTAGAGCTTCGAGTCTAAAATTCACTCATCTTTAAGATAGTGGAAATTCAGTTGATAAATTATACTTTCAAAGCTTTGTAATCAATGCATAATTGCTACATTATGATTTGTATCATTCACTAGCCGTCTCTACAACATATTCTCTTGAATCTCAGTAAGTAAAGATTTCATCTAACTTAAGGATACACCATCTACGTTTAAGCCATTATACCCATCCTCATTGCTTCCAATGCCAGCCTTTGCCATGCTTAGGTGTTATGATCCCATAAGAAATGCGTATTAAAAATAATATTAATTTTTTTCAAAGCTTTGTTTAAGTACGTTTCATAATCTATGTAACCCAATATTTGAAAGTTAATAGTCCAGTAGCATAACTTAGTCAGAAGATCAAGAGAGCCTAAGCATATAATATTCTCCCTCCGTTCCAAAATTAGAGATACATTTCCTTTTTTGTTTGTTCCAAAATTAGAGATACATTTTTATTTTGAGACATAAAATACCGTAATGCCCTTTTCTAAAAAATAGTTGAAACAAGGTAAAATGAATTTCAAGTATCTCTAATTTTAAGTTCCTGACATGATGGTGTACACATAAGTGGCATCTCATTTTCATGCAAAACAAAATCACCCAACGAATGTCCCTTATACCTCCTGAATCCAAGCTCATACATACGCATATATACATACGTATGTACATATATATACACAATACATTCATTAAACTCCCCAAAAACCGTCGTAGCTAAAAGAACACAATGTCTCTCAGCGGCTTCAGTCGTCATTGTTCCCTTCCACCATGGCGTCTCCAAGTTTTGGTAACCAACGAATAAGAAACAAAACAATGCAATAGGTTTGCGTAATATGAATATTTTTTTAAAGGTAAAGCTGGAAGTGGAAAATTGTCTATAAAACCGTCATTTTTAAAATGTATCTCTAATTTTGGAATAGAGGGAGTTATAGAATTCTAAGTGATCTGGGTAAAAATTAAATTAAAAAAAATACAAGTAATTGTGGCTAATTACAACCCCTTGCTTTCAAATTCTATACTCTCTTATTTGTATGTTATATTTACACCACTAACTCTCATACATTTAATGCCCCACTTGCAAATGTACATAAAAACAAACTCCATACAGAAAAAACAAAGATAAATTACATAACTGAATGTAAAAACACCATGAAACCTATTCAACAAATCAACAACTATATGTGGAACTCGTACCTTCTTTGTCAATGGACGTTTAGGTGGCTTATAACTTTTTTGGGAGAGTAGGAAGAGAATAACTACTAGGAGAAGACCCTCCACGAATAGGTGCCCTACAAGCAAAACAAATATGTAAAATAGTGTATCCAATATTATCAGCAAAAAGGAGAGCTAAATATTCCTTCAGATTCCTATGATATGGGAGCATACCTCCAATGTGCACTCCAAAAACAACAGCCCGAGCAGAAGGAGCATCAATTGCAAATGTCACCCAGTCAGATGCAGCATTAACCATATTCATAACAGATTCTGTCATTGTACTTAATATCTCAACTTGGCTTGCATCCAAGGCTTCAACCATAATATTCCAGAGAACTCTTTCTAGTATATGTTTACCTACTAGAATACCTGGATATAATGTGCATCACACAGCCCATATACAGAAAAAAAAATATATAAGAAAGAAGTAGTTTGAATAACAACATGCAAATATAATTAGCAATCAAAATAACCAAAGCAAGTTATTTCACTATTTAAAGCTAAATATTAAAGAACGAAATCATCAAAAAAAGAAGAAGATTCAAAAGTATAAAAACCTTAATATTTTTAAAAAAAATGTAGGACACTCTTTTTCTAGAATCCATACAGAGTCCAAGTACTACATATTAAAATCACGTTATATTTACTTTTGATAAAATGTAAAAGTTGACAGCCAAGTAAACCTTATTTTTGATGTGCTCCAAAGAAAATAAAAAAGAAGAATGAGTAGTATACATCACTATACACTATACAAACATATCCAAGTTAAGCAATAAATGAGAGAATTTAAGAATTGAAAGTAATAAATGAATATATTAATATGCTATTATTTTTTTAGAACATCGGTAATTCAATTATTAAATCCATTCGGTATAATCTCATGTTTACTTACCATACATCAATACTATACGTTTCCAATTAACAAATGAATACAGCTCCCATCCATAATTGCAACGATACGAATCGAATTACAGGGTCTGTGTAACAAGTTGTAATTTAGCACCTTCAAATTAGCAATCGTTGGGGAGTAGGGAAGCCAGAGATCAATGAAAGCGAATTTCAAAAGGAAAAAAATTCAAAAAAAAACTGGTATAATTAAGTTTGGAAGACAAATAAACAAAGAAAAGACGTGTACCTGAAAAAGTTGTTCTGAGTTTTAATTGGGTGTCGAATGAAGGAGTTCCGGATCTGAGCTGAAGATTCGTTTTGAATGTTGAGGAGAAAGACGACGGAGAAACGTACTCCAATTGCTAAAATACGACAATTTTATTTTCTGATTTTTTTAATTAACAGTGATCACCGTTCCAATCTTCAAAGACAGCCAGACTGGTCGGTGGTCGGTCACAATCGGGAAGTTTCAAATATTTTAGGGTAAATTTCAGTTCAGCATATGAGGTTTTAACATTTTATGACTTAACTACTTGTTGTTTAACAATTTACACTTAAATACCTTGAATTTTGAGATGAAGGGAAAAAGTTAGACACACAAACAGGTTGTCTGGCAGGCCAGGCCCAAATAGAAGAAGGTCAAGCTAGGCCGAATAATTGAGTTGGTCAGGCCCAAGGCCGATCCAATCTAGGTCCTTTCTTTTGACTTTCAAATTTTACTTCAAAAATTTAGACTTGAACTTTCCTCTATTTATAAAACAAAAGGAGGACAAGATGACATTGTTAAACAGTGTGAGACTTTAAATGTCTAAATAAAATTCCTTCTCTTGGAGCGGATTCTTCTTGCTTCAATGCCCAATCTAACCATTCTTTCTAATACTTCAGTAGAGGCGTACTCAAATCATACGGTGTTTCTAATTTGCCCTTGGATATTAATTTATTTGAGGCTGATTTGTTCTTAATGTTGGTTCTGGTGGATTGTGAGCTTGACATAGGTTGAGAATAAATTAGTTGATCTACATACCTTACTTGTAAATATGATGAATTAATATCCTTGATCAAAGTTAGAGAAAAACTACAAATGTCTAAATGGTAGAAAAGAGCTGTTAAGGGTGAACAAATGTAAGGAAGTGGGAGTTTTATAGCCAATATATACGGTGGGGACATATTGGATAAATTTCAACCTTATTTGACTGTTAGAACCATGCATCACGTTCTTTAGACGAGTTATCTGCATGCACAATTAGTTTAGAAGGAAAAATATAACTTTTTCACTACATCTCAAATTTTTAGGTGTTTAAATTTAGCTTTCTAAACTACAGATTAAGTTAGAAAATAATAAAATCTTAGGTTGATTAAAGTGAAATTTACCCAATATTTTATATTTTAATACAATTGTTTAATAAGAGTTCATCATAGTATATAGCTTTCAACAATTTGGTGCAATTTTTTTTTTTGTCCATAAAAGGATTATAAAGCATAGTAAGTAATTATATTAATAATTAACGCATTCCAATAGTAATAAACTCATTATAATTTTAAATAAATGTAATTTTGAAAAGAGTTGGCATAAAAATTATAGAAATCAAAATAGACTTTATAAGAGATTATTAATCTTATGATTTAAGATTATCAAAATAATAAGTTTTATAGGATCAATCTTAAATGTATTCATATATTTTTAATACTCTACTTTATAATTGTAATTCCGGATAAATTATACACAACAAGATTCTTTTTTTAAAAATGTCAGCATTTTCATCTTAAACAAGTGTGTTTTAAAAGTTTTTATTTTATACATACATATAATTGTATTCTTTTCTTGAAAGAGTATTTATACCTATATAATCGTATTGTATTTGTACAGTTATATTATGCAATTTTTTTATAATAAAGTAGTAGTATAATAAATGACATTTATAAAACTTTTTTTTTTAAAAGAAAAAAAATAACTTCACTCTACTCACAAATTGAGTATCGATCTCTCGTTGTGTCCCAACTCCCAAGGCGGGAAAGAAAAGGGATGACAGTTGTGGTGCTGGACAACGGCGGCGGCCTAATAAAAGCCGGCATAGGCGGTGAACGAGACCCCACCGCCGTAGTCCCCAACTGCCTCGCCAGGCCACTCTCTTCCAAGAAATTCCTGATCGCCGACCAACTCCTATCCCCAACCGAAGACCTAACCTCCGCCACCCTCCGCCGCCCCTTCGACCGCGGTTACCTTATCAACCCAGACCTCCAATCCACCATCTGGTCCCACCTCTTCTCCTCCCTCAAGCTCACCCTTCTATCTCCTCTCTCCTCCTAGTCGAACCCCTCTTCAATCTCCTTTCATACAACGATCACTCGACGAAATAATATTCGAAGACTTCAATTTTAAGTCCCTATTCGTCGCCGATTCTCCCTCTTTGGTTCATCTTTACGAGGCCAGCCGCCGGCCTTATGGGTTGGTCAGTAAGACCCAGTGTAGTCTTGTGGTTGATTGTGGGTTTTCGTTTACTCACGTGGCGCCGGTGTTTCAGAATTTTACCATCAATTATGGGGTGAAAAGAATGGATTTGGGTGGCAAGGCCTTGACTAATTATTTGAAGGAGTTGGTTAGTTATAGGTCTATCAACGTTATGGATGAATCATTTTTGATGGATGATGTCAAGGAGAAATTATGCTTTGTTTCGCTTGATATTCCTCGGGATTTGCAGATTGCTAGGTATGTTTAAAAAAGATTGGATTTTTATCTTATGCTGCTTTTGCTTTAATTTTCTTGTTTTTTGCTGATTTACTTTATTTAGATTGTGTTGGTTGGTGCTTTATTTTTGTTTAGGTATAATGTGGGAATGATTCTGGAGATAGAATTAGCTTGGTGTTATTAGGTTTGGGATCTAAGGTATCTAATGAAGAAAAATATGGTTTGGGTGCATCTTCAATACCCTTTTGCAATTTTACACTCGTAGAGACAATTTTTGTTCTTCAACATAGGCATCAATTGTTTGCTGGATAATGAATAGTGCTTATTTTTAGAACTTTGTCTGTTTCTAGCATTCTTTAAAATATCTATTAACTGAAGGAACCATTAATTAATACTCCTACAAACAAAAGAAAAGAACTTTTCTTTAATATTCTACCAAACCATTGATTATCCAACACCCTAAACAGGTTTTTAGAATTTTTCTAAACAAACTCCAACATCCTAGTTCCTAACATTGTAGAAAGCAGTGATGTGAAATGTTATTGCATTGTTCTTCAATATAAAGGAGTCTTTAAAAAAAAAATTAACATGTGTGCTGCGCAAAGAAATACTGGCTTTTCTTATGCTCCGCTGATCAGGTGCCATACGTTATTTGAGTTTCTTCGTATGTGTAACTTGTCATTTTGTTTTTCAAAAATGTTTTTGCATGTCCTTGTAGGAAACGTGGAAATGATAACCTCTTCAGGTGCACTTATGTGCTTCCTGATGGTATCACTTATACAAAGGGCTTTGTAAAGGACCCTAAAGAAGCGAAAAGATACCTCTCTTTGACAGATGGAGCCTCAGGACCACAAATAGGAAAAGCGGAAGAAACGGATCAGCAGGAAGTTAAGGAGAAGCCTGAGGACAGAACTAGAGTTGATTTGACGAAAAATGTACAGTCACTATTCCTTGAGAAAGTAACCCCTGCTAATATACAATTTGTAATGCTTTACCTTTTGAACAGGAGTTCAGCTTGACAAATGAGCGCTTCCTTGTCCCTGAGATGATCTTTCGTCCTGCTGATTTGGGTTTGTATTACCTTGTAGTACTTCAAAGTACCTTTTCAAGTTTCCAATTCGAACCAAGAACAACACTTCTTTTGTTTGCTCCGTATGATAACAAAGTTTAATGGTTAGAATTTTCCATGAAATATTGTTTGTTATTATGAAGGTTCTACCAAGTTTGTCCTTTTTTCCAGAGGTTGGGAATTGTAGTGAACTGTAATGATAGCAAAGTGTGGCATATTAAGGTTTGTTATCATATGAATTTTGTATAGATCGTAATGGCCTTAACTTCTGGATGTTTTGCAGGAATGAACCAGGCTGGCCTGGCTGAATGCATTGTTCGCGCCGTTAATTCCTGCCATCCTCATCTACAGCCTGTACTCTATGAAAGGTAGTATTTCCTATCTTTACTGTTCATATCAGAAAGATATTTCTCATTTGCATGTGCGATATCTGATTTCAATCTGTTCTTCAAATTTGTGTTTGGGCAGCATTATATTGACTGGTGGAAGCACATTATTTTCTGGATTTGCTGAAAGACTGTAAGCTTTTACCTCCCATGTTTGAAATCCCTTTGTGAAGGACCAGCCTTTTCGACTTTCACTTTGAATTAATTCCATCTATCTGCAGAGAAAGGGAGCTACGACCTCTTGTCCCGGATAATTATCAAGTAAAGATAACGACCCAGGAAGAGTAAACCCTTCTCACCTAGAATAGATTTTACTCTAAATAGGTGTTGATGCTGCCAGATAATAAAATTATGTAGCTTGTGCAGTCCTACATTAGGTGTTTGGCGAGGGGGATCACTTCTGGCTTCTAGTCCTGATTTTGAAGCAATGTGTGTTACCAAGACCGATTACGAAGAGCTTGGATCAGCTCGATGTCGCAGGAGATTCTTTCATTAATTTTGGGTTTACAAGGTAATTGTACAATTGCATCTTTGGATATTTAATTTTTAGAGTTAAATGCACTTTTCATCCCCATGTTTACCCCATTTTGCATATTTCATCATATAATTCAAAACGTGACACTTTGCATCCCGTACTTTTAGTGAACAGTCACATAACACCCTTCGACCCAAAATTCATCGCTATAAGTGCAAAATTTGTCACTTTTAAACACCAACCCGTCACTTTTAGCGACATATTTTGGGCTGGAGGGTGTTATGTGCCGGTTCGTTAAAAGTTTGAGATGCAAATTGTTAGAAGTATAGGATGCAATTGCAAAATGGGATAAACTTGGGGATGCAAAGTGCATTTAACTCTAATTTTTATTACTGTTTTTATGCTGTGTCCAACCCAAAAGTAACCAAGGTTCCATCTTCTTGATTCAGAAGTTGATTCTCCTACATTTTGTTGGCTGATTCTAGTTAATTTACCTAAGGTTCCTTGGCGGAATCTCTGCCATCTTATTAGCTTTTGGTGCCTGAACAAAATGGAAGTGGGCTCAAGTGTTTCTTGAAGACGAAACAGTATAAACTGATTGACGAAGTCATCCATGTGATATGATGCTTCTTGCGACTTCTTGGATATTCTTTCCAGAGAGACTCGAGAATGATTTGAGCTTCCATCCACTTGTACAAATCAAGATACTCCACTCCTGCTGAAAAATGTGAACATCAGTATGTTTCGGGAAAGCAGAGGAGAATGTTAATAACGACTGTTTGGTCTATCCAAGCAGCTTCATACCTCAATCATGAAGATTTAGGGAGAGATCAACTCCTGCTGACCTGCAGCCGGATCTTCAAGTTTCCAAAAGTATCCCTTTATAGGAGTCAAGCCTCTGTCACGGAAAAAGATAAAGTTGATTTTTTGCATCTGATTCTGTTCTTGTTAACATTTTATTTTAAAGCTTGAGGAATGCCTTCAGCCTATTTGATCTTGTTTTTATCGTAAAGATATTAATGCAGCTGCTATCCCAAGTTCTTCATGCTTCAAATGATTTTCGGTAGATAAGACTGGTCTCGGACATCATATTGTTATTGTTGCCACAATTTAAGTTAAATAGGATGTGTAGATGTTCCTTTCCAAAACATTAAATCAGAGGTAACTCTTTAGAATGCCAAATAAGTTGTCAGGGTTCAATTTGCAAAACTGTAATCAAGAGTCGCATAAGAAAAGCATTAGCCAGCCAAATTTTCATTTATATCTGCAAAATTAATAGCTGTAATTTGATCCTTAGAACCCTTTTTGGTTGACCAAATTTTAACTCATTATAAATTCAGGGAAAAGGCAAAGGATGGCCACGTTTCATACTTTCATCCTTGTTAGTTATTACATTCATCTTCTCTCTGGGCAAATACACTCAAGTGGCCAGCACTACCAGTAGTATATAGTTGTAATTTATGGATGAAACTAGTCGTATTACAATTCTGGATACATGCCATCACAGAGAAAAAGAATATCTGAACTCTATATTTTAGATACAATGCTTTTTAAAACAAAATACTTCTTCCCCACCACATTCTTGCCCCTGCAATGTTGATTCTTGAAATACACATGCAATGATGTTCTTTTACATGAAAATTTAGGCTATGTTGCTAGCCAAACAATTTACTGGGATTGCAACTTTATGTCCCCAACCATGATACATCTCTCGAAGGACTCTGTTATAAGCTATTTCTCAATGTTGCTCCAATGAAAGAAGATACGGAACCTCAATACAACTGAAAATTCCTACTTCACACTTTGATCAAGTGTATTTGATTAGCAAATCCCCTCACTGGAATGCTTAAGGCCATTAATCATGGAAGTGGAGGAAGCAAAAGAGGTCAAATCAACAGGCTAGAACTTGTTTGCTCCAGTAAGAAAGCAGTTCCAATGGTGGAACAAAGATTTGAAGAGTGTTTACCAATGTACCAGTTAGGTTGCTCAGTCAGAAAATGGTTGTGAATCCATGCATAGATGAACTAGTTTTCTTTGGTACTCGCCATAATATTCTCCGACTGCTATAACATCTTCATTATCTGGATTCAAACCTGGCAAGACGAGCAGTGTATCCTTGATTGACTGACCCGATTCTTCATCTGAATCCAAGCTATATACAAATTCACCATGAATTTCACGGCAAGCAAGTATGAACATGGCAGCTGTTTCTGGTAGTTGTGCTTCACGAAGTGCCGCCAATGCCTCTTGTAATGCACCAGCCGCCACATATAATATTAGAGCCCTGCAATGAACCTTGATAAAAACCATTGCACAACAAAACAGAAGAGGGGAGTTACTTAAGATCACAAAGACGCAAGAACAAGTGATACCTCCAGATGTTATGTTCGACATGCCGGACGTGTTCAGCCCACCTTTGCAATACCCTGCACCATCACAAAAAATGAAAACTAAATTCCAAATATGGGTGACAAGAAAACAAGTGGGAATAGAAATTGCAGCTGCTTATTCCTTGAAATGAAAAAAAATACAAAATGAAATTCTTACCTATGTGAACATGACAGCTTAATATCAAATACTTTTTCATGACAAACTTTATCCATTAATCAAGAAACAATTATCACAGAAATAGATATGCTCACAACATTCAAATACTGCCACATACGTCCCCACTCCCCTTCCCCGTGCTACTAAAAGTTTAATAAGAAACTAAATAGATAGCATTGATCTTCTATTGAATTGGAGGCTATTCTCAAGTCAAGACAGCTAAGAACTGAACAAACAAAATCCATCCGCAAGGTCTTATCTTTCTAAATTTTCTTCTTATACAATGTATCATATAAAGTTGGCAGTTCAAGTATGTGGATATAATATGTTTTAAGTCATGACCAAGTACCTTACTGGATTGGATAGGCCTTACTTAGATATTTCAACATAATCAACTTCGAAGGATAATGCTAGGGCTCTCAAACCTTTTGTCTTAAATAGTGTCTCAAATGATGTGGTATCGTTACATTGATCGAGTAAATTTGTTGTGATTGGCCATTTCCTAAAGTACAATTTATCTTATTCAAAGCTACATCATTTAAGACACATTTGAGACCCCTAGCATAATTCGGTGCAGAAACTTGGCATAGATCTTATAACTCAATTGGATCAAAAGTTCTCCTATGCATAAACTCAAGTGACGTGACAAAATAATGACCACATGGATTAAATCAAAAAACATTTACATGTAAGCTTGTGATATTCAATGAGTGCAACTGGAGAAGAAATGAACCTTGCATAATCAGATCCCTTTAAATGGGTTGCTGCTAAGGTTGCAGCATCTGTCCAGCATCCAGCATCTTGTAGCTACAGACATTAGAGATAAAATCAGCCAGCAAGAATTGATCATAAAAAGTAACTCACAACAAAATAATGTGCACTCCGCAGGGAAGGTGGAAATGGGTGCATAAACTGGGCCAGCATTGGCTAAAGTCGGCTTGGTAAGTTCGACTAGGTAACGGCAACTTATTTTTATAGATAAGTTGCATACATATGTGACAACTTTGTAGGACATCAAAAACAATGCAATGGCAATCTTGCTTTAGTTGCTGAGTCTGTTAGTGGTTTCAATCCGACAGATTAACCATAACTTACAGAAAAAACAAGAAGTTGGTGACCTGATTACAGTAGAGACGGTGATTGAAGACCCAGTGAACCTAGGCTATGTTGTTTGAAAGAGTTACTTTCAAGGATTACAATGCCATGTACTATAGATATAGGATTAGTAATCCTAGGCACTATTTTATCCTTCAAAAGAAAGTCATATGTTTATTTTGAGGGGAAATTATACATGAGATAACTAAAATAAAGGTATTTATGCCTAATAGTTTTAATCCTATGGTAAAATTATATACTATTAGGGTGGAATTAAATAATACCCCCTTTTGGGATTTATGTTATTCTGTGAAATAGTCCATAGTGCAACTATAGTACCAAACACGGGATTAAAGTCACTGAAGGACAGTCCAAACCCTTAATAATCCTTGCAAAATACATAGCAAATTTCTTTGGGGGTAAGTTACGACCCACACGAAAAGTGTAGCAATCTGAGTACTGTCTCGCATAGGACGATTTATCTCATGGAAGGATAAATAAATGTATGGTATTTGGTATTATTTAATAAGACGGATTGTGAATATAAAAGTTTTAGTACACAAAACCTAATTTTTAAGACCAGAGCTTCTTAATCATGAGCAAGTAGATTCCATCATGGGGATTCATCTTCAAAACTGATAACATCGCGAGGGAAAATAAGAAGATCATGTGATTTAGATCTATCATTGACATAGCAAGTCAAATCTCAGTAATGAAGCACAACATAAGCACTATCAGTTAGGCTGAAGTAAAAACCAATGGAACAGAAAATACATGTCTCAACTAAATAGTAAAATGATGACACCTGAAAGCAAACACACGCACAGCTAGTAGTAATGATAATTGTTGCATAATATGTATGTACAGAGTCAAACAGGATGCTTGTCAATGATCAAAAGCAAAATATGCTAAATGTTTCAGAATGTACATGATATTGAATAGCATGATGTAAACAGATAGCTCAGTTCACGTCATAGGGAAGCTCAAAGGAGCATTTAATTTAATTAACAGGCAAACAGAGAATATGACAGCCAAATCATTGACAGGCAAAAAGCCTAACAAATGAACAAACAGAGAACAATTTGAGCATGGTAAAAACAAGGGGGATGGGGGATTGTCTTAAGAAGTTAAATTCCACCTGGGAACAAGCTTCTTGGTACCTCCCGACAGCGCAGAGCAAATGTGTGCCTGATAATGACCTGTCTGTCCTGACCATATTGGCTGCAACAACCTAAAAAATCATAAAAAATAACAAGTGGGAAAATGGAATCAGATAGACACCAAATTATAAATATTATATATATACACACACACAAAAAGTGAAATCAGAAGCAATAAAAAAAATCAAAAATTTTACCTTTACTGCAAGTTCAAGTAGTGATTTTGACACAGCGGATGAAAGAGCAACAGCACGCAATGCATTTACAGAGAAATAAGAGCTCTCTGGAGGAGTGGAAAGCAGTAAACTAACAGCAGCTTCTAAGTTACCAACAGACACGAGCCTGATCATCAAAGATATGAAATCATTCAGGAAAAGAGCAGTACAACTTTCGTTCCATTTTAAGGACCAAGGCTTATCACATTTTGGTGCTCTAATGCTTTTTTTAATAAGTTTCTAGCGTTTAAATGCCTTGAGCCTAAAATATAAACACAAATACCATTACTAGCAAGTGATCCAGCATTTTCATTCGGCACTTCAATTTGATCATTAACTCACGACCATTGATAGTTTCATAGGTAAAAATAGGTGCAAAACAAAATAATGAGAGCAATATATAGGAGAAGACTCACTCATGTACCCGGTTTTGAATAGCCTGTTCACCCTCCAATTTTTCATGCCAAGTAATACGCTCATTAGCACTTTCCCATAACTCTCCTTGCTCAAAAGCCATCAACCTAAGTTGACCAAAATTCTGCTAATAATGATAACCCAAATTAGAAAAATAATTAAAAAGAGACAAAAAAGTATAGGTTAAACAGAACAATTTCTTGCAACAGTTGTCAATACAAGGAATTTAAGCCTAAACTTTGTGATAAGTGAAAATGAATCCATATGAAGCGAAAAAGAGTATAAATTTACTACAGCATTACTTAAACTAGGAGTTAAAAAAATTAACAGATATAGGACCAACGATGCTCCACAGAACATAATTTAAGGCAAGAAACAGAGGTCCTTAAATAAAACATGTCAAAGTTGATGTGATGATGGAGGTGCAGTAAAAAAAGGATACCACCAAAAATAAGCACATCCATGAAATGTCAAAAACAGCACAAGGAGACAATAAGCTGAGAGAAAATCGTCTCGGTTGGTTTGTTTACGAGTCAGGAAGACAAACTACGCATCTTGAAAAAGAGTAACATACTTGCTACTAAGAAATGTTTAGGGAGGAAAGGACCTAAATCAATGTACGTACATGGAAATGGTAACTTATACTTTAACAGAGGATATGACTCTAGACAACACGGATTGGTGAAATGATTCTTTACTGAAAGTTTAATGAAAGACACAGGATTTCAGTATTAAAAGGTCAAATGACACAAATCACATATACATATAGTATACAGATTCATAATGTGCAATATAAGGTAAACTGTGATAAATGAGCCCAATAAGATGGTAATCTAGAATCGAATTCAGGAGAGCTTGCGTTATTTAGGAAGACAGGGAGGGTGATCTGATAATGACTTTCCATGCAAGACTACTACAGAATGACTTTTGTTTAACTAGTTTAGCTTCTTAATTATCTTTGACTTTCTTCAGAGTATGTTTTACTTTAATTTATGTTCCATATTATTTGAAAAAATAATAACCTAAAACATATGTAAGTGGGTTTTGACCAATAGCTTCTTATATATAAAATAGACATGAAAGTCTTTGTTGTGGAATTAAATGCTAGTAAGGTTGAGATTTTGTAAAGAAGTTTGTGGTTTACATCAAAGGGTGTTTGGATAGGTAGGAGAGCAAGGATTTTCCTGTGGTCAGTCTATGAGTTTTCCTATGCTTCAGTCTGAGTTTTCCTGTAGTCAGTATGACTTTTCCTATGCTTCAGGATCAATTTCTTTTATGCTTCCTTGTGGATCCACAGTGTGCTTTCAGGAAACTGTCCGGTTCATAAACCATATATTTTTTCCACTTATTGTGATTCCTTTATTATTTCTTTCCCGAGGACATCTTGTCCCCCACGCATTGTAATTTTTCAGTTCCTCTCTAAATAAATTTCTTCATTTTATTTTTATTTTTATAATGCAGAAACCCGCAGGTCCCTTTGGGTGTGCACTGGATTAACCAGAGTGTACGCAATACCCCCACAAAGTAAAATTGATAAAATTGTACAGAGTTTTTCTGTTTCTCTCTAATAAAACTTCTTACATCCCAAAAAAGGTAAGAAATTTGGTTTCTAATTCTTAGATAATATAGTATCATAAATCTCTTTCCACCTCTTGTACTAGTGTCATAGTAACCGACAGTAGTCAATACATCATGGAACTTGTATAATGAAATGGGTTTCCGACACTCCATATGTATTCCAATCCCATGACTATGGTCGGAACAAAACTTTATTGAATAAACATTTGAAAACTCGAAACCCGCACAATCTTAAATATATAGTAGTTTAAGGTGCCAAACTATACTGTTGTCAGAAAATTCAAATCTCACCAACTTAGAGTGATTAGTGCACTCAAAGACTCACCAATGCATTCTTTTCTCCACGCACTGACTTTCCCTTTGATGAAATCCTGATTAGCATAGATGCATCATCAGCTTCAGAAGTTGACACTGATACTGGGGCTTTCTGAATAGATTTGTTAACAATCTTATTCATCAAGTGGTTAAGAGCACGAGGTAATTGTAACCAGAAAAGTGCTTCTGCAGATTCCCCAAATATTGCAGCTGCAAAGGCAAATCTCATACAAGAACCTTTATTGACAACATTACCGTATAGGCTTACCCTCTCATCATCAAGTATGCATCCTTCAGTAAGAAAATGAAAATATGTGAGAAAAGAAACTAACCAGATGCCAAATGCATCATGCTTACAGAATAAACCAAACCGCCAGACAACAAAAGACCTACCTTCCTTTCTATAAGGCTCTAATACCTTAAGAAGCAACTCTGGCACAACTGCATCACCAACAGGTGGTGAATTAATCATATAACTACGAAGATCTCCTGTTGATGACGGAGTTACTGGAACTTTATAGTGGCCCTTGTCCAGAATTGTAAATGTATTAAACCATGACCGCTTGACACCCAATTGCAATATCATCCGCAAGGCCTATTTAAAAATAAAATAAAAAGCAATCAGTCACTAGCAAAAGATATCCCTAGACATAAACTGGTTTCAGCACTTGGTCAATGATAACAGAATAAGACAACAGCCGAGAAGGAAAATATTCAGCCCACAGAAATTTGCATTTTAGTGCAATATTGTAATTCTTGATTTTTGTCCTCTATTTCCTCTTTTTTCTGTTATACTTGAGCATACATTTATAAAATAAATTCTGAATATTATCAAAAAGTATCCTGCCCGGATGAGAATGTATACTACCAAAATGTTAGCTTCTAAAGTTTCATGTCTTACTGGGAAACAGGGAACACAACTAAAACCAGTTGCCTGGTATAAATTGAACCCACATGACATGGTTAGGTTGGTAAGTGGATCCAGTTCGGTTCTGGTTCGAGAAAATCAAGGATCCACCTATTCTGGTTTTGTTGAGTTTGTTAAATTGGTTTACATGAATCAACAAAGAATTCAAGCAAATGAATATTGTAAGAATAGTTCAAAACATTAATTCCACCAATAAAATTTTCTATACAGAAAAATGGGGATAATTGACTTTTTGGTCACTGTGCTATGGCCCGATTTTCATTGTGATTACCGAAATTTTTTTTTACAAACGCATTACTATACTAAATATTTTTTACAAAATGGTCATTTTATAACTTTCCGTCTAAAAAAATAACAATTGCTTAGGTGGCTAACATCTATGATGAGATGGACATCAGGGTCCCCTTTTTTTATAATAAAAAATAATTAAAATTATATGCTTGCTTAACAAAAAAAATTAAAATTATTCTTAAACTCTTAAACATAAAGATTTAAAAATATTCTTAAACTCAAAACCGATATAGATAGTAAATTATTATTTTTAAAAAGCATTATTAAATTATAAGATTTATTATTAATGAATTATATCTATTTTGAAATTGTAATCGACTATCTTAATTTATTTATACTAGTTAAGTAGGTATCAATATTTTTTTAATCTTTAAATTCATCCCAAAATAGTAACCAGATTATATTTTTGTATTTAATGTCATTTATGAGAAAATATATAATTTTCGAGTAAGAAGGTCAAATAAAAGAGTACCTTTCTTCCACTTTACCAAAGTTTTTGGACGGACCATTCGTCTCGGTCGTTCTCCCCGTTTCTCTCGGCAAATTTGGGATCCATCCGTCCATTTTTCGATAGGATAGCTTCAGGAAGTGACAATTTTTTTTTCCTACTATTGATTCAGCTTCTGTTTCTGTTTGTTGGATCAATAATAATTCATTTATTCAGCAGGTTTTGTTGCATTCAATATTCGCCTATGTATGTGTGTATATATATATATTCAAGAGTGAGAATATGGGTAGGAGCAGATCATCATCATCTTCGAACAGATGGAGGTAAAATTGCCTCTGCCATTGTCAGAGAGGAGTACTACTGGAGACGGCGGCGATTGGTAGGGATCTGAAGAAAGGGCATTGATGGGTCTTTTAATTGAGGTTGTGGGTAAGTAGTGAGGGAAAGTGAGAATGAAGGAGGATTTTGAAATGGTGGGATTTGGGGAGGGGGAGGATGAGATGAAGAAATTCAGGGACTGAGACATGGTTTTTAGTGTAGAGGTAGCTAAAGAATTAGGCAAGATGAGAGGCAGAGGAAGAGAGAGAATATAAGTATTTTATTTTTATAAGTCATATATTTAATAACTCACATGGCATCTGTACAGGTTAGCCAAATCAGCGTTTTTTGGCTCACTTGACATGCACGATTTAACACTTCCGTCTATTTTTTGAACGAAATGTTATTAAATGACCATTTGGTAAGTATTTTCGAGTATAGTTATGAGATTGTAACAAAAAAAGTTTTGGTAACCACAATGAAAATCGAGCACCAATACAGTGACCAAAAAGTCTATTATTCCCAAAAAAATGTATCTCAAGTCCTGAACTAAAATCCTAACAGCGCACCAACTAGATACATCAGCAATATAAGCATCCAAACCCTAATGGCACAAATCTAATTTTTTTAAATCCTAAATTCTGAACCTAATAGATTGAGCCAATAATTATCTATAAGTATTGTTTATGATAAAGCCTTATAAGCTAGAACAAACCTAAAACGACTATATTGCAATGATTTTGGCACGATATCTTGGCTTCCATAGTTCGATTTAAACTATGATGTCACCAACCTCAACAAATAAATCAATGCTCCACCACCCACAAGTTCTGTATAGTCTTGTTAGACACCCTACCCCGAATTAAAAAATCTTATTTGGCTACAATGAACCACTCAAAATGGTCACCAATGATAACAAACACATTGCCTAACCAACAGAAGCACTGTACCAACCAGAACTAATATGGCTAGTTTGCATCCCTATCTATAAGCTTAAAAGTAAAGAATTTAAATAATTGTCGATCTACACCTTCGAAATAATTATTTGCTAAAGAGATCCAATTGATAACCCAGGTCCAGACCAATGTAACAGGCAACTGGAAAAGGCAGGCCCATCCATCAAGTAAGAATATATGAGGAGCCAAGCATTCACTATATAGAAGTGCTGGGCAGAGATTTGTTTATATCTGCTGACTGGGACAAGTTTCCACTGTTATTTTAACTGATTATATATTTCAACATCTTCTACAAAACACTCCATTCTTGAGGATATTAGAATACACATCATTTGTTCTTGAGTCAGTTCGGGTGAACCAAATGTCCAACCTAGAACCAAACCATTAGCAAAGTCTTGTAATTCTGGAATCTGAACCAAACTGACATCAACGAAGGTCGTGCTGACCAAGTTATCCCCCCCCCCCCCCCGGCACCCCGACGGATTAGTTATGCTGTCAAAGAGATATGAAAAGGAAAAATAAATGTACCAAGGCATGTGGTGTAGGAAGTAATATAGGTGAACATAAAGGCATAGGCCGGAATCTCTCTTTCACGGATCTTGGTTGGGGTGCAAATCCAATTCTTTTGTCACTTCTGCATGACAAGATGAATAGTGTTACTGTGTGATAAGCAATAGGTGACAATTGACTCAATCATATTATTTGTAAGATAACATGCAAGACTACGGTTAATTCTCTCCATAACAACACAAGTCTCCATCCAAAATAAGAAGACGTGTATAAAGAACTAGAGAAATTACTGGCAACAAGAACTTACATATTAACCTCAACCAGGCGGAAACTACCATCAGCTCCTGAAGTGCACAGTACGAGTGGATCATTCTTGTCAGTTCGCAAAGGCAACCAATCAAGTTCCAGGACTAGGGTTCCAGGGAATTGAGATTGTAGAAGGGAATTGGCTAATGGATCTTGTGAATCCTGTAGATCAGAAACATTTTCAAAGTTTAGAACCATAAAAGGACATCCAGGTCCTAGAGACGTTAATTTCAGATGTATATAAAATCATTCAACTAAATATGAAACAAACTAGATTTATGAAGTATGCCTAGTTGGACTTCAGGAGTCGAGAAGAAATTGATTACATGGTTGCTAGAATATGAAAGAAAATATCGGAAAAGTCTATAGTTTGTTTGTAGTTTTATATATCAAAGTCATCAGGCTAAATGGCCGATACATGCATAGAGCAGCAATTTGATGTATGTCCCTGTATTCCAGCACACATTATCCTGTTACCAGCTACATTTTAAACTTATGGAAAATCACCATCAAAAGCTGTAAAACTAAATGCTGATGATGAATTATAATTTATATCAATAATTCACAGACTAACAAACATATGCTGAAAGAAAAGAAAAAATGGACCAACCAGTTCAGTTGTCTCACTTACAAGATCAAATACAGAAAATGTGTTGTCATAAAATAGTACAGCTATACGCCCACGGCTATGGTCTCCAGGAACAACAGGTGAGAACTTGATTCTCCGAATACCTTCCCTGTGAGTGTTAAATGAAGAAGACTGCCCAGTCATCACATCCCACCAACGTATGTTTCCTGATCTGTCCCCCATAACCTAAAAAATGAAGGTGTCATCACCTAATTATAAAAGCATGCTAAGAACAACCACACTCATATTACCATTCACCTAAAGCAGTTATGAACAATGGATACATACTACATGAGGCAGGCGATAGGCCATTGCTGTAACCAGTCCATCAGATGAAACAAATGAAGACGAAGGCCATTTTGGTCTGCATACAAATGATGCAAAATCTGATTACAATCTAAAGCAATGTAGTTAACTAACAATGTTCCGCAAGTTTACCCATCCATGTTAAAGATAACCATACCTGAAGTCTCGGACCCTCCGACCATGGACCTCAAAAACTCCAAGGGCACCATTTACCAAAGCAAAAGCAAAACTTTCTGAAGAGTCATCTTGAGGCCCCTCTAGACCCACTCCTGTAGTTAGACGTTAGATTTGTGCATGAATTTTCTGTTAAAACCATAAAAGCAAGCAAGCAAGATATCGATAAAGAAAGCTCGTAAGTTAAATCAAATATAACAGACTCACTGGAGTCTGTTGAGGATGCTTTTGTCGTTGAGGATGCCTTTGTTGGAGAGGAAGTCACTGGTGGTGCCGTGATTTCTGATACTACCGATTGCCTAGATTGTCCAGTCTGACCTGGTCTTGGAACTGTTGGAAGAGTCCATTCAAGTACCGTGAATGGAAGAGCTAATGATCTTAGCTGCATGAGGAAATAAAAAATATGATTTACAGTTTGCCTTTGGTTGATAATATTAGCTGTACAATTATATACAAAAAGTGGGTTTGTGTGTGTAATCTGTATAATAAGGAGTATAAATTACTTACACAATTATACTGAAAGTGGCAAGTTTTGATTCGCATTGGATTCGAAAACAAAATTTTCATGCAGGATGAAGAAAAGATAATAAGCCAATTTACCATAATTGGAGTTTTCGTCATTGCCCAAACCTCTACAGGTGCATCACGAAACAAGATTAAAAGATATCTGCAATTTGTTGACGCAGGGAAAAATTGTCACTACAAGTTGACCATAATAAATTGTTAAAAACAGAATCCACTACCCACAAGCAAAAGCAGAATGTTGACTTGTCTGATTTCATAGACTGAAAGTATGAGACATAATATATTATTAATTAAAAGCCGACATAATTTTATCCAATTTTTTACTACTACGTAAATATAACTCTATCCACCAATAGACATCGACATAATTTTATCACTTAAATCTCTCCGGATAGAATTTAATTCAGGTACCAAGCTCCAACACAATCTGGTGAACATGTCTTATCAGCAAAATTGATATTATAGAATGGATTTCTCACCTTTTTATATAGTAAATATTTATTCACAAATGGCGCAAAATTGGGACTCCGCCCATATACACCCAAAACTTACGATAGGTCCAAGAGAATTAGAAAAAACCTCTTACCATCTAGAGTCAGCCACCAAAAATTAAGCCAAAGTGCCATACTCATCCAAAAAATCAACAACAAAAACTATAAACATTGCATCATTTTGCCAAATAAACAGTAGACTGAAGAATAAAAAACTGAATATGCACAATTGTTTCCCTCTATACTCTAAGCAACAGCTATTCCCATCTCCACGAGACCTACAATAGACAGGACTTACCATATCGATGCTTCTGTCTCTGCTTAACGATGTCGGCACCTCTCCAAACATTCAAGAGGATGATCCGAAAATACCAGAAGTGACTCAATGAGAGACAATGACAAAAGATCAACCAAACACTCAATGCAATGACTTGATCACAAATAACCCAATTTACTATAAACTATAAACTCTCCTTGCTTCCTCGAATTATCTTGTGTTAAGATTCCCTCTAATGTAGCTATCCAAGTAAAGAAGGCAATCTTGCATGGAACTCCAACCCACCATATGCTCTTCCAGGAAAGCTTCTCCTCACTCCCTTGCAAGCTCTATAATATGATTTCGCTCAAAATCTTCTGCTAACATGTACCTTAATGCAACACCTCCTCTTTTCTATTGTAACACTTCAAATCTTTTCTGAAATTTTAATATCCTTATTCCAAATCAGAGCATTTTCCTGTTTGAAAAAGCACTACAATCCCCTTCTAGCACCCAATGAAGATATGCCCAAGTCCTCAACTCAACACCCAATTAAGTATTTATAAATTAAGTGATTGATTTGATATGAGATAATTTCAAATTTGTATAGTAACCAGTTACTAGATGAAAACAGAATGGCCCAAAACATTGCTGATTCAGATTATTCTGGTTTGAGAACAGTAACCAGAAACTTTTAATGTGTTGTGATATCATTTCTAATTGATCAAAACGCATATATGAATTAAAGCACAAAATTGTAGAGAGTTTTATTCGTATATATAATCTAGATCTCCAATTAGAGGTTCTTAACTTGTGAGCAAGTCATTCACTATTTCCAACTGCCAAGTTTGGTATGGACAGCATAAGATAAACAAATATGTAAAGAAAAGGTTACCCATAACTTCAATTATATTACGACTATTCTGTAACGATCATGAAATATGTGCAAGCATAGAAAGTACAGATATTAAAAAAAGAATGCAAGTTCAAAGTCAACCTTCCAGAAGATGAAGCCCTTAATGCTCTTATGGGTGCACGCTCTGGCTTTTGTAAAACCCGAAATGTTCGATTAAGTCCACTTCTTAGGCAGGTCACTACAAGTTTATTAATATAGCCTCCAGTTTTTTCATTCACCTGAGTCCATGAAGTAATGGTCACATGTGATGATGGATATACAAACGTAAATTAAATGATGAATTAGGACACTTAAAGAATGTTTGAAAACATATATATACACATGAATATATAAAACATACATACAAGAAATAGTTAAAATATAATAGGAAAAATGAAGAAAATTGTATAAATTGCACCTGGGAATAGGAAAATGAGACGAGTCTAGAATTCCCAAGCCATCTTAATCCCCTGACAACATTGTTATGAACAGACAAACTAGCAGCAACAGCATTGGCAGAAATATCAATGACATCAATTGTACCACTGTGAGATCCCAAAGCAACTAGTGGAACAGCAACAGCAGGATAATTTCCACCACCTTCACGTGTAAATATCTAACCGTCATCAATGAACAAATAAATATAATATTCAGTTTCCAAAACAATAACAAGCAGAAATTTAACAGATAATAGAAAATGAAGACAAATGAAACTCACGAGCCAAAGTGGCTGTTAAAGAAGGGGATGGTACAGCCAGCATGGTTAAAGTCGAAGAAAGAAGTTGAAGCTGTCCAACTAGGCTGATCTGCATTGAGAGCTTGACTTGTAAGTATACATGCATGACCAAAAAAATAAGTAAATTATATTATTTCACTTATGTTTGCCCTTGTGAATCTTTAAAATCATACCAAAACAATGAGAACTCAATTATCTTTTGTGATTCTGCACTTCAAAGTTCAAACTTGGGACAGAGGATGACTGACAAGCACAAAAACATTGCAATAAGGAAACAAGAGGCAAATATTATGTGCATTCAGTAGCAGATGGAGTGTGAGGAGCCAAAGAATCTCCCTTTCCCCAAAAGTTTATTTCTTATAGTCTTACAACTTTTGGAATGCAGTGCACCATAGCTTGACTAAACAATATTTCATTTGCTGGTTCCCTTGTAGACAATCCTAGACAAAAGAACTTTTGTATAAAGAGAAGAATAAAAAGGAGGACAGAACTCCCTAGAGGCAATCCTCGACCATCCTACACATTGCAAGCTTGACAACATATCACCAGCAGATATTGGAGAATTGTGGCATTAAATTTAAAGATACCCCTAACATAAGTTGCATAAGTTATTCTCATGTGTTAGTTTGTTATCTGTAGTTTGTCATCTTTGCTCATGTATTTGGTTAGAAACCACTGTTATCCCTATTAAGGAAACAAGGTTGATCCAAGTTAAACATCAAAAACTGAAAATTAGACTGTATGTTGACAAAAGTACCTATGTGTATATAAAGAGACTGGAATCTTTAGATACCTATCAAAATCTTCCCCAAACTCTTCCAGGGGGCTACTTGGCCCTTGTGAGAGATCAGTTGGCTCGAGCGTGCTCATGAACAAATTGTGAAAACTAAAAGGAGGAACTTCATCCCGGACACGTCCAACGCCTTCGGGCAATCGGGCTGACAATAAACACCCTCACCATCAAAAGGCTAAAAAAGTACATTAAAATTCGTGGGAAAAAGGCCGAGAAGAATATCAGGTAAGGGTAAACCAGGCTTACTTCGTGTTATTTTTAGTGCTCCGAATTAAGCCCATCGGCATTCAGCAGGGAAAATGTCTTGTTTGGCGACATAATCCAGATACTAAACTTACTGTACGAAAAAGCAATCAAGCCCCAAAATCTAGATTTTTATATAGTTTGCAAATATTAGTGGGGACCGGGTCTTGGGACAAAGAATTAAGGAAGGAAGATAAGAGGGAAGAACTGAATCAGTGACTCTCAACAGATCTCAGTGATTTATATAATAATTGTGTCCCTAAAAAAGAAAAGTACATCCACATTTATAATTAAAAAAAATTCCTAACCTAGCTTGGATTCTAATAAGATAATTATCAAAAATTAAAAGTAAATAACAATACTACTCAAGAAGCTTCTGCTTATTGCACTTTCGCTTCTGGAGCACTTTGGCATGGGTGTACGCACACCTGAAATATTTTACATGTTATGCTTTGATCAGGATTTTTCCAAACTTGGAGCTAGTTGATAGAGACCTACCCAGTTTTTACATTTTTTACATTTCCTCTTTGTCAAGAAAAATCAGGATAGCTTCTGACCAGACAACCACTAAAATAGGACCACTTTATTTTCTTTTTTAATTTTTGAGTAAGGGTAAGGGGGCAGAAAAGCTAACATGAAATTAATACACTTGTCAAATAAGGGGAAAAATATATGAAATTTGTTAGTATAGTCAAGTGTTCATTTAGTTCACGACTTCATGCTCATATAAGCATTCTCTTGTCTCCAAATGACAAACAAACCAAAAATGTTATACCAACCTTAAACAACATCTCTTCCTGGCTGATAGTGGGGTTTGACAAATAGCTAGTAGCGCTTGTCACATCTTCAGGCTGTTTAACAGCATCCAGTGCAGGTTCACCGCCAAACGTAACTCCAGCATTTGTCTCTAGAGATGGTACTTTATTGACTTCTGACACAATGCCCGAGTTTGTTTCATCTTTTGGAGCCTCTCCAGTTCCTTCAGCAGTCAGGAGCCAGTTCCATATTTTTCCATCATCAGAAATGGATATCAAATGTGTCTTAGAAATGATTAGAGACTCATCATAAAAATCAAAAGGATTATCAAAATCCACCTCAAGCGGGGTATTTGATATATTAGAACAATGCTTGCCAATATTTTGAAGGGTGGAATCTGATAGTGAGATGACAACTGCAAGTACTGAGGGAGATGGGACAGATGTGCCAATCGAAGGCATCAACTCTTCCATCATACACATCATGTGCACCTGCTCTCCTCTGTGATAAGATACAAATAAATATTCCCTCAACTTCAGCAAAATTAGCTACTTAAGAAGTTAAAATATCCAGGCTGCAACTTGCAATATTAACATGAAGAAACTACAAAACTATGAATCTGGCAGTATCAAACTACTTGTATTCATCACTGGGTGATACTTAGAATAAAAAAGGTTTCACATTGGATAAGATGTCATACGAACTACATTACCGAACTGCAATTTATCCAATGGAATAATTCCATAAATGTCAACAGGTTTCAAAGATATAATAAATTCCAAATTGATATTTTAGCTTGAAAAAGTGTTTGGAATTTTATTTTTTTCGTTTTCTTTTTACCTCTTCCGGCTCCCTTTCTATAGCACATGAAGTTTGGCCTAGTGTTGGAAAGCTAAGATACCACACTGAACTCTTTAGCAGGACACATTTTACAACTTGAGTTAAAAAATCATAAAGGCACCAACAACATACTGATTTCAGATTTTAAAAGTTTAAATGACGACAAGAATAACAAATAATTAGAACCATGGATATGTACAAGGACAAAAAGAGATTTTAAAGGATATAAAGTTGTGTGGTACAAACACAAACTGAACAGATAGAGAAATAACAATACCATCAGAACAATTTACTAACAAACTATAACAATACCACACAATAACAAACAATTCAGACGATATTAAAGTTATATTAGTGCTTACTCTTTTCGCCGCCAAGTACTTAGTTTTCCATCAAGATGAGCACAATACAGTAACTCCATGCTGGGATCCGCTAACACTTCAAAAAACTTACCAAAACCCCTAGGCAAAGCAGTCCCAAACAATGTTGTCTCGTACCTCAAATCAAACACAACCAGTTCTCTTGGAAAAGTCACAAAAATAATGTGCCTCCAATGTGGGGAGAAGGCGCATTTAGCCATATAAGTTGGAAAAACTGCCAGTGAAGGCGATGTCGTATTCGGATTTGCGACGGTTGTGGCATCTCTCTCCAGCCTCTGCAATTCTGAGGAGTCTGTAGGAATTTGGAGTTCCTTTAGAGAGACGTCGTCTTCGGAATTATCGTTAAGGACTTTGACTGATAAGAGGAAGCCTCTGAGTCCTAGAGCACAAAAATGTCGAGAATCGAATGGATCGCGGCGGATGCAAGAAAAGAGTTCCGGTGCGGCGTCGTATTTGAAGAAACATCTCCCTGTGGAAGTGTTGTAGAGAGACAGGTGGGAAGGTCCGGATAAGGCGGCGAGGATCCACGAGTCGGGTCGCGATTGGATCCAGCAGAGGTCTTGGATGCCGAGCTTGGAATCAGCGGTGTCGAGAAAGAGAAGAGGGGATTTGAGGCGGAGGTCGAGGAGAGCGATGCGGCCCTGTCGGTCCCCGGCGGCGAGGAGAAGGTGGGAGGGAGCGGAGGAGGGGTCGTGCGAGAGGATGTCGCGGCGGAGCGGGTGAGGAGACCAACGGACGGAAGTTACAAAAGGAGAGAGAGAGGGAGTGGAGGTGGAGTTCGAGGATAGAGAGGGAGGAGGAAGGGGGATGACAGTGATGAGCTGCATGGAGCGTGAATCGACGACGGAGACGCTGCTACCGGCAGCATAAGCGAGGAGGCCGGTAGGGCTGAGGTCGGCGGATCCCCCATTGTTGCGGGAGGGTGGACCCGGTAGCATGAAATCCCATGACTCGTTAGGTGATCGGTCAATCGACATTCTTCTTTTCCTGCGGTTTATTTTATGAGTATATAGACATGTACTCAGCGGAGATTGCGAGTATTGGAAAAGAGAGATGAAGGAGGACAGTTGCCCTTGCCATGGTGTCACGTCGATCTGTCGGATTCGGACCGTGTTATACTGGTAATTACGTATGGACTGTGATCAAACGGGGTGTATCGCGTTTTGGTACCTGGACTTTACCATTTTTCATGTTTGTCCTTGTTCCAACTTCCGATGTTCATCTATATCCATTCCAATTCCAATCGAAATCAATGTGTTGCCACTAATATGCTCATATGTATGTGTTGCCACTAATATGCTCATATTTTTGACTTCTTTTATTTTAAATAAATTTATCCATAATAATACTATGTGTTTATCACAATTTTACAAAGTAATTACGTATTATGTACATTATATGAAAATAAAAAATTTAAAAATATTTTTTATTTTTCATCTGCCTCCATTTTTCTATTACTTCTTTTAATTTATTCACTTCTTTCTCTCAAATTACCAGAGGAAAAAAATATATACTTAAATCAATTTAATCATCAAATCATAATTATAATAAAAATCGTGGTAACAGTTAAGTGACCCTCTTTTTATTTTCCATTTTCCATTAAAAAGTAAAAGTACTTCCCTACAATGTGAAACTAATATAATAATAATAATAATAATATGCTTGAATTTTTTTTGGTGTATGCAGTATGCCTCGTAATTTTTGGGAATGTACTATACTCACTTCTAATTATATATACAATGTGTATATCGTCGGTGTATATCGTCGGGTAAACTGTAAATTGAACAAACAATTTGAACTTGATTCGTATTCGCTCAATTAAAAGTTTGATTCGAATTCGATTCGAAATATAAATTATTCAAACATAATAAAATTTTAAAATTTGATAAATTACCCAAACCTCTACAAATTGCAAATTTATACCGATACTCGGATCATATTCATTTGAAAAAATCAAAATACTCAGACTCGATTCGAGATCGTAATCGTCTCTGTAGTTAAACGAACCTCAATCAAACTTTATTTTATACGCGATAAATTTTGTGAACTAAATCTTACTAATTCAATACTCGACTCGACTCGACTCATTTACACGTTTATCATCCAATGTTAAATTATATAAAACACACAACATTACTTTACAATCCTAATGAACAGATCACATTCATCATTCATAACATAAAAGGCTGAGGATGGGGAGGTGGTTGCTTTGGGTAAACTAGGTAATGAATAAAAAATACAAATTGACTTATATAACTTCTCCTTATTTTTTTAAAAAATCACTACTCTCTTTTTCTTTTCACACACATCTATAACATTCAGACCCTCAGATTCCATTCTCAATTAGATTCCAACACTAATTGGTGGAGTATTTAATTGCTAGTACAAATGGTTAGCAATTGGCCCCACATGTACTTAATCATGGAGATATATTTATCCGGCAGGAGACCAACCATGGTCTGGTCTGGTCTGGTCGTGGCTTGTGGGCAGAGCTTGTAGACAATAGAGGTCTCCCCCAAGTAACATTGAACTTGTTCAGAGTACATGAAGGTCAGAATGTAAGTTATAGAACGTTCTTTTGGATATTAACTTTGAAATTTAAATTATTATGGATTGTGAGTTTACAAGTAATTTACTTTTTTATACAATCATAATATAGTTTTATTTGTTATTCATAAGAAATAACTACATACCTTTTTAAGGAGTGAACTATTGCTAGTAATAAACAACTTAATTGCATTTAGTATCTCGTTTCAATCGACAAAATTGATGTTTCAATTCTTACAATTTAGCACATTAAAGTTTCCCACTCTATTAACTTACGTAGTGTTTGATAAAATTGAGTAATTAAGATCTAAATGGTTAATACACCTTAATTAAATAAATCATTCGGATGAAATAGAATCTGAATCTAAAAAATTACTTATTTGATAACTAAAAAGTGTAAAACATCTAAATGATGCTATTTTACACTTTTAACCCTACGAGTTATTTAAAAATTTTATTTGAATGATCTTAAAATTTGAAATTGAAAGAATACAATATTTATTGAGACAATTTTTGTCAATAAATTTTAAATAAATTATTAAGAGACAGCTCTTAATAGATGAGATTTGAATTTATGTCTTAACGATTAAGAGCCATTTTTTTTTATCAAACACAAACAAACATCACCTTACTTAGTATTTCAAAATCATCTATTTACAGTAAAAAAAACTTTCAAAATTTTGATTCGATTTAATTTGGTCTAAAATTTATGATATTGTAATGAATTGGCAGTACGAGCTCCATCCATCGCCAGGCTGCCAGCTGATCAAATCTAATGGTGACAATATCTCAGTCTAAAATCTCATGATAATTTTATGTCATTGAATTGGCAAAATGTTTTAAAGAAAACGCCTCCGTCTAGGGAAAATATTTTGAAAACGTATATTCCTTAAATAAAAGGGGAGCATAATAAGGTAAATACAGTACTACAGTCTCTTTCATTTGTGCCTCCTCTCTCTTTCAATGAGAGGAATATGTGGGGTGTGCTTGGATGCCCAGTTGGCCAATGGCCACTACTGATGTGAAAATGCCAGTCCGTATGATATTTTTTTCTTACAATGTGTTAGTTTTGTGAGCTTAAAAGAAAACATGTTACCAA
The DNA here is from genome assembly GCA_020205605.1 of Panax ginseng. Classification (NCBI taxonomy): domain Eukaryota; kingdom Viridiplantae; phylum Streptophyta; class Magnoliopsida; order Apiales; family Araliaceae; genus Panax; species Panax ginseng. The sequence continues at coordinate 125,770,597 of CM035144.1, forward strand.
AAAAAGCTTTAAATAAATTTCTGAGATATAAGATAGGAATTGTGAGAAAATTTAGGAGATAATTTTTTTTGTTGTCAAAAAATAATAGTAGTAATAATAAAAAATTCTTTCAAAACTCGGAAACAGTAGGGTTGGGGTCTAGCCCACCAAATGAAGACAGTGCAAAACTCGACGTGTGGGCTTTGTTGTGGGAAGGAGGGGGCCGAAACTCCACTATATTGGGGGAGGCCAGGGTTTCAACTCTCAGGCGTGGACCCAAGAAAAAGCATTCATTTATGCAGGCAGTTCGTTTGTATGGGTGGGGTGTGTCTGCATTTACAAGGGGAGGCATATCATCACCCTCGGTAATTCATCTGCTCTGCGTTATTATTCAACACAAAAACACAAGAGAAGACAAAAGCTCTGTAATAAAAAGGAAGCATCTCTCTCTCAAAAAGTACGATTGCTGAAAGTGGTGGATGGAAATCGCATAACACTCAATACCCATGTAAAGAAAATTGCTTTATTGTTTCCTAAACCTAGATTTCTCCCTCCTAGATTATACATAATCTGCTGTCTGAGTTGTTGATGAAAGAAGATGCCTAGGCCAGGCCCAAGACCTTATGAGTGTTCCAGAAGGGCTTGGCACAGTGATAGGCATCAACCCATTAGAGGTTCAATCATTCAGCAGATTTTCAGGTATCTAGGTCTTTTTATTGTTTAGGTGTTTGGCTTGTTTGCGGGATTTTTTTTTATGCACGCCATGTGTTTGATCAGGGTTGTCAATGAAAGGCACTCCACTGCTACTAAAAAGAATAGAGAATGGCAAGAGAAGCTACCTATTGTTGTATTTAAAGCTGAAGAAATCATGTACTCCAAAGCCAATTCCGAGGTAATTGATATGGTTTGGCTTACATTTCTTGGAATTTTTTTTGCTGTCTTTATTTTCACTAAATTTTGCATTGTTTAGGTTGAATACATGGATCTTGAAACATTATGGGACCGTGTTAACGAGGCCATCAATGTCATTATTCGGAGAGAGGAGAGTACAGAAACCGGGGAGCTGTTGCCTCCATGTGTTGAAGGTATTCATTCCCTATTATTGTTCCATCTGCAAATTCTTGAATGCAACTGCAAAATTAATCTTCTGGATTGCTGCCATTTTTTGTTTATAGTAGCTCATGCTCAATATCTTAATAGAAGTATGTTGCTATTTGAAGTTGGATATTTTTGGTTTATTATTTATCTGCTTGTTTTTCCACCCCATGTGTATTGTTCAGCTGCTCTGAATCTTGGTTGTGTTCCTGTAAGAGCTTCCAGAAGCCAAAGGCACAGTAATCCCGGAAGATACCTCAGACCAAGGAATCATGAATCTGGTTCTGTTCCCCCTAAAATTTTTGATAACACTAGCAACGAAAGAAATCCGACATCACTACCACTCCACTCTGCCAGTTGGTCAATTGATGAGAAACCTACAACCGTGAATTCCGTGAATTTGACCCATTCACATTCAGAATCTAACATACGTGTAATGCAAAATAATATAAGTGACCCCATTGCTTCGTGCAAAATTTCTTCTCCATATGAGAAGTTTCCTTCACTTGGCAAAAACCAGTTTGTGTCGGTGGAAAGTAACATCTCAGCGAACGTGGGTCATGTTTATCCATTGTATTCTGGCACCCATTTTCAACCTGAAGTCTCCCGGTTAGGTTTCCAAGCCCAGAAAAACTCAAACACTATTATTGTTGGCACACCAGTTTACCCATTAGTCACTGAGCCTGCTGAAATGGGTTGCCTGAAAGGGCTGTTCTCCTGTATAGGGGATGACAATACTTTAAACAGAATCACTGGTGCAGATTCCAGGGACAACCATGAGAAGGCATCCGAGCTAACAGAGTGTGATTTATCCTTGAGGCTGGGTCTCTTTTCAGACCTAGGCTTGAGCAGGGGAAAAGGTTCAGCTTGTGATATTGACAGTGTGGGTCTGAGCAATTCTCAAGAAGGGGCACAGCTCAATGATCTAATTCCTGCAAAAAACAAGGAGTTTTCTTTCTTTCCTGTGGAGACTACTAATGATCCCTTTGGGTTCTCTACCAGTAGTGGGAATTTTGAGGGTGAAGTTCAGAGTGCAGAGGCAGCTGTTAGGAAGCGTAAGTTGCCCTCTGACAACAATGTCGGGGATGGGCAGTTTTCCAGGCAACCAGAGCCCACTTCCAATCGGTTTAGTGGTACAATGAGATGGCCAGGTTTGTAGACAATCACAATTCTGTTGTATTATACAATTTTTAAGCAAAAAAGATCACAAAAATCAATGTGCTTTAGTAAATGCCATTTTGAGCATCCTTTGGGGCCTCTATTTTCATAAACTTTGTTTCGGAACTCTAGCCCATTGTTGATGAGTTGCAATTCTTTATGATGATTGATGCCTAAAATGAAGTCCTTACTGGACTAAAAAGTTTTACTGAAACAGGTTTAGCAACAAACGACTAGAGAAATAATCATATATTACATTAATTAAGCATATAGAACATTCAAGCTTCATAACTTTTTATTGATATATGTGCTTTAGTAAATGTCATTTGGAACATCCTTTGGGGCCTCAGTTTTCATGAATTTTGGTTGTGAATTTTAATGCATTGTTGATGAGTTGCAATTCGTTATGATGCCTAGAGTAAAGCCCTTACTTGATTCAAAAATTATTACTGAAACATGTTTAGCAACTAGAGAAATAATCAGATGCTAGATTATATTAATGAAGCATATAGAATGTTCAAGCTTAATGAATTTTTAATTTATATATGTGATGTTTTTTCAGTGGTGAAAGGGTGAACGAGGAGAAGTAAAAGAATAGACATGTGAAACATTAACAGACATGTGAAACATTAATTATGGAGTTGGTTAACTTACAAGTACTGGCTTGAATTTATATTATTCGAAAGAGTTGGTGGAACATGTGACTGGGTCATTAACATTTTAGGTTCAAATATGGTCAAGTTAGTAGGGTAACTAACAACATGCATTGTACTCCCTCCGTTCTTTAATATAGATCGTTTTAGAGTTGTGCATAAGTATTAAGGAAATGATTGTATAGCAATAAATATATTATTAATTGTCTATATTACCCTTGTATTGGAAAAAGAGAGTACTATTTATTTGTCAAAAAATAGTGAGAGAACCAAAGTTATATTTAGTACTTGAGGTAATATTGAAAACTAAGCAATTAATGCTTACTTGAAATTTTTAAACGACTTATATTTTGGAACAAAAAATATTTCTCTAAAACGACTTGTATTAAGAAACGGAGGGAGTACATTAGTTAATGCGGACTTCAAAATTTGGCTAGCTGCAAGTTATCGAACTAAGCACATGTAATTATAATTACTGCAAATACATACATAGAACCTTAACCAGTACATATTCTTTCTTTTGTTTTATGTGAGCCATTTATTTATTTTTAGTTACTGCAATTTCTTTACAACTTGGCTCTAATAATGGTGTATTATTGTACTAGCTATGAAATCCTTTTTCAAAAAGGAATGTTGAGAAGGAGGGGAAAGTACTACTAGAAGTAGATGTAAAATGCAATTGTGTTATACATGCTGATCAAGTAATCATTATTTACAGTTCTACTCTCACTTTACAGAACTAGAAAGATTTATTTAGTTTTTTGTTGCTCCTCTTGAAATTTAAACCAAACCTAGGAAAAAGTTGGTCAAGCACATGCAAGGCTAGGAGAATTCATTTTAGTGAGGGATGCCTCAAGCACAAAGTTTATCTATTAGGAACTAACTTCAGGCTTGATTCGACTGACAGTTAGAGTTCACTGAACATACAGGAATTAATGCTCACCCACCTCTTCTGACTTCTATGTTTGTGTTAGTACTAGTTGTTTGTCTTTCAACTGGCTGGCACATTCTGTAAATGCCTTTCCCCCAATTTTTTTTTACTATAAATAAGTTTATTATTTATAGTTGCATGTGTATACACTTCTGTGTTCTTTTACAAAATTTTGGCTTTTTTTGTTTCCTTTCCAGTAATCCTTTTGTAGTTTTGTGTTAAAACATTTTGATGTCTTCATCTCTTGCTTTTATCACTTCTATGGACGATGACCAAAAAAAGAGCGGATATATATTTTCCGGGGGATGGATGTTCCATTAGTGATGCTGTGTCTCGTTAAGCTTGAAGTTGATAATTCAGTAACCGTTTATCAATTATATGTTAAATATAAATAACTACTCTAAACTATTAACATTTTTGTACTTGGATTATCAACCTTTCAATTTTTTCAAGAGCTCTTTTGGTGGACATTAAAATTGGACACGAATGTATTTTGAATTTTATCTATTTGTTGGTGGATCAAAATATAAATAAGTGAAATTTAAAATATATTTATTTTTAATTTTCATGTCCAGTTAGAGTTTTTGTGTTTTTAATTAAAATCAAATTTTTTTTTCTACTTTTGTTCAATTGAACTTGTCATGTCATAAATTCTCGCGGACTAAGTTAATTAATATCTACGCCTAATTAAAACTTAAATTTAAATATAAATTATTATCCTAAATTTTTTTAATTTGATGAACATTTATTTGTAGCGAGCTAGTGTTGCATCAAAATTTCACATCTTACTCTGATTAGGCATTTAGGCCAGGCCAGTAGTAAGCTACTTAATATAATAGTAGTAATATATATATATATATATAGTACATGTATTTTGTAGATGAGAGGGATTGAGACGCAAAGAGTAGAGTGACTAGAAATAAATAAATTACTAGTATTATATAAGACTTGTAGATAGATTAGTCGGTGGGATTCAATGTTGTAACATCATCTTATTACACAAGAAAGAAAGAAAGAAAGTTGGTAAAGTTGTCTACGCCCCTAAGAATAAGTTTTCATGATTTCAGTCAACAATTTGGACCTTTGTTGGTGCAACACAAAATCCAATTGCAAAATATCACAAACTGAATACTATTGGATTCTAATGATTTTTAATTGGCAAGTATGAACTCACTTTTAAAGTTCAAGGTTGTCAATTTTTTAACAAAGCTCATTAGTCAAAAGGTGCAAGCACCAAACAATATCAAAATTCTGACGATATTAGTATATAATTGAGTTGTAAAAATTATACACTTTCTTTAGTTGATGATAATAATACTTATATGAGATGTTCTCTACGCTTATACAATAAGACATAAATTTATTGATTCAATAATATATTTTTGTGTTAACTTATTATAGGATTATATAAAAATATATTCTACTTCTTGAAATGGTTTTTCAAGAAAATAAATTAAAATACTTAGTTTTTAACTATTTATACATTAAAAATATAATATTTTTAAGAATTTGAAGTAGCATGCACAAAATTCACAAGTAAAAGTGAGAATTTAATTATAAAAAAAAAAGAGAAAAAAAAAGGGACAATGGTCCCCAAGAGTAACAGGCAGGCAGCTTCGCCCATGTGCTGTGGCTGTGGCTTCATCAATAATTAGAAACGATAAGACTCTTAAAACATTATTATATCATATCGTGAAAATTCGCTTTTATTGGTTTTCATCAAAAATAAAAAATTACACAACAATCTGTAGAATACTAATATCAAAAATCACACCCAAATGAATCACAAACAAAAATTGTGATATCTATCTATTCTATCTAATCAATAAAACAAAGCTATGACAACCGATAAAAATGTAACCGGTAAGGCCGCGGCCGCAAAAGATGCTGCCGAGTTAGGTGGAGGAGGGCGGTGACGCTGGCCGGAGATGGTGATGATGGAGTGGTGTTTGAGCCTGGGGCGGGAGGAGTGGCGCCGGAGGAAGGTGCCGGAGGTGTGGCAGAAGGTGATGGGGAAGGACCGGAGGCTGCCGGTGTAGGAGTGGCGGCGGGTGAAGGTGTAGGTGCCGGAGGAGGAGTAGATGCGGCTGCCGGTGGAGGAGTGGCGGAGGGTGAAGGTGTAGGTGCCGGAGGAGGAGTAGATGCGGCGGCCGTGACACTGATGGCCAACTTCTGACCCAAGGAACAGTGACCTGGTATGGTACAGAGGTAGTAGTGCTCGCCGGGAGACTTGAGAGTAACCCTGGCCGGCGGCGTGGTCCAATTAGAGAGGGTTGCGGTGGTGGTGCATGCGTCGAAAGCCGCCTTTGTGACCTCAGCCACGGTGTGTGCATTTACGGGAAAGTTAAACACTGCATGTATAATTAATTGCATATAGCATTAGATATCAACATTAATCAAATCATTCGTATTCATTTTCAAACAAGCGTGTTGAAAACATACATACTCTACTTTGTATATTATTATACTATACTTTTGAGGATGCATAGATTAATTGTTGACTAGTATTTATTTTGAAAAGAAAAAGAAAAAGAAGTTTAATTATACTAGTAGTTACCAAGAGTATCGCCGACGGTGAAGGTTTTGGTGGAAGCCCAGGCGGTGTAGGCGGCGGCACCAGTTTGTGGAATGGTCCAGCCCAAGGAGTCAAGAACTACATGAGTAGTCTGTGCGGTTGAGGTGTGTATCTGCAAGGCTGCTACTCCCATTACCATTAAAAACACTACCATATTTACTTTTCCACTGCCCATCGCTAAATTTTACTACTTGTGTTCTTCAAATCAAATCGCCCCTGCTGCTGCTGCTCCTCCTCTTAATTTCTTGAGTAAATGAATGAATTTGATTGTTGCTGTAGGTTGCTCAAAGTAACTGTACTTTGGGTATGTATTTATAGTCCAAGTTGTATTCGGGTTCGGGTATGGATTGGAGACACGTGTCCTGTGACGTTGACCATGACGTGATATGAAGTCAACTGTCAGCCGTCAGTGTGGAATGAATGAGATGGGCGGGGCGGGGGCCGTGTTTTGGGACTAAATTGGGAGTTGCCGCGTTAAAATTAAATTAAATTAATAAACGTATGTATGTATGTATGTATGGAGTATTATTATTATTATTAATAAAATCTTATCTATCTATCTATCTATCTATTAGTATACGCATACATATTGAGGTTGAATCTAATATAAGCTTTATTATTATTTAGTTGTTTTAAATTACAATAATTCAATTTTCTCATCCACCCACCCACGCACCCACCCACCCTTCCTTAATTCCTTCTCAGCTCTTTCTTCCCTAATTTTAACATATTCATTCTGCATCGCACTTGTAAGCTTTCCTCCTTTAAACTTTTTATTTATTTGTATGGAGACCCCTCCCTAACTTTTTCTTTTATAAATACTAAACTCTATCTATTGCTTTTCCCATCTCATCACACGCTAAATATTCTTTACTTAAAATATTAATTAATAATTAAATACCTTACTTATTATATATGATTAGTTGTAAATTGTGCTCCAAACGTACGGAAGCACCCTTCAATAATTTACTACTTTTTGATAAGCTTTTGTCCAAGTATTAAAACTAAAATATTTTTGATGTTAGCAGTGGATCCTAGGCAAAATAAATTTTCATAAGAAAATTTCAAATAAGAATCAAATTATTTCTTAATAATTTTACTTTACTTTGTGTGGGACAAGCTGGAATTTTTGGTAATTATATCCAAAAATACAAATGATTGAAGGGTGTTTCGAATCTAACTCTTTGTTTTTTTACGCACAACAGGTTGGATCCGAGTCTAGACCAATTATTTAAGTCATTAATTTGGGATAATAATGACAATGATCCATAGCGTTTATTTGTTATTAATCAAAAATGAACAAAGAAGATCTCTACCTTTTATTGTAAATATCAACGGTTAAATCAATCCGCTAATTATGGTGAGAGTCTTTATAATCCCCACCATTGATATTTGTAATGAAAAATAGTGATGTTATTTGATGATTTTTAATTCATAATAAATAGTACATGTTATGGATCATTGTCCTAATAATAATAATTTAATAAAGTTTAAAAAGTTGAGTGGAGGTTGTCTATATGGTGATGGGGGTAGAGGTCAATCTGACCGACCGCATGAAATGAAATTAAGGCAATAAGATACTTATTGAACACACCAATTTTCAAGGACAAACACATTTGTGAATTGAAAACCTTATTAAAATGGATATTCCAAAGATGATTCTGTCTAGGCAGATAAATAAAATTAAATCCTGTCTAGTCTGGTTTAAATATACTTTGCTATGTTATGGTATGAGGTAGATTTTGTTTAATTGTGGTTAGGATGAGAGATTAATGTAAATATAATTTCATTTTGGACATTTAGATTATATAATTTTCCGAATCCATGGTCTGAAAAGTCGGGCCGTGTAAACATGAATGAATTTTTCTACCTAGGTCCATCTAGACAAATATGAATAATGGCTCAATTCCATTCAAAGCTTATATCTCCAACTCCATGCTAACATAACATAACATAAATTTACCTTTTCATTAAACCTCTTTATTTAATTTAAACAACAATATTAATACTCCTTCCTTCCACCAAAATAGTCATACTCGAAAAACTTACAATCTTTTATCATATATTTTTATTTCATATTTATATTTAAATTTGTGTTATATGTAAAGTAAGATTGAGAGAATTTTGATTAAAACCAATTTTAATTTAAAAAAAACCAAAATTAATTATCTTAAATCCTTTATTCATTAAAATGAAAACATTTTTATTATGTACAAACACAATTGAGAAAACACATCTTATATCAAGTGTAATATTTTTTAACTTACAAACGCTAAATTTAATATTTTTCTTTTGCTTATCAACTTATGAAATGTCTAATATAACTTATAAACACAAGGTACACTACATCTCATAACACCTATAACTAAACCCACCCCTAAACCCACCTTACTACTTTTCAAACACACTAGACTTTTATAAGGTCCAAACGCATTAAAATGAAGGCTAGCTATATGCCACCGTGCCGTACCAGCTTGTTATGGTGGGGTGGGGGACTGAGTCAATGCGCGGACGTGATCAATACGGCAATGGTACTAGTATTGCCTATTGGGGGTCACGGGTTTCATACGCTGACTCTGTTACCAGGTCTGTGTCCCATTCACAAATTAAGTTGAAAATTATCAGATGGGTCAATTATATAATTTATAAAATATGTATTTTTTCTATAATTGATGCAACTTTTCAATATCACTCAATCTGGATTGAAAGGAACGTAATATATATACATACATATGCAAAAGACATGCGGCACCGCGCAGGATTTTTGAAATGGATGATGACAGGAGGAGGGACAAAGAATTTGTTATACTTTTGCTTATTCTCTAAAAGAATAAGCAAAAGTATAATTTATACACAATATAAAAATAAAAATACTAAAAAAGAGAGTAATTTTTTTAAAAAATTTATTCAAAGCCCCACAAAATTATATAAAAGGATAAATACTTTTTTTATATACTAATAGACCTTATTAAATAATTTAATTACTCTTCTTTAAGTACTTTATTTCATTCTCTAAGAAATAATTTTTTTTATACCTTTAATTATCGTTATGGGGGCGGACGGAGTATTATATTGGAGGGTGCTTAATTTTGAGCAACAATGTAATAACTCGAATTTTTTAATTTAATCAATTAAATATTGATAAAATTATCCAAATTTTCTTTTAATAATTAAGTGTTAATTTAATTTTTTTTTCCTAAAAACACAATTAAATAAAAAAAGGTACGAGTTACTATTTTTTTGTTCTTCCTTGTTTCATTTGGAAAATTAAATTCTTTTAGTAAACAATTTAATAATTGATTTAATTAAAATTGTGGAGTCCATTAGGGTTTTGGTAACTCGTGTATTGTTTTCCATTTATATTTAAAGAGCCAAGATGTAACTCTAATTCTATTCTAATTTGATTAGTTGAATTTTTTATTACAATCTAAAGCTTGTTTCTTCAGTTTTTTGTTCTCTACAATTATAAAAAGAAAGAAAAGGTATTTGACATCATCTTCATAATTTAAATCGTTGAAAACTATTCCGATTCTCATCACTATTTTCGGTCCTAATTTTAAAAATTCCTAAGTCAGTTAGACATGTTCTTCGTTTTGCCAAAGGTTTTGGGATCCCGAAGCTCATTGTGGAGAGTGATAGCAACAAAGTGATCCATGGCTAGGCCCGATATCTCATACGTACATTAATGACATTATTGAGGATTGTCGTATATTAAGTGATTTTGAGAAGGTCATATTCGAAGAGAAGAGAATAGAGTAGCTCATGGTGCTCAATCGATAGAATTTCATGTCCCTACATTTTGAATGGAGGAAATTTATTTTAGTTATACCTCTAGTTGAAGATGATATTATTTAATAAAATTCTCTGTTTGTTTTCTTAAAAAAAATGGTACAATTAATCTAAACCAAAGAAAATTGAGACTCTAATATTTGAATGAGTAAGTATTATATAAAGACCAGTTAGATTTCAAATTTTGGAAATAAAAACGAACAACTAGTTAGTGTTTACAATTTAATAGTCCAACTGAAGAAAATACTAATAAAATAAAAGAACACCAAAGTATATTTAACTTGCAAACATGTACATAAAAACATTCTTTAATTAACGAAGAAAGCTAGAACAAGGGAGAAGGAGGTGAAATAGAAGGCAGCCCCGTCAGTATGAGATGGCCGGACTGAGCTGGACGACGGAGTAAGTGTCACGTCAGGCGTCGTTGAATGGCCTTCTGGGGACGGAGAAATGGAGGTGGTGGCGGCAGCGGCAGCTTGACATTAATAACTAGCTTTTGTCCAAAAGTGCAGAGCAATGGATAGGTGGATGTAAAATAATGGTCGCCGGAGACGGTGAGGGCGACTCTTGCCGGACTTGTGGTCCACACGGCAATAGTATCATTTGTATCACAGTTTTCATAGGCCGACTTTGTTACCCTGGCTACATCTTGCGTCTTGTTCACAAAGTTGAAAACTACATTATCATAAACGACGTATTAGATGGAACGCAATAACAACCCTTCGTATTCATAATACTTGTAATTATTTATAAAAGAAAGGAAACTCATATTTTCAGTTTGATATTTTTACAAGAAAACCGTCGCTATATATCTTATAGTGACGATTTTGACAGTTGTTATAGATCTATAGCATCACTTTTCATGTAGAAATATCAATTTTTTAAAAGAAAATATAAATTTATTGATACAAACTCCAAAATTAAATCTTAAATCAAAAAGAATAATTTCACATTGATTGTAAAGATAATTTGGCATTAGTCTTTTTTTCTATATATTTAAATGGATTGAAAGAGTTAAGGTTTGTATTTTTTACGCCCTTACAAAATAATAAGAGATTAATATTATAGTCTATGTATATATTTATTTATGTAAAATTAAAAAAAAATGTAATGGAGTATTAACAATAAATATTCCAAAGGTTGAACTGTTGGATATAAATGTAAAATCTTGAAATTCGTGTCCAAATAATCAGAGTTGACACTCATTTTAGGACCGACATCACATAAAATTCGCTCACATACTGCTCACATGCATATTAATATGGCTCACGTGCAGAGCAAGTCATGTGGATCATATTAATATGTATGTAAACAATTTTATGTAATAGTAACATTACTCATATTTCTACGTTGAGAGAAATTTCAACTTTAAAATTAGTATTATCACCTAGAGTGTCTCCAACAACAAAGTTTTTGTTGTAAGCCCAAGTGGAATAAGCTAGTGCACCGCCAGGAGGTGGAAGCCAACCTAGACCATCTCCAACTGTATATGTAACAGGCCCATCCGTCAAGCCCGTAACTTTTACTGCTAATTTTTGTCCCAAGCTGCACTGCCGGCCCATTGTGCCTATAAAATAGTATTCACCAACAGTTTCAAGCCTAAAATTTGTTGGGCCGGTTGTTTCCAGCTTAATATAGTTTTTTGTATTGCACGTATCATATGCTTCTTTTGTCACCTTTGCGGCTTTGCCACATCTTGTTGTCCCGTTATAAAGTTGAAAACTGCAACAATTTTTTTTAAAAAAACTAATAATAATAAAAATTCGTATTTCAGTTGAAAATCATCAAACTTATACAAATACAACTGATATACATTTTTCAATTTTTTTTAATTATTATTAATTATCATTGAAATTAATCTACCTATACACCATTTACGTTCACGCGGATAAAAGAAATGAGAATTGTTAAATCCATAACATAAAATATTATTTGCACCATTTATAGATCTTATAATGACGGTTTTTCAATCGCTGTACATCTATAAATGACACTTTTGTTAATGAAAATAATAAAAAATATCCGATTTAACAATTACTCAAAGGTATGTAATCTTACCTGAAGAATCTCCAATAGTAAAGGTCTTGGGAGAAGCCCATGTAGAATAAGCAAGTGCGCCGCCAGGAGGAACACTCCACCCTAGTGTATCTCCAACGACATAGGACACGGAGTCCCTACAAGTGGTCCTCGTGAGAGGCCTTAGTGGAGGCAGACTAGGCGTAGGTCCATCCGTCAAGCCCGTAACTTTGACGGCTAATTTCTGTCCCAAGGGACAGTGCGCCGGTACGCTACATATGAAATAGTACTCACCAACTGAATCGAGTGTAAAATTTGCTGGACCAATAGCTGTAATTGCTATAGGATTTGCTGAATTGCACGAGTCATATGCTTCTTTTGTGACTCTAGTTACGGTGTGTAGCCCTGATACAAAGTTAAAAACTGCAACCCAAAAGAAAATTTTAGTTTGAAAAAATAAAAATTCTCACCTAATTTAGTATAGAAATTTCCAGTTCAAGCATAACTAACACTAGTAAAAATAAAATTAAAAATAGTTGATAATATTTGCCAGCCAGAGCAAAGAATGCATTAGTTAGGGTTGAAACAAGTGAAAAGTCCGCACGTATATTTGCTCTGATAACATCAATAATGCACTGACATTATCAAAAGCCAAAAACAATAAGGAAAGCATGTTTATAAATATTAGCTCTGTCCTCAAAGAGAGTCACGTTTAACTTTGATTTTAGTTAATTTTTGAAAAAACAATTTTAATACTCGAGTAATTTACGAACGATATTAACTGTTAGCATTATTCAAAATCATATAAATTCATATCGAACTTGAATAATTTAAGTAAGGATGAGTAAAAATTACCGAGGATGTCACCAACGGAGAACTTCTGGAAGGAAGTCCAGAGTTGGTACACAAGGGGGCCGCCGGGAGGGATAGTCCATCCTAAGATATGTCCGACCACATGAGTTTGTTGAGCCTCTAGAGTTTGCGTCAGAAGAGCAGTGAGAGCAAGAATCGTAATGGCAAGACTCAGTTTTCTAGGCATCTTTTAGCGAGCTCAAATTTTGGTATATAGTAGTAATTGTATGGTTGTGTAAATGAGAGACTGGGTTTTATAGAGTTGGCTTGTGCAATAATTGTTGGGTTTTCTGCTAGTTATCATGAAAACATAATAAGCATGTCTCTCTACTTTAGCGTGTAAAAAAATTTAAAGGTAGAAGAGATGGTTGTTTATTTCAGCAGAAAGCCCAGTAACACCATATATTTCTTTCATCTAGAAGATAAAATGGACTCTAAAGTCAAAAAGTGATCTTCTTCTTCTTCCGGGCTTGAAAGCTCTAGAAGTGATCAGTTCAATGTGGGTGAGAGGGAAAACAAGAATAAAGTTTGTTTAGAGATTGTTCTTTATAATAAATGACGTACACTCGCATTTTATGGACAAACTATATATATTTTGTTTAGTTTCAAGAATTTGGTGGGCGTGCCATTGCCAAGACCTTGCATGCACCAACATATAGAATTAGGATTACATAATTAAAACGTAATTAAAGACCTCAAAGTCAATGTTTCACCAAAAAAGGTCGAGATCAGAAACTGGCTAGCTATTTTCAAATCCAGATAATTAAAGTTAATGCAAAGAGATATTATTTACAAAATTACCTTTGCACAACACCTGGTAGCTGAGTAAGTTTTAGAAGCATCATTCATCATGCCGTTAAAGTATGCTCAACTTTTGCAACCTCTGCTAGAAGACGTACGTACGGGCTTCATCAATGAAAGGCAGCTTGGCAATACCCTACAGACATTTAACATACAGAAGAAGAAAAAAATACATTCTATTCTACATATGTACCTACCACTTACAACCATAGTCTATTTAAGGAGGCTATTGAATGAAATTCTAGAATTTGTTAATCTTATTTCCATGTAACAAACTTGATAATCCGGATCCGGATAAATAAATTTTATAATACTGATAATGCATACATCTTCATCTAATCTAATCTCATAGTATTGGTATTGAAAATCATTTTTGTATAATAAGATCATCACTTTTAGAAAATAATTGGTCTTAGAGATCGATTGTTGATCCATACTGAAACTATAGAAATTTTGGGTGTAATTTGGTGTGTAGTAGAGCCCTATTTATAATATAAATGAGATAACCTTATATTAATTAGCTAGGTTCATGAATTAAAAAAAAAAACAGATGTCAAAATATTATAAAATATTCTTAATAAGTTCAATTTTGTTTTAATACAACGCGAATAATAATACTGATGTAAATGATACATTTAATGTTTAATAATAAAACCAAAAAGCCCTTGGATTTTGCATGTTTAACCCAAAAAACCCATAAAATACTGAGTTGACACAAAAAAAAAAAAAAGAAAAAAAAACTTATACAATAACGGTTAGCTCACTTTTCTTGCATCCGGTCCCAATCTCTCTTCCATACAAAAATGTGGGATGCGAGGACAATGTTATCAATAACGGTATATAATAATTCTAGAGATTAGACAATCTTAAATTTAATTAATTTGATTGAGTATGAATATTTATATTGTGCGCTCAACAAAGTTAGATTGGCTCAAAATTATGCATCAGGCTACACTCACTTAAAATCTACTCTACTAATTATTCGTATACATATTAATATTACTATATCAATCAAAACATATCATAATAATAATCTTAAAAGAGGATTGTATAACTGAATTAATTTAATTCATCATAAAATTACTAGATAACTACCAAAAATAATAAATTTAAAATGAAATAATTCTCAATCACCAAGAAAAGAAAAAAACATCACACATCGCGTGAAAGAAACATATAAAAAAGTTAATTCGTGCCTCACAGAGGCTGAAAGCTTGTTATTAATTACTACTCATCTTGTTGACTCAAGTAAAAAAATATTTTTATTTCTTCAAGTCTCGGATATAGAGTTTACTTTTATAGAATTTAAAGCTTAAATAGACATTAAAAAAAGAAAGTATACGCAATCCTACTACAAAAATTGTACTCGTGAATCATAATTATACAAATTTATAATTTGAAGAAAAATACATGCACAAATTATAAACCACTAATCCCCAATTTACAAGTATTCCATTGTCTATCTTACTATAATAGCCACCATCACATGCCCTTTGAAATTCTACTACTCGGAATAGGATGTGATCTCACCTCTTCTTTCTTCTTTTCTTGTTTTTTGAAAAGAAAAACGTTTTACTTGTCTCATGGCATAAAAGGGGGACTTTAGACGATACAATCATTTCATTACACAGCTGTAAGTGGTTCAAACCAAAACTCGGTTGGACCGATCAGTTTAATCGGTCTAATTTGGCATGATTGAATCAATTTGGTCAAAATATTGAATTCGTTGACCACCAGTCAAATTAGTAATTCAACCTGTAAAATCGGTTAAAATAATTTTTATTACCAAAAAATTTTAATATTAAAATTAATTATTTTTAGTAATATTGTAACTTCAATTTTATTATATTTTAGTTCATAAAAAACAAAATTTTATTAATTACTAATAATATATATTTTTATATATTTATGACGTCATCAATACAATAACGGTTCAACTACTGATTGAACCAGTGATTTATTCACCCAATAACTTTTTTAGATCGATGACTGATTCTAGTTGGTTCAAACAATGGGACCACGCCATTGAGAGACCACAAGTTACTAGTATTTCATACGTGCTTTAATCTCCTCCCATAATTAGCGATAAGACCAATTGTATTTTAAAAGAAAGAATCTAAATGTTAAAATCATCATTTCTCATCATAAGAAGTTAACGGAGAAGAAGGTAAACCAGCAAATACTATTACTTTGTTGCACAAATCAAAGTCTACTTTTTATGCTAAAATTGGAAAAACCGCAGTCAATATCCTATTCGTGTGCACGAGATAAATCGCCGTATGCTCGTCCTGAAAGTAAGCTCCCATTTTACCACAACTTTAATGCAAGAGTAGAAGAGATGCATGGTCTTTCCTGCCCCCGTCTTTTTAAATCAGTAATTAAGATCTGAATGATTAATACATTTTAATAAATTAAATTATCTGAATTTAAAAAATTATTTGATAACTAAAAGTGTAATGACACTATTTTACCATTTTAACCCTTTGAATTATTTAAAAATTTTGTTTGATTGGTCTTAAAATTTGAACTTGAAGGAGTACAATATTTATTGAGGCTATTTTTTTTATCCACAAATTTTAAATAAACTATTAAGAGGCTGCTCTTAATAGTTAAGATTTTGAGTTTCTGTCTTAACAATTAAAAGAGAATTTTTTTTAACAAACAAGATTTGTCTGACCGAATCAGGAGAATTAAGAGGCATTTAGCCACAAACAAACACCACCTAATATTTATTCGGCACAAAATAAAGATACATTGCTGAAATAAAAGATATTTCATATTAGCAATTGCTAGCTGAGTATCCAAGGAGTAAAATGAAATGAAGATGTATTTCTAATATGGTAGCAAATCTTTGTAATAGGGATCTTGAAGAGATATTCTGTAGTCACTCTATATTAATGTGATATTATATGGTATCTGACCTAGAGGTATAAGGATCTATTGGATGCTAATTTCGTATTGACATAACAGGCTGGCCTGAAAACTGTTTAATCTGTTGTTATCTTACGAACAGGAGCAACGCTGAAGAACAAGCTGTTAATACCAAGGCATATGACCAAGATCGATCTTGAGCTGGAGTTCCCTGAAATATGTGACATTGGCAAGACGCATAACGAAAAGTAAATAATTACAATGTTATGAATGAGAACGATTATTTATAACAGCAAACTGAAAAATAAATGATATTGCTCTTGCCCATATCTAGTCCACAAAGGTTTACAAATATTTGCTAATTATTTCGAATGTTACAAATATTTGCTAATAATTTCGAATGTGGTCTCTACTAACTAGCAATATTTGCTATATATATATTATATTAGAAATCATTTTGTATTCAGAAATTCATGTTTTATTAAAACATCAGGATTTTAATTAATAATCAAAACTGGACATACCATTAGATAGCAAGATTGATGGTTAAAGAATATTTTAGGTATCTGTAAATATCCAATGCATTTACTCATGATTTAAACAAGGATGAAGTCTAATCGTAGTCCAAAAATATGAGCTGGGAAATCAAAGTAGGGAACATACAAATTCCTCGGACCACATCCATTATATATAGTAAATACTAAATGCTTCTTGCAAACCAAGTTCAGAAAGTTCCCGAACACGGGAATTATAGCCTCACATTGACTTCAATACATTATACTTGGAATCTTGCCTGTAAGTTCAAAATGTGGTAAGAGACATAATTATTAGGGAAAACTAAAAATCGTGCAAGCTAGTAAGCTTTTCTACCCATCCAGCAAGGATTTAAGCCGACATTATACTTCCCATCCACCCCCCCGGCACACACGTGAATCTTTATTCATCTCTTGGAGCTTACTAGCTCATGGATCTTAATTCCTTCCCCTCTTAAGAATTTTGATTCCATCTCCTGAGCGAAATCTCAAGAAGACAGTATCTATTGAAGCAAGTGCACTCTTTGGATTTAAGATCTAAGATTTAAGGTTAAAGTGTCTAGATGTCTCTCACTCCAAACCTTTATATATTCAATGCAAGGATGCAAAAATATCACAACTTACCCCATGGATTAGAAGTAACAAATACTTCAACTAGACTTGAACAGATGACATTGCAAGAAACCATAGGCGTACTTGCCACGAGCCATCAATACTTGTGCAATTTTTTTTTTTGAGTGGTAATTTTAACCACAAGTATGGGGATTGTAAGCAGAAACCTTGAGGTTATTCCTCAAGGCCTCTGCCATTTTGCCCACTCCCTCTTTGCAAATCTCTACCGAATTCAAAACAATTCCTTGCAGATTCCACCACAACAATGAAATTCTAAACTTGTGATATGGAACCCATGAGCAGATGATGTGGCCGATATAACTTTAGTAGGCTCATGGTATCAGGATTTTTGTAATGAATAAGCTACATTTTTTATCTTTTTAAATTCTGATCCTCTAGCACGTCAATCTCCTTTCCTCCCACCTCCCACCTCCCCTGCCTCTTATTTCTTACCTTGTCATCTTCCTACTTATCTCGTCTCCTATATTCTTTATGAACCACTCCATTATATTGTTTAGTTTTAATCTTTGAGGAAGGTTCTGTAGGAAGTAATCAGTCCGACTGAAGAGCAAAATCTATAAAAGGTATCAAGAAGATGAAAAGATATCTTAAACATACTAGAGGTCGAACTCTCTCCAAAAAAGAGTAAAATAGATTTATTAAATAAATGACCCTTACTCATCGAGTAAACCACCTAAAACTGGAGAAACACATCAAGTTACGAAACATGTTAAACAGGGCTCATACCTTCAAAGATGTAATAGATTAAGCTGCAGATGAAGATCATAGTCCAGAAAACCCAATATTATACGAAATGCTCCCATCAGCTTTGAACAGTCCAAAGTTCCGTTCAGAAGTTGGACCAAACTTTGAGTTTTCATTAAACAACGCAAAAACATATACCTTCAACACCATTTTTGGCCTCATTGGGGTTCCCTTCTTCTTGGCAAGCCTTTTACGCAAATTATAATTGTAAGTCCTTGCATTATCTACAGTTGCTACAGCTTCTTTGTCATCCCCACGAGAAGCCCAACCTGTCTCTGTAACTATAACCTCCATTTTCTTAAATCCAGCATCTTTTAAAGCAGCATAAGCTGCATCAACCTGAGCATCAAGCATGTTGTCATAATGAAGATTGGTTTTCTGATCATGAATTCCATCTGTTGACTGGAAAAGTGCATAATTTATATCAATCTTATCTGGACTATACATGTAAGCCAGAAAAGGGTAAGCGTTTAAACAGAAGGGGGATCCGATCTGTGAGAAGAACTCCAATAGTGGCTTCATGTATTGAGCAACACCCTCCTTGAAAGTACACGAAGAAGGCGGGTAAGACTCAGCAAAAACAGCCTGTGAATGAGCCGTGGATATCTGAACATCATTTAACTGAAGCTTTTTTGTGGCATTGTAAATATTTTTGGCAGCACCCAACAGAGCTTCCCAGAGTTCCAAATCACCCCCTCCAAAAACTTCATTTCCTATTGCAATACCCACAATGTGCGTCTTGGGATGGAATTTCTGCACATTTTCTTTAACCCATGTTAGGGCATGATCTGCATTAGAACTCATATCTTTTAGGAATTCATTTGGAAGTCCGACCACCAATTCAAGCCCAGTCCCACTAAAGGCATTGAGGACACTGTGATCAGCATCATAAATTCGAACATTCTTAATCTTAGCCGCTTTAAGGAGTGCAACAACTTTATCAGGTGAAGGGATGTTATCTGCTATTCTTCCATAATTTATTCCATAAGTTCCGGTGAATGCTTTCACTGCCAAGTGCCCTAAAGAGGAAAAAGAAAAGAACCAATATTCACTATAATAGTATAATGTCATTTCCTTATATTTAAAATGTACTACAAACTTGGTCTCCACTCTCCAGACTAGACACATAATTTACACACAATTTCCCAAGCCAACTCCAAAACAAATTGGTTTAATCATATGATTGCATTATGACTTGAATCGACTTAACAAACTGATGACCTTTCCACGACTACATACAGAGCAATTCAGAATTGAATCGAAACATGTAGTGAAATAATGATTGAAGTTCGCGCCAAATTCTACGTTACTGGATTTTGCTTGTTTACAGCCCAATTAGTAGCATCACCAATCTCCAACCCTCAATTAAACTTCCTAATCTTATTTCAGTTATCTAAAACAATTCATTCAATATCTAACTCTCCCTATCAAACTAGAAGAGTAGCATCTAAATACTATGATGCCCTTAAAATTTTGATATTAAAGCTTGATACATAGCCTATTAAATATCTTACATACCATTGGAAGTTTGAACACAAACATAGGGGTTGTTTGATAAAATTGAATAAAAAGTTCTAAATGTACAAGAGAATCTGAATAAGTTGAATGAAATGGATTAGAAATTCTGAAAACATAATGAAATGATGTGTTCGGTAATTGTCTGTCAAAAACATCTGAATACGCATAATTTCCTATTTTAACCTTCTGGACATTTGAACAATATTAAATATAAACTTTTCTTACAAATAAACAATATTATCTAAGAAAAATTAAATATAAACTTTTGAACAATATTTGATGTAGTATACTATTAATAATATAATTTTAGGAATAAAAGCCTAAAAAAATTAATAACATTTTATCTATAAAGTTAAAATAAAAGACTAAAACAATATTCATTAAATTGTTTATTGATTAATTTTTTATTAAAAAAAACCAAAAACAATTTGTATATAACAATATTTGTTTACAATAGTAAAACAAGATAGATATCGAATGTAATTTTTATTTGTCAATGAGAGTATGTAAGTAAAACTATCATTCAACACTACTCCTCACCCATTCAGTCACAATTTTCTAAAAGAATCATTTAGACACATTCAGGCGCATTCAAAGTTTAAAAGTTACAAAACAAAGGATCTAAATGACTTATTTGGTCAGATTTAAACTCATACTCATTCAAAAGTATATAGGGTTGCAAACGATCCGATTTGATCCAAACTTTGACGAACTCGAACACAATAAGTTGAACTTGAACATATTCGAGTAACACGATCGAACCAACACACATGTGCGACTTGGATTGTTAGTTGTTCACGAACAGTTTGCGAACATAGTCGAACGTCATCATGTTCGCGAACATCATCAATGCACTGAAGCTCGAATCGAACTCAAACCGAAACTAGAACAAGTCGAACCGAACCACATGCTTCGCAAACATGTTCAATCGATAATCTAACGTAATACCACGTGCGAACTCGACACGGCAAGACAATCTAATCGAACTCGGTCGGTTCGTTTACGGGCCTAGAAGTAAACAAACAACCCATAGTCCTGATCTAAATCACCACGCCTACTAATTTACACATCACATCACGTAAGAGAGTAACTAATTTTAGACAAACTGAACAAAAACTTAGCAAATTGATCACATAAAAACCTCCTTAAAAAATCAATAGAAACAATTGGAGTAATTTTAAATTGTGAAAGACGTCCTCGGACTGTAGACCTCATCATAACAAAAAATATTACTACGTTTTATATATACTCAGATATTAATATAACCACACTTTTCGTAATCAGTGATTTGAAAACAACTTCGTTCAATAAATCAAACAAAGTAAGGAAAAAATCAACGAATACCGATTAACGAATCAATTCACACAGTTCTTGAAGTACAAGAAGAGTAAAGTACCTTTTGGAGTGAAGAAGACGAACAGTATAAGAAAAAACCGGACAACGGAGAATCGAGAAATCCTCATTGTTTCGAATTGAAAACGCCGTCGTTACCTAAGGAGAAACTCTGTACCAGCGCCTTCTCTTACTCGACCATGCCATAAAGACTAATTAACGATCTCCTTTCACACACACAACACACTCCCTAAAATGTGCAATAACTTTCTTGTCTTCTCACTATGTTTAAATCTACTTCATTGACTCTTTCTCTCTCTATATATATGTGTATATATATATGACCGCCGGCATATAGTCGTGGCTCCGGCGATGAGATGTGTTTATGTGGGGTTTTGGCGGTCGTTTTCGGGTGGAGTGGGTATTTTTGATAATTTAGACCATGTTTGTTTGGTACTTAATTGTTAGTAGTAAACTAATGAACTGATACTATATTTTATTTTCTAATTATACGAGTACTTTTAACAACCAAACGAGGTATCTGTAATATTTGTATTGTTTCTTTTGACGGGCCAATGGGAAATTACCATGCGAATTTGGGCCACGCGGTTTCTGATAGATATTTCCCCAATTTAGCTTTTTACACTATCAAAACTAAAAGAGTTAATAAAACTAATCAAGTTGACTATTGAGTTATATAAATTTGATTTATAAAATTAAATTAAATTAAAATTTATTTAATTATTAAATTTAATACGATCTCGAATTAAATTCAAATAAAATTTAACTAAGGTGCACTTTATTGACCAGCTTCCAGCCGTGTCCCATCCCATGTGAGACGGACCACAGTCAGCATACCATGACTCGCTTTGCTAAACTCCATTAGTATACATTAGCAAATGGAACTATTTGGACCACACATTTGCAAAGTACTCCGTATTTGGACATGACACAATTCAAATTTCGACCTTTATTTAAGTGCATGTTTGGGTTACACTTTTTATGAGGGTCTTTTGAAATCTAAAAAGTAGTATTTCAAAATTTTAATTGTTTAAAATTTAAAAATACCACAACTTTATTAATAAATCTGATATGCAATTGTGATCTGAAAACCATAAAAGGAACTCCTATCATTTGCCAACAGTCTTTACTTTTAAAGATTTAGGGCATCCCACCACCCTCCAAAGAGGAAATTAGTATCATAATTAGATACAAACCTCCGCGTTGCGGCGAGATTATTTAATTTTTTAATAATAAATGTGTACGTATAATTAATAAATAAAAATATAATAAGAACATGGTAGATTGTTGTGCGATGATCAAATTTTACCCAGAAAAACAGATGAAGTAGTGATTTTATTAAATAATAATTAAATTACAAGGGATAATATCAAAACAGTTGATATTATTAAAATATTTTAGATTTTTAATGATTTAGGGGATTATAAATCTAAAAAATTAAGAGAATGACATTATGATATTATCTGTTTAGATTTGTAGTGATTTAGAAGATTATAAATCCAAAAAATTAATTAATAACATAAAATAGTGATTTTATTAAATAATAATTAAATTACAAAAGATAATATCAAAACAGTTGATATTATCAAAACAATTTAGATTTGTAGTGATTTAGGGTATTATAAATCTAAAATTTAGGGGAATAAATTAGGATTTGTTTTCATCCTCATTTGTTAGGTTAGTTGAACAGTTTTGTTAAGGGTATTAAGGAACATTAATTAGAGAATTATGGGAATGACAGGTGTCAAATTATGGTATCATATACTGTGTTTTAGTATATATAATAGATAATAGATAATAGATTAGTATAATATAAAAAACCGCTTAGATTGAGAAAATAGTGATTTATGATTATAAAATAAACATAGTAAGTTATGATTGATATTATTTGTTATTTTAATATTGTTTTAAATGTTTTAAAAGCTCAGATAATATTATGTTGTAATATAATTATAAATGGTATAATATTATGTTTGTAATATAATTAAATTAGTAATGATAATATCCGCATATTTAGTAGAGAGTAATTATTTTGTTATATACGTAGATTATAATATTATACCATACATGTATGATATAATGTATGGTATAATTATGAATGGTATAATATTAGAAAAGTAGTAATTTTAGGATATAATTATTTTAAATATTTTAAACAATATAATATTATGTTGTAATATATATTAAATTAGTGTGAAATGCACATTAAATATATAGAACATGTGTTACAATGTGGGAAAAGCACATGTCATTCAATGGTGCTATGTAGATAACACATAATAGATAATAAATAATAGATAGATTCCATTCAAAATCTTACCACGTCAGCACAACCTCATATGAACTCACGTAAATTGTTCATTCTATTTTAATAAAATAATTAAACTAATTTCAAGTTTTATGACAAAATTAATTATACTTCCAAAGATCCCATAAAAAACCAGCTTTAGATTCTTTTTACTAATCAATTAGTGAAAATTACAATTTCAATTCATGTAAATTAATTTGATAATGTAATAGTTGATTTCTTGAACTACTTTAAAAAAATATCGCCATTACAAAATTATTATTTTAAAGATAAAAATAAATATTCACATGAATTTTAAATTGATTGAGTTTTTCATAAATTGGTTAAGCAAATAAACTTTCATATCTTTAGAATCAATTAGCGTGGTTCAAATAACTGGAAGAATTTTTGGAAGCTAATAGATTGAAGTTTTAAAATGAATATGGAAATAATTTTTAATTGCATGGAACTATGAAAAGTAGGTAAAATAAATAAAAGTCTAATATTAAAGGAAATTTACTTTTCAAATAATTAAAACTAATTTTTCATAAAAAGCAAGTTGGCCCTATTGTGTTTAAATTGATCCAATCTGGTTGTTGCATAAGAGAGTTATCTAATTAATGGATCCTAAAATAACGTGGTTGTTGATAATATCTACAAAATAAGGTGATCAGTATATATCAAAGTAATTGTTAAGGGTATTTTTATCAAGGGCAATAAAAAGCATTAATTAGGATGAACATGTGTCAATTTTATAGAACGACATATGTCAATTTATTGTGCCATATATTGTGATTTAGTATATATAATAGATTTTGAAGTATATTATAAATATATAATATGACAAAATTTAATTTTTTTGGTATTCTTTTTAGTTTTTGGTCTTTAGTCTTCGGCCTTTGATATTTGGTATAATATACACCTAAAATTTAATTAGAAGCAAAACACTTTTTATGCTACTACCAGAATTAAGACTTTCTTTATGGTTTTACAAACTTTAAAATTAAATTATTATTCTGTAATATTTTTTTAATAAGATTTCTTTAGTACATATACATATTTACATAAATATATAACAAGACAAAACTTGGTTTTTGAGTGTTGGTTTTTAGTCTTTGGTCTTTGGTATATACCTGGAATTTAACTAGAAGTAAAATAATTTTTATGCTCCTACTAGAACTAAAACTCTCTTTACGGTCCTACAAAGTTTAATATTAAATTATCAATTTTATTTTTTATAAGAGTCATTTAGTTATTTAGTCATACAATAAATTTTAACTTAAAAGTCATATTTAAGATTTTAATTTAAGTTTAAAATCAACTTTAATCTCTAAATGGCTATATATTATAAATATTATAAGTACATAATAATTAATATAAAATTATATTTATATATACACACACATATATATATATATATATATATATATATATATATTAATAATTACTCTAGTTACCAATTCTATTATATATAGGAGAGCTTTATTTAATTAATGCTACAAAATAATTCTAACTAATATATTAATAATTTATCACGTGATTATATAATCTCTCATAGAATGACAAAAAAAAATAGTACATAGGATTATTAATCTCCATCACATGATAAAATAGTTTAAAATAATATTAAATTAAGACAAATGATCCAATCTCAAACATATTTTTTCTTTTTTACTTAATATTTTTTTTAAAAATATAACTAATATTTTGTCTAATTAACTAAAATAGTAGTATAATTTGTGACATATTTGCGAGCGAGGAAGGAAGTAAAAATTTTAAGCTCCATGATGACGACGACTTGTTACTTGTCACAAAAAACTATAAATAAATAATAGTATTAAGAAAATGTCACATACCCTCTTTTATACTAAAACCAGTCTCCTCTTTTATACTTGTTGTTACCACACTAAAGTGACTACAATACCCTCAAAGATTTGAAAATCCAATTCAGAATGATATGTAAAGGATATCCAATAATCTTATCCTTTGGACTTCCAACTGTCCATACCTCAAATCTTTCCCACCTACAAAAAAACAGGAAAAAAAAGAGAGGAAACGAACAGAAAAAATGGCAGCAGTG
The DNA here is from genome assembly GCA_020205605.1 of Panax ginseng. Classification (NCBI taxonomy): domain Eukaryota; kingdom Viridiplantae; phylum Streptophyta; class Magnoliopsida; order Apiales; family Araliaceae; genus Panax; species Panax ginseng. The sequence continues at coordinate 125,796,465 of CM035144.1, forward strand.
TTCCTCTCAAATGCAAGCACCTTCCTCCCTTCTCTCTCATCCTCCTCCACATCTTCATCAATTTATTCACAGAACCAGCAGAGGCAAATACTTGTATCCAAGGCACTGAATGAATCACCAATTTCTCCTCCAATTCTTTCCAAAAGAAACCTTTCCATTAGATTCACCACAACTTTTCTCCTCTCATTGGCTGGTAAAGGCTATTCTAATGCCAATGCCGCCATACTAGAGGCTGATGACGATATAGAGCTCTTGGAAAAGGTGAAGAAGGACAGACAGAAGAGGCTTGAAAAACAAAGTGTTATCAGTTCATCCAACAAAGAGAAAGGTAAACCCTCATGATTTTAGTGTACCCATTTGATATTTTTATCATTATCTTGTATTCTTTGCATTTCTTGAAAATTCAACCACTTTGTTAAACACCCAATAATAGATTTTGCCCTTTTGGGGTGGGTGGGTGGGTGGGTGGGTGGGTGGGGGGTAATTGTGCCTTAAATTTTGGAAATGGAATATTTATAGCTTACAGAGTTAAAGAAGTCCAAATTCTGATTCGATTGAATTCTTGCTCAATTAGCATGCATAATCTTAGAGATGATTTCAGTTTGTTTAGAAATTTAATTGGGAGACGCATTGTTGGTACTAGCTGTAATGTTAATCCCTTTTAACATATTATTTTAGGTGTATTGAGGTTTATATTCTTTTGTTGGAACTAGAATTGGACTTGAGGTGTGACAGAAATTGGAAATGCAGAAATGGAAGTGAACAGAAAGCCAAAAATTACGAACAAGGAAAAAAAGGAATTAAACTTGCAATTATCAAATCTACCCCTTCACTCCTCTTACAAGCTGTTAAATACCAGCTCAGGTTACAAATTCGATATAACAACCTCTCCCTATGTAAACATAACACGTGGCCCCGATGACAGAAAACCTAACAACTTTGTGAATGAACCAAAGAGTAAATAAAAGACTGATGAAACGCAGCGTTTAACTCAGCTTTGCTCAATCAGAAGCAGATACAGCTAACGGCTCTTTTCCCTTGCATCCTCCACGTGACAATTCCCCTTTGCTTGAGAAGATCCTTGTCCCCAAGGATCAAATTCAGGATACTGCAGAGTTAGCTTCTCCCATGCTTCCCAAGTTGCATCTTCTGGAATGCTGTTGGACCATTGAACCAGAACCATAGTCACTGGCTTGTTGCCCCTTTTTACCAACCTGCGATCCAGTATGGCCACAGGTGAGGGCTTCAACTCTCCTATCTTATTAACATCTGGTAGTGCAGTTTGTATCACCTCAGTTTGCCCAATTTTTCTTTTCAATTGCGAAACATGGAAGACATTATGAATCTTGGAACTAGGAGGTAATTGAAGTCTGTATGCCACTTTCCCAATTTTCTGTAGAACTACATAAGGTCCATAATACCGGCCAGATAGTTTGAAGTGCCTTTTTGTGTTATTGAAACTTGTCGATAGGGTTGCAACTTCAAATAAACTTCATCTCCCACTTGAAATTCTCTCTCAGTCCTCTTCTTGTTTGCATAAAGCTTCATCCTTTCTTGTGATTCTGTAAATTTTCCTTGAGTAGTCACTTGCAGTAAATGCCTTTCCTTAACAAATTCAGCTATGAGAGGATTTTTATTGGTTCCCTCTTGATGGTAATTAACAGTTGGGGGTTGTACTCCGTAGAGGGCCTTGAATGGTGACATTCCTCAGTCATGTGGAAGGTGGTGTTATACCACCATTCGGCCATAGGTAACCATTTGTACCACTGAGTAGGTTTGTTGTTAGTCATACATCTGAGGTACATTTCAATACATTGATTAACCCTCTCTGTCTGACCATCTGTTTGGGGATGGTAGGCAGTACTCAGGTTAACTTGAGTGCCGAACGCCTTAAACAACTCCTTCCAAAATGAGCTAGTAAAGATTTTATCCCTATCAGAAATAATGATTCGAGGAGGACCATGCAACTTGATGACTGAATCCAAGATTGACTGTGCTACTTGAGTAGCTGTAAAGGGATGTGTAAGGGCTATAAGGTGGCAGCCCTTGGTAAGCTTATCAACAATTATCAGTATTGTGTCTTTACCTTCAGATTTAGGCAATCCTTCAATGAAATCCATAGTGATAACCTCCCATGCTTGGTCCAGAAATGGGTATAGGTTGCAGCAGCCCAGGTGTTGGTACATGCTCTCCTTTGTGCCTCTGGCAGATTTCACATTGCCTCACCAACTCAGTAATGTCCCTTTATAAAGTAGGCCAATAGAATAGCATCTCAGCTCTTTTTATTGAAGCTGTCATGCCTGAGTGGCCTCCTTCACTACTGTTGTGCACCTGCTCCATTATTTTCTGCCTCAAATTTTCACCACTTCCCACATAGACTTTACCATTCTTTCTTAAGATACCTGCCTGGAGTGAATAACCCATTGACTATGAGGATCTACTATCAGTTGAGTCATAATGTCCTCGAGCTTCGGTCATCATCTAGACTCGCCATAAACTTCCTTATTCCAACTAGAACTACTATTCCTGAACCACGTTGTTGTTGCATTCAGTTTCTTGGCTTCTGGATAAGGCATCAGCTGCAACATTATCTTTTCCCTTCTTATATTGAATTTTGTAATCAAAACCAAGCATCTTAGACACCCATTTTTGTTGAACTAAGGTAGTCAGCTTTTGTTCCATGAAGTACTTTAGTGCTTCATGATCTGTTTTGATGACAAAAGGTTGCCCAAGCAAGTAAGTTCTCCACTTTTGTAACCGACATAATCACTAAAGCAATTCCTTCTCATAAGTAGACATGCCCAAGTGTCTTGGAGATAAGGCCTTGCCGAGGCCTCCCTCCTCTTGCATTAAGATCGCCCCAATGCCGTAATAGCAAGCATCCGCTCTCTACAACAAAGACCTTTGTAAAGTCGTAAAGCTAAAGCTAAACTGGGTGCTAGACATGGCTGACTTCACTCTGTTGAAAGCCTGCTCAGCTTCTTCATTCCACCTGAAGGAGCCCTTTTTAAGTAGGTTAGTTAGAGGCTTGCTGATTATACCATATTGATGGACAAACCTTCTATAAGAACTCATGAGACCTAGGAACTCCCTGAGTGCTTTGAGTGTCTTAGGTCTGGGCTATAGTTTCATTGCCTCTATCTTCTTTTCATCAGCTGCTACACCTTGATGATTAATGACATGTCCCAAGTACTCTACTTGAATCTGAGCAAAGGTGCATTTAGTTCTTTTTGCATAGAACCTATTCTTTCTTAAGACTGCTGCAAATGAGCCTTATGGCTCTCAAGAGTGGGGCTGTAAACCAAGATATCATCAAAGAATACTAATACATAGCTTCTTAAGAATGGAGAAACACCTCATTCATGACAGACTGGAAGGTAGCAGGGGCATTAGTCAGATCAAAGGGCATGACTAGAAATTCGTAGTGCCCTTGATGAGTTTTAAAAGCTGTCTTATGAATATCTTCTGTCTTTACTCTGATTTGATGGTAATCATTTCTTAAATCCAGCTTGGTGAAGTACTTACTTCCCTTCAATTCATCTAATAACTCTTCTATGATGGGAATGGGAAACTTGTTTTTTATGGTGATGCTGTTTAAAGCCCTGTAATCAACACAAAACCTCCAAGTGTTGTCCTTTTTCTTAACTAATAAGACTGGTGAAGCATATGGTGAGGTGCTATGCCTTATAATGCCACTGTCCAACATCTCCTTAACCATCTTCTCAATTTCAAATTTTTTTGTATGTAGATTTCTATGGATTGCAAGTAGGCATGATTGGTATGCTATGATCTTGTACCCTTTTTGGGGGCAGACCTTGTGGCTCCTGGAAAATATCATCAAAGTCCTTGTTTAGTTGTTGTATTTCTGCAGGTATCTGTTCTCTCCTTTCTGAACTTCCTTCTATAGCTGTTAACTGGACTAAGAAGTAAGTTTCTTCCCTTGGATTCAAGTTAAACTTCTCTGCCACTTGAACTGAAAAGAATTGACTGTGGTTCCCTTGGTCTACTAAAACCATCTTAGTGCCTTCACAGTGATATGGTTACAGTCTTGTTAGCAAAATCCAAACAAATAGGGCTTACTGTTTGCATCCATTGTATTCCCAAGACTGCATCATAACTTTCTAGAGGTATAACATACATAAGAGCTTGAAATTTCCCTGAAGTAAATTGCCACTTCAACTGTGCTATCTTTCTGTCACACTGCAGAGTATTGCCATTGGCCACTGTGACTTTAAATGGTTGCATGGTTCTGTAGGTAGTTGCAGCCTTTTAACCAGTGTCTGAGATATAAAATTGTGGGTAGACCCACTGTCCAACAGCATGCTAATGTAGCTGTTCTTGATCTTCCCCTGCAGTCTAAGGGTATGGATCCCATTAGTTCCTGTCAAGGCATGGATAGACATTTCACAGTTTTCTTCAATTTGCAAATACTCCCCTTCTTCTCCAGGTGTGAGTATGACTAATTCCTGGTTTGACTCCTCTTCACTGCACCTCTCCTCTTCCTCAGTTATCAACAAGTAGATGTGTTTCTGTTTGCACCTATGTTCCTTAGTAAAAACTTCATCACAGTTATAACACAGACCCTTCTCTCTCCTGGCCACCATTTCTGCTGGTGTGAGTCTTTTAACAGGGAAGGATTTTTTGAGCAAAGTGTTGTCTTATCGGCTCGCAGTTCTCTTTTTATGGGGTATAGTTAGTTCGCTTTATAGGTTGCCTTTCACCAGTGGTCCTCGGTTCCATTTCCTTCAAGTGACTCTAGATACACTTCTGTCCCCTCGGCTTCAGGTAATTGCCTCCTTAAGGATTGAGGTCTGACAATATACAAAGCATTTGCAATTTCTTCCTTTAACCCACTAAGAAAGCTTTCAATGAAATATTCTTCTGTACAACCCTTATTTTGGCTCCACATGCAGTTTTTAAGCTCTTCAAACCTTTTTATGTAGTCTTCCACCCTTCCCTTTTGCACCAGTTTATTAAATTGCCCTATCAAATTCTCATGGCCTCCTTTTGCAAACCTGTGGCATACATAATAGGCAAATTCTTCCCAAGACAGCCATGGCTTCTCCTCTTGTAATGATTGATACCAAACATCTGCTTCCCCCTCCATATATAATGCAAAGATACAACACTTTAGACCTCGAGTCTAATAAAGGGATTAAGTTGGAAAAACTTCACATTTTTTTTTTAACCATCCTCTGGATCCTTTCCTTCAAAGTGGGGAAAATCCATTGTGGGCATGGGAAGAGGCAAAAATGGATTGGCTGGTGTTCTGTAGTGGTTACTTTCTGCAGAATGGATCATTGGTGATGGTCCAGGTGAATTTAGGTTATGTTGGTAAGGGTTATAGGGAAGTGTAGTTGTGGTTGATTGGTTTTGAATTGATGGTGTATATGTAGGTCCTGCAGTCATGGTATGGATATGGGAGTTCCTTAGGTTGTAGGGATTAGGCTGGACTGGGTATGTACAGGTTGGTTGCATGTATAGGTTTGCAGGGTTTGCAGGGTTATAGTTGCTGGTCTGAGCAAACAGGGTAGGGTTTGGTGAAGCCAGAGTTGTGACTGGACCAATCTGATTAGAATCTAGGAGAAAAGGCCAACTCCCTCTAGATATTGTAGGTGGTACGATTCGTTGGTTTAAGGAATTAGAAGTAGCTACCATGACTGGTCTGTTGCAGGTCTCAGATAGTGTAGATGAAATCATGATATTCTGGTGTGTAACAGGGTTAGAACTACTATTGCACACCCCTTGCATTTGATTGTTTGTTGATGCAAGCACGGTGCTATATGAACTTGAACCAAGGTTGGGTTGGTATTAAGAGGTATTAGTGGAGCAGTCAAAGGGGGTGGGTCTGGAGGGCTATCAACTAATACAAAAGAGGTAATAGGATCAATCACTGCAGTAGTAGTTTTCTCCTTCTCAGCTTTCCTTGTTACCTCCATAGCTTCAAGTATTCTTCGAGCCACCTCCTCACTCGTTGTGAGCATCGTTTGGCTAAGTTGAGTGATCTGTTGGCCCATGGCCTCAAACTGCATAGATGAGTGCTCGAATTCTTTTGCCACTAGCTCTTGAAGCTGATCCATCCTTCCCTCTAACGCCTTCAAATCCTTCTCATGTTTTTGCAAGCTGGGTTTTGCAGTATTATCAGCCATTAATGGCCCAGGGTTGCTCTGATACCAAATTGACGAAATTGGAAATGCAGAAATGGAAGTGAACAGAAAAGCCAAAAATTACGAACAAGGAAAAAAAGGAATTAAACTTGCAATTATCAAATCTACCCCTTCACTCCTCTTACAAGCTGCTAAATACCAGCTCAGGTTACAAATTCGATATAACAACCTCTCCCTATGTAAACATAACACGTGGCCCCGATGACAGAAAACCTAACAACTTTGTGAATGAACCAAAGAGTAAATAAAAGACTGATGAAACGCAGCGTTTAACTCAGCTTTGCTCAATTAGAAGCAGCTACAGCTAACGGCTCTTTTCCCTTTTGCATCCTCCACGTGACAAGGTGTTAAAGTGGTGCTTTAAATACTTCCAAAACCTCGACTAGAGAATAACACACAGTTTTATGAGTCACAAGCCACTGGAGACGGTCCTTGTTTTAGTAAAATTGTAAACACAAGTAATGGTTGTTAATAGGTCATGCTGTTTCAGAACACAATTAACTGACTAAATTAACTAATCATATATGGTGGAAATGTGTTTCCATGTTGCTAGTAGTAAATCCTAACGAATTACGTACAATGCAGTCAATTGCAGAGGCACCTTAATATGAGCTCAAATGAAAATGTTGTGGCCAGTAGTTTCTATTGCTAAAAGCCACTAATATGGTGCCACCACTCTTAAAATCAGCTATTATGTTGCTGAGCAGAAACACATAATGGTGTTGCACATGACTTGCATTCTAGTTTGTGCAGTTATAATTCTGCTTAAAGATCATGCATTCTAGCTTTTGACATGTTCTCCTTGAATATAGTCAACTGCATAGTAAATTTTTAACCTTCTTGGTTTATGCTTTATTTGATTGATATATAAGTTTGTACCTAGTTCTTAATCCTCAATTACGTATCTGCATAGCTTATCTAACATTACTACGACAAGATTCTTTTTTACAGAATATCTGCAAGATCTCATTTACAAGCTTAGCAAAGTAGGCCAAGCCATAGAAAACAATAATCTGCCTGCAGCTGGTTCAGTTCTTGGTCAAAGCAGTGATACAGAATGGGTTCGGAAGGCCAATGCAGCCCTCAGCAAGGTCTTTTTATTGAAATGTTTTATCCACATTTGATCACTATATTGGTAATATGACAACCGAGTGTTTTGTCTACCTTTCCAACAGTTGAGCTCCAGCGTTGAGGAGAAGAATGAAGTTAATACATTTAGCTCCTCGTTGTCTTCTTTGATTTCATCAGGTAGGTTCCCATCCCTGAAAGCCTGAAGGGTTATTCCATAGTGTACAAAGATCAAGAATGTTGTATTATTCCATCAAAAAAAAAAGAACAAGAGAAGATAGTTGTATATATACATATTTAGATAATTAATGCATGAGCAACTTAATTATAAGCTATGTTCCACCTTTCATAACTAAATCGTAGGAAAAATGATTCCTCAACTCTATAGGTAGATGCCTGAGCTTATAGCTTCCAATAATATTCAAACCAGTTTAGCTTCTTATCAGCTTGGACTCACCCCCCAAAATTGAGGCCCTCTTCAATTTGCACGAATAAAAATAAAAAAATAAAATGGTGCAACGCATTTAAAGATTTGAGAGTCTCTAGTGCCTGTGTTTCAATAAATGCTTCTTAGCTAACAGCGGGCTTAAATATACACGTGAATGTAATTGTGACGTACATATATCTCGATTAAATGGCATGGTTACCACAACCTGCCAGGAAGTGTAAGAAGAACCTCACAAATCCAAGGCATAAACCATTGCAAGTCTATTGTGCAACTGTCTAGAGGCTTTACAAATCCAGCCAACAATACCACTGTGTCTCACTTTATCTGTGCACCATGTTTGCTATGTGTAGTTCACACTTGCACTTAATTAGGTGATCTGACATATCAAAATTATCGACAGAATTAATGATTGAATCCTGGTATCCTTGAAAAGAAATGAAAAAGAATAGAAAGAAGTCCCATTTATTTTTCTTTGTTTGTAAAATCAATCTCTTTTGCATTTTGCAGTTGTCGAGAAAGATATTGAAGCCTCTAAAATAGCATTTGTGGCATCAGCAAGTGCATTCGAGAAATGGACAACATTGACAGGATTGGTTGGACAACTTAAAGGGCTGTGAAGAAAAGAAGAGCTCCTTTTTTTGTTTTTCATTTAGAAATGCTATGAGAAAAAAATTGATTGATTCCTTTAGTCCTCCAGAAATCCAACCAGAAAGTGTAAATCAAAATCAACAAATAAGGTTCTTTTGCCCGCATATTTTGCGTAATTGTCAGCTCATTATGTTGGAATTAACGTCATTTTGTAGTTGAAAGTCTTGAACTATCAGCAGCCAGGATTTCGTGTACTGAATGACCAATAATTCTATTTCTCTATAGTCAAAATTGGTTCGCCTCCGTCCCGAATCACGAGTCCAAATTCTCTTTTTAAAACTGTCCCAAAAATGGGAGATCACTATTAAAGATAATATACAAAATCTCATTATATTTCAGTTGCGCTACTTGTGTCAATGTGTTGTTGGGCATTAACTTTGATTATGTTTAAATGTTAAAAAGTCAAATTTTGTCTAGTATTCAACTTGTACAATATACTCCCATTTTGTAAAACAAATAAATTATGAATGAAACGATTCTTCAAAGTGCAAACAATTAGATGAACTTCATAAACAATTAACAAAAGAAAAGAACAAGTACAAGTTTAGATTATGAATTCCTATTTTTGAATGCGTCTCTGTTCACACGGTCTTTACAACTGTGCAACTCCTGTATGGCTTTTGATTTCCTCTGTTTCTGCAAACCAATTGAAGTTGTTCGCTGCAAAACTTAAAGCCCAAATAATAATTATCCTCCGCGTAGAAAAAGAGTGCCAATTGCGATTTTCATGATCAGACACCTGACGAGGACCAACAATCGTGCAGGAATAAGTAAGAAGGTGCACTACAATGAGTTCCTGAACATACAACTACTTAGTTATAATATTACAATAACAAGAGGTCTGCATCCTAAAAGTCCCAGTCAATGCAACAAAAGGTGAAGGCATTGGAGGACCGATCTATGAAGTAAGATGGTAATGGTACAAAGAAATCCACATGCTACATGTCCCTTTGATGCAGCAAAAGTTTGCAACATTAAAGGCCTAATCTATGATTTTACATTCAGAAAGTCACATGAACAATCAGAAATCTATCATTAACAACAACAATACTACAGTAATCCAAAGGAATCCGCAAGACTATGAAGTTCAAAAAAGAAGTAGAAAGAGCAGCATCAAGGCTGCCATTCTCAGCCACTTCTCCCTCGACCTTCTTGCTTGTTACTTGAGGCTTTGATCTGTCAGGCGTTGCCATGGCTGCCATTCTCAGCCAGCTCTCCCTCATCATTCTTGCTCAATACATCATTTTGTTTAGCAGTTTCAGAGCCATAGCTTTTGTTTTCATTGTTCTCCTCACCTTCCACTTTGTGTATCGCTTCCTCTGTAGTGGTTTCCTGTTTTCCCTGTTCCCCAGTGCCCACTCCTTTCTCTGCCTCGACTGGTATTTGCTCCAGTACTTCTTGAACTTGTGGCTTATGTATTTGTCCTTTATTATTTTCAGATATTTCAGTGGCATCAGGTACTTTGTCAACCAGGGGTTCTTTTAAGTTTTCTTTTCTGCTTCCCACGTAGTTCTTGCTTCCTTCAGCATCATTAGCTACTTTGATACCTTCTTCCGGCTTAGTTTCTTCCACGGAGTATGTTCTGTTTTGCAATCTGTGTCCTGAATTTCATCTTTATTCTCATCGCGATTTTCCTTCCAAACATCATTGGCAATAACTTGGGTTTCTTCTTTTTTCTCCTCCCGCTCGTTTTTCACAACATCCTTCTCAAAATCCTGGGCTTTGTCTTCAGTTTCATCTTGCTTTTCCTTCACAACATCCTCAGTTTCCATAGCTGCATTACCCTTCTCATTTTTTTGTGCTTCTTGCATTTCAACTTCTTTTACCAGCGCTTCCTCAGGAATGGCTTCTTTCACTTTTTCATCGTTCTTTGCAGCAGAGGATTTTCTGCTCCTTTTTTTGGGAGGGTCACTTTCTGGTGAGGGCGTTGCTTTTGTCTTCTCACTGATCCTCGCTGATCTCCTAGGTGTTTCACCTGTTCCCCAATCAAACTCTGATATTGCTGGACCATCTGGGTGTGATTTAAGGTACTGCTCCAGCTGCTTTCTGTTAGAGATCTCTTCCCCTGTTGGGGCAGTGAATATGATCTCATTCTTCTTTGGGGTCCCTCCTTTTTTAGGCATAAACTGCACAGAAACATAGATCTTCGTTTTATATATTGATTCAAATGACACATATATAAACAGGAAAAACACAATAAAAGAGACTTAAAATAGTTTGAAGTTCTGGACATCCAAGACCTATAAGGAAACAAAAAGGCACTTGAAAAAAAAGATGAAACAAAACAAGTAATGGAAGATCTAATACGAGGAAATGCTGAAAAAACTAAGTTTATTATACTGATTCCACCAAAATGAAATAGATAGAAAAATAGAAATACATAATCTTGTCACTTCTGCCAGGCTCATGCACCTTGGTCACAGAGCCAGATGATGACCGAGGATAAAGTTATTTACTCCCTCTGTTACAAGGGCAACTGATGTTATATTTTGGAACAAAGGTAGTAACTTTTTTTTTGGACAAGAGTGAGTATTGAGTTATTATGAGAAGTTCTAATACTTACCACTCATCAGTTGGTCAAGACAGTTGTGGACCAGAGGAACAAAAAACATTGCAGAAAAATAAAACATCACTTAAGGAAACTAACGTGCCTTTATAATGATCATAACTCCAGAATTTTCAACAGCATAAATTATTGCAGCAGAAAGTTGCACAAAAAAAAATTTTAATTCAAAATATGGCCAAAAGCATTTATTAGGCATGGCATTGGACCTTCCATAAACATCATAGTTAGACCACATCAATGTGACAAACATTTAACCCAGTCAGAGCGTTGAAACCTGCTTCCAAAATATACCTAGAAAGTATAAAACAAATTACTTAGTCAAAAAGCCCAGATGTCAGTACACAATTGAAACTCAGACAGGTGAACATGATAATTAACCTCTTTGGTCTGTAAAGTATGATAATCAACCTTACCCATAAAATTTTGTTCCAGTCGTGGAAATGCAAAACCATTGCATTGAACTTCTCTATTCAAAATGTGTTCATCTAATTTTCCTGAAGCTTATGTTATTACATATATAACTAGAAAAGTGAAATTCCACCCTTCTCAAAGATGATGTTGACATACAAATTCATGCATGGATACAATCAGAAAGTAGGTTGATTTGTAAACTTCCAGCAGAAGCAAGGGCGGATCCAGCCACAAAATTTAGTGGGGTCAAATTCAATTTTTTTTTTTGTTAAGAATAAAAATTATAACTATATATATACTTTTCTAAATTCAATATAATTTCTCAACACTTAAGTCGTTAAGTTTAATATATATATATATATATATATATATATATATATGTATGTATATTCATGATTTTCTTATAAGGAAAATATTAGAATGATTTTTTTTATCAACAAATTTTTTTATTAAAAACCCAATATAGTACAAATGTAACAAATCCAAAAGAGTTGGATAAGGCCACACGAGATAAAGAAAACTAAGTAAATAGTCTTGGAGTTTTAATACCTTGTCTTTGTCTTTGAGTTTTAATTTGGTGATAAAAGAAAAGGAAGCGAATGAAAAAAAAGAGATAATGTCAATTTTGTAATAGAACAGAATTCTTTTTAAGAAAAGTGGTGTTTTTGAGTTTTAATTAGAAAAAAATATTAAAAAAATGAGTATATTTCGAGTCAAAAAAAATTTTCTCATTTTTTTTCTACAACTAAATTAAAAACTTTACAGGATGTTGGTTAAAAAAGAAAAGAAAATAGAAGAAAGTACTTACTTTTTGAGCCAAATATTACACATGGAGAGAGGAATAAAAGAAGTAATACAAAATTATCATTACTTTAAAAAGTCACTTATACAAAAAGAGGGAGGTGATGGGGGTGTGTACTATTGGGAAAGAGAAGGAGCCAAGGAGTACACAAAATTCAGTGGGGCCTGCCCCTAGGGTAGATCCGCCCATGAGCAGAAGAACAAAATGTATGCATCATATATATACACGGATATTTATATAATTCATATTTTAAAACAGATTTAAAATATTCTGAAGTATTGGGATCCAAGACCTAAAAAGAGGGAGAAACAAAAGAGACACTTGACAGAAAAAAAGAAGAAGTAACGGAAGGTCTAGTACGAGGAAATGTTGAAAAAACTAAGTTTATTATTGATTCCACCAAAATGAATTAGAAAGAAAAATAACTACCTCGTGAAAATGAATCCTAACCCGATATGGTACTAGCTCAAAAATTTAGCATGCATTTTCTAGAATTAATGCATTTTTGAGGGGTTTAAAAAGATAGCAACTTTCCACGAAAGTTCAGCGTACTCAAACTCAACAATACACTAGTAAATCCAACAAAGAAAAACAAAAACAGAAACAGAAGATAAGCACGCAAAAAGATCTTCTCTTTCCAGTTCCTAACTTCACAATTCGTTAAATCTGTACATTATTATTGTCCTGTTGCAGAAAGCCAAAAGACAAAATTGAATGTCATTACCTTCTATGGAAACCAGAATATATTATTTTGTGTCGTAATGCATACAAACAACATAAAACAAAATATTTCACCCAAATCAATGAGATGCTCCTTATTATTTGGGCATGCAATCACACAATTATGTAAGGAACCAATTACCACCCATAAAATAGAATCTTGTAAACGATCCAACCTTGGCAACGAACTAAGCAGAAATTAACCTACCAATCTCCAAGTCACTAAGGTAAGATGAGTTGAAGAGAATACAAACAACAAGGTTAAGGATTTGAGTCCAGACTAGGAGAGATGGGCAGGAATTAAACACGAGTATAATCATTGCTTGTGTTTGTGTGAATGTATATTCAGACACGTGTATAACCATATAACTGTATTTTATGATTTAGCTTTCCTCTTCTTTTCAATAGATTAGCAAAATATGAAATAATCACCTACTTATCAGACTGTTGCTCAGACCAGAAAGGGGGAAAAATAAAAAATAAAAAATCTCATGACAATTGCCAATTCAAATTTCCAAAACGAATTTGAGCACTCCTTTCTTTTTATATTGTAACTTCGAGCAAATGAATATTAAAAATGAAAAAAATGCATAAGAGTAAGACTGCAAATAAATTAAACCTAAAGGGATTCAATTATTCCTGTTAAGAAATGATTATACGATCTTTGAAAATCTATCTAGCATTCCAAATAGTATCCTTCGAGAGAAAGGAGGAAAAGGGATCGCCTAGTACATAGTAATTTTCATTTGATAGTACACCAGATTCAGTAACTCGGTCAGAGAATAATACATTTACTTAGACCACAAAAGATAGGGAGAGGGTGGGGGAAAGGGCGAGAGAAAGAGACAGGGCTAGAAGCAGCCTAGCACGTCTCACAGTGGTTCTCTCCAATTCCAATTTAAGAGACAAAGTTAACCTTCCTGAAATAACTTAACCTAACAAAATCAACACCAAAACGCAACCACGAAGCTGAATTACAAGCAATTCGCCCAAATCAAGAAAATACACCGCAAAACCCTAGCTTGTAAAACACCATAATTCAATAAAATTTAACATAAAATTAGACAATACCCAGTACCCAATTCACACCAACAAACAACAATGAAGCTTATAAATAACATAAACTCAACAACGACAAGTAGCATAAAAATTCACAAACATATGTATATACATACATGTATAGAGAGAAAGAGGAAGAAAGAAACCTTCTTGGTCCAACCAGAAGGCGCAGGGAGTTCCAAGGAGACAACTTCCTTCTTCTCAACCAAGCTCGCCATTTTCCACCTACCCAAAAAATTCAAACCTTTAAACTTACAATATTTAGTACAACACAACGGGACCAACCAACTGTCTGTATATACTTACACGATATATCTATCTATATTGCTTTCTCTCTCATCATGTATATATATATATATATATATATATATATATATATATATATATATATATATACACACACATACCCCGCACGGGGATATTAATTTCTCCCTCTTACCTTTTTATCCGGTTTTGGTATTTACTAATATTTGTGTGCTAAAAGCAGAAATCTTAGGGGCAAAAATAACCTATCAGGGTACAACTTATAAATTGGTTAAAACAGTTATTTTTTACTATTAAAGTTTTTGGTAATTATTTATTTTATAACTTATAAATTGAATTTTAAATCAAAAAATTAAATAAATAATTATTTATAAATTATTTAAAAATAACTTATAAATTATTTTAAAATAAATTAATTTAACCAAATATATAAGTTAATAAGATGATTAATTTTTTTTCTTAAATATATGTGAAACGTCCTTCTTCTTCTATTTTTTTTCTTTTTTATATAAATTGATTTAAACGCTGTAAATTCAAGTGCTCCTATCTATGTTCGTGGATAAAACACCTGTCCACCGTTCGGATAAATCAGTTTAGTCGGTATTTGGTATTCTTACTAATCTTACTACTGCCACACTACATTCTCTTCCACACATTTCAATATAAATATATACGTATATTTTTTTTAAAAAAAAAATTACCCCTTCGGTTTTAGAAAAATTTCCAATTTATAAAATTCATGAATTGAATTGAAAATGTATTTTTATATATTATATGAAGTAGTACATATTTAGCATTTAACACAAAATCATTAAATAAATAGTTTATTAACAATGGTTTACCCTTTTCACACGAATTTCATGCCATGAAAATTGGTCCGGATCTTAAGCTTATTCCTTATCTAGCTCACTTTGTTCACCCATCTTTAGCGATGGACCGGGAAACAATTTGGTCCGTCGCTATATGTTGTCCGTTGCTAAAAGCTAAGACGATGGTTCTATATATAGCGACGGACCGAATCGTCGACGGATCCGTCGCTAAAAGGAGACGAGCAAATGAACTAAATAAGGGATAAGTTTTAGATCCTGACCAGTATATATATATATATATATATATATATATATATATATATATATATATTCGCATATTACTCCCATCTTCTTTTAATTACTTTTTTGTCTAAATAGTACTATCTCAGTTTCAAAATTAAAAATATATTTTGATTTTTCAAAATTATTTTGTGATTTTTAAAACTCAAAATTTATATAATTTTGTTCAAGTTTTAGAAAAAATAAATATGATAATTATTAGTATTTTATAGTTAGCTTATAACTTTTATATTTGCTTAAATTACAACTAAATAATTTTATATCAATTTTAAATTTTAAAATTTCATAAATTGACTTAAAAAAACAAAAATGTATATGTAATTTTAAAGCGGAGAGATTACTATTTTTATACAATGATATATGTAAAATATATGTGATGCATCTTTAAATCAAAATTATCACTTATTACATTATATCTACTTCTTTTAAAATGAGTACACACTTTTGCAATAAAGAATTTTAAAACTGAGTCCACGTGTAACACGATATCTAATTGTGACTATGCATTTTAGAATTCTAGCAATTAGTATCTTTTAGTTTTATTCGATTAGCGAGGGTACATGTTTCTTGGGCCAATTTTTGCGGTCCATTGATGAACTGGCCTGCGTCCGGTTAAAGCCCAGCAAAGAGTTGGGTTTCGGTTGGGGTCCAAGTAAAATGGCTTGGTTCTGCTTCAGTTGTTAGTCCTTTCATTTTCATATGGTTTTGGGCATGGACCACGTCACTCAAGTGAGTACTGTGGACGCACACAATTTATTGTGTTGACATGGCTACTTTAATTGGGCTAGATGTTTGGTTTCGTCACTCACATCAACCATTTAATAAGGTAGGTTCTTCAATTTATTATTTTAGTAAGGTATGACGTTCTTCTTAATTAAGAACAAAAACTCTATGTGGACATAAAAATTAGATATGAGTGTATTTGAATTTTATCTATTTGAATTTTAACTTTATTGGGAGATAAAAATATAAATAAGTGAAATTCAAATACACTCATGTTCAATTTTCATGTCTGCGTAAAATAGCTCAATTAAAAAAGTCATTATTTAAAAATTAATGATTAAATCTCATGATATCTAAGATACTTTTGATCTTAATGATTGCATATGTTTGACTAAAGTTACTTAATAAAACGACATAATTTTATTCTATAGGGTTAAGTTTCCCCCCTCCTCTCTATATATAATACTCTCTCCGTCTGATTTTATTTATCTTAATTGATTTTTATAGTCCAATTGATCAATTCTAATTAAAATTAAAATAAATGTATTAAAAAATTTGAAATTAATTAAGTTGAAATTGATAGTATATATAATATACTTTCTTATGATAATAATTTTGTGTCTATATTTAATAAACTAAAGAATAAATTTTGATTTTAAATAAAATTATGTTAACAATAAAAAGTTAATTAAGGAGTAACATATAATATTAAATATAAATGAAAAAGGGAGAATAGTATATATAGACTAGTAGCGTAAATATGTAAAGGTTAGTTACTTGACTGGAATCTATTAAAGCATGCATGCATGCCAGGTGTAAAATGATCGACTTTTGATCAGAACATCGATCCTCTCTCTACTTACAAGTAGGAAACAAGTAGCAGAGTCTACCAGTACCACTATATCTATTGCTATATATTGGTCATAAATATTCGGGATTGGGAAGCCCACGCGAAACACATACAATACAAGCAACGTACAAATCTTATGGTCTATTTTTTTTTTTCATATACGATGAAGACATGAAGTTAATTACTCTTGGTTTTAGTTCTACACGGAGCCATTATCTACATATAATGAAGTTATATGCGGTATCTAATTAAGTAGTTTTCGATCTCTCTCTCTCTCTCTCTATATATATATATAGTATATATATGTGAGTTTTTAGATTTTTAACTCTTTTTTATATATATACATTAATGTTTATCAACATCATATATATTCATTCCGTCATTTGATCTTAGCATGTCAATTTATAAGACTGAACATTTTAAATATTATGTTTTAAATTTGTTTGTTAAATATTTTTAATATTAATTATAAATTCATTTATTCTTGCACTAGTATCCCTCCACTTTGTTAAGCAATCAAACGAAATATTTCCCGCGCGCACATGCAAGCAAGTACATATATATTTTATTCAATGTCAAAAAAATGAGATTGAAAAATATATATTTTTCATGGAGAATGCTTCTTTCCTATCTTTCTTTGAGAATTAAGAATTAATAAAGCCAATATATCCATGGCACCATGTTCTTATCCTCAAACACTTGGAATATCTAATCTAAGTGGAAGCTAGGCACAACATGTTCTTGCGTGAGAGCCACCACAGCCACAGCCGCGTACGTACGTACGTACTAATAAAAACTATATATATGTAACGTTTAGGTAATCTTTGGATGTTTCCAGTAATTCAATTTACCATTTTATTTTCACTTCTAATTTTATTTGATACTATATATATATATATATATATATATATATTGTTGGGATATTTTACATGAATCCCACATTAGATAAATTCAAGAGTGTAGATAAGTTAATAAGTATAGCAGAGGCTCAACCTAATAGGTTAACCTTTTAGGTAAGGAGGTGGTCCAACATACTTATTGTGCAGAATTGAATCAGGTGGAACACGTAAGTTCTTGAAGGACTCAAAGGTGAAGTATAATTTGAATCGAGTGGAGCGGACTCAGGATTACTCTATAGGATTACTCTATAGGAAAATTGCTAGTGGGATGGATCGTACAATTCCGCTATATATATATATATATATATTTATTTATTTATTTATATATTTACTCATGTGCGTGGGCATGCAACTAATTATGTATATATATAATTAAATAAAAGATAACAGGCGATCGATCTTACTTAACCTGTTAACCATATCCTAACCGAAAATTTTCTAATAAAAAGTAGCTTTATAAACCTTATAAAAACAAGAATTACAGTGTTGAAGTACGTATTTGGTAGAGAGTTATACGAAGATTTTTGTGTTTTTTATGTATTAGCGTACGTACGTGTGAATTAATATATTATCATAACTTTTGGATGGATATATATATATATATAGAGAGAGAAAATTAATTAAGATAATTTAATAGGTGTTTAGTCTGATTTCAAATTGGGTAAGATTATTATAATAAATAGTACGAAATTTAAAATAGTTGATTTCTATCTTGTAGAGGTATATTATAGACTGATTTTATGAACCCTAGCTCGTGAGAATGTTACATATATTTAATTTACCTATAAACATATTGTTTAGGAGCATTTTACCGACTTTCACATGGACCGAAGGTCTGACATTAGAAAGAATTTATGAGTCCATTGGGCCGAAGCCCACGGTGAGGTTGGGGGTGTTAGGGTCGGCGTTCGAGTCCTTTCGGGCCGGAGCCTCACCTTAGGGGATACTCTTCGGGTTCGGTGTCCGAGTCCTTTGGACCGGATACATTACCCTGTCGTGTGGAGTTCGGGGTCGGGTGTTCGAGTCCTTAGGGCCGAAGCCCAGACCTGATGGTGGGATTGTTTGGGCTCAAGACAATGGGAACTTTCTGCGTCAGTAGTTCGGGATCCTAATCATAATTGAATAAGGTAACTCCAAAGGTAGTAGTTGGATTGGATTCCACTTTTGCACCTTTTAAGGAGATTGTGTTGGACCCAAGTTATGGTAACTACCATGACTAGAGTCCTAATCCAACTTCGGAGAAGGATTCTAAAGGTGGTGAGACCTATAAATACAAGGTCGAGGTTATAATTAACGTGTAATACCTACTTTTGAAGACTAAACACTTAGCCTCCATTTGTTAAACTTTGTGAACTACTGTATTTTATTCTCACACCGAGTTATCCCCATGCAAGCCGTCAAGCCGCTGTGATCTGTTATTGTGCGCGGTTCTAAAGCGTGGATTCTATGATTGGGCCTTGCCGTGAAACTTAAGCGTTAACATCAAGCGCTAGAAGGAGTGGCTTAGTGTTCTTACAATCACAACCCAACTTTTTCGGTAACAAGCCATGGCAAGTAAGGAGAACAGTGTCTCTAACCAGGAAAAGACAAAGACCCACCAAACCACCACTACAAGAAAAAGGGCCATCTCATGACCCGATGATATCGTGACCGCATGATCCAATTAAGCTAATAATAATAATAACGATCATTATCTCTGCGACCGCTAAGGATCCTCGTCGCTATCTGTGGTTGTTGATTGGTCGCTGAGAACAATTTCCCTCCCAAAATTTGGTGGGAACATTTGGCGTGACAACTAATCATCAGATCAATGAATCACAGACGTCACCGATATATGTCCACATCATTAAAATTAGCGATCGTGACGCGGTCATTGACATGGCCCGATTCTCATAAACTTAATCGAGTTCGATGAGTTCGCTTCGATATCTACAAAAAAAAAAAGAGGGAGAACAGACGAGAGGGAGAAGAGGGAGTAGGGGGAGAAGAGAAGAGGGTGCCGCCTTCACCACGCTATTGTGCCATTTTTTCTACTTCATTACAAGTCCGAGTTGCACCATTACAACCTCAAACGAAAGGTAAAAAAGTTCCAAATCTTAAGTTTTGTAATGTCCCCTCTATATATATCTTGTTCAATTTAGGGTTTCTCTTTTAGGGTTTTGTTCAACTATTGATGTTGTAATTGTTTATTGATTCTGATTTGGTTTTGTGAATGGAGATTTGGGTTTTTGTTAATTCATTGATTAATATGGAATTAATCAATTAGTGAATACTATATTTGTGAATGTTTGATGTTTTAATAGTTGAGTTATCTGCAAATTATCCTAAAGTAGAAAGCATGCTGTTTAATATGTTGCTACAATAGCTGATTCTGTGTATGGTGTTTGGGCTAAACAAGCAATTTGCTAAAATGACACTGATTAGTACTCAATGGTAAACTATTATAAGTGTTTTGGTAATCAAATTTTCAAAAGCAAAGATTCTTCTTTTTGAGCCTTTCTTTAAATTCATATTTTAAAACTTTATTTGTTGTCTTTCCTTGTTTGTCATAAAAAAAAGTAGCCACATTCATTTTTGCATATACTCTTATTGGATTTCTCATTCCATTTTCTTACTTATCTAATATTTGGAACATATTAGTATAACTATGATGTGCACTTAAGGTTATTTTGGGTATGGAAAGATTGAACTCAGTTTTCAAACATGCTAGAGTATGTGCTTATATATGAGTTTTCATGGTGATTTAAGGTTTATAGGAATGTTTAAAGACCATATGTGTTCTATTGTAGACTGTTGGGGATTTGGTAGCCAAAATTATGCCTATAAGGGACTGTTATGGCCAACTTATGTGACTGGTGTTGTTAGATAGTGAGGAGTACATACATTGCCTATAGATAACATTTAAAAATGGTTCCCTAAGTTAGTTAAGGTCTACATGGTGTGTTGTGCAAATTCTTGTTTAAAAATCAATGAAAATAAGCTTTATAGAACAATGAACACTAAAATAGTGAACCACCATACCTGGACCCCATACACAAGTTTTAATAGTCATAATAGGACATAAGAAAGCTACACAAACTAAAGGAACCAAGCCTAAGCCATTTTGAGCATGAGACTTGTTAAAAATCACATTTTTAAGCTAAAAATGGACTGTTTTGGACAATTCATAGTACCTGACCTTAAAAGACTATTATGAACAGATACAAAGTTGCTCATACATGCTAGTAATGATTCCCAAACATGGTCATTAGTAAAGCCAACAAGAAAATCAATTTAAGCTCTCTTTTCAAGCCTAAAGTGAGCTTTGATAAGTCAAAATGAGTTAGATGATTAAATAAAGTGTGGTAATGCTAAAAGTAACCTTAAATAACTTAAATATACATGCCTAGACTATCCTAGTGGCCAGAACTGGAAAAATTTGGAAAAAGTACAAAATCAGTTTTGTAAAAAAGAGAGTAAAAAAAGGCTAAGTTTGAGCTCTATTTTGGGGAGCTTAATGGGCATAAACAAGAAATCTAAACCTTGAATAAAATACCTTGTAGTATGGTCTAGAAGTTGGGACAAGTGGTTAAGCCCTTGGCTTAACCAAGGAGTTTAAACAAATCACCAAACTAGCATGGAAAATCACTAAAAAGCTAGCTTTTGCAAATTTGTCTAAGTATGAAAATTTGAGATTTTTCTATTCTACTTAGAACTCAATTTGGACACCTTAGACAAGTGAGTTAGGGTTATGCTAGGCTATTCCAAGTGTTGGAATGCTAACATATACAGAACTTGAGAAGTTAGTGTGTAAAAGCTTGAAAAAGCTTGGTTGAGAGGTCAAAACTCAATCTATGCTTAATAAACCTAAAGGAATGCTAAAACTAGTTCTAAATAGATATAATTCAAGTGTTGGAATGAACCAAAGTGGCTAGAAGTGAAATTGGCAAGAAGTGACCAAAATTAGTAAACTCAAAATGTGAATAATGGCCTGGTTTGTAGCGAAAGATGAGAAGATTTTCTATATAGGATATGATTATGAATATACAAAAGATGAAAATGAGAAGATTTTCGCTGTAAGGATTCCGCTGTAGCACCTGCTAATGATGTAGTAGAAGAAATACTACCATCAATGTTAAATATAGAGACAACAATGATGTAATCCAGCTTAGAGGGTGGAGATGAACTCGATGAATCGGATCCCAGACATGCTTATTGTGCTGGATACGTTGATCTTTGAGGAAGAGTTATTGACCGACACTCCGACATAGAATCAAGAAGAAGATGGTTATGAATCTCCCGATACTTGTACAAAATGATTCTCGACTCGAATAACGATTTTCATTAAAATGTATGTTTAGTTTTAATTGTATTACAATGAATTACATATAGAATGTTCTCTATAGACTCATGGCGCCCCCAAAATAGGTATACATCACCCATTCTGAGTTGTCAAATACATGGTATAGTAAATAACTTCAACTTTATTAATACAATATAAAAAGCGTGAGTTTAAATACAAATATTATCATTTAGACAATATCCACACGCAAACAAATCCTCATCACAATTATTGATACATTGTTTTACAAAAATGGTGAGGACTACTAAACAACTCTCTAGAACCATTGTGACGCCCCCAAAATAGGTATACATCACCCATTCTGAGTTGTCAATACATGGTACAGAAAAAATTACAACTTTATTATTACAACAAGAAATCGTGAGTTTGAATACAAATATTATCTTCAGACAATATCTATACTCAAATAAATCCTCATCACATTTATTGATACATTATTTTATAAAAATGGTGAGGACTACTAAACAACTCTCTAGAACCTTCATTCCATACCCCCATTCGCATTTCGCTATATTCTCGCCTCCCGAAAAGAAAAAATGGAACAAAAAAGGAAAAGGGTGAGCTCAACTAGCCCAAAGAAAGAATATTATGACTAAGATAATATACAACAAATTATCATTAGTCTTCAACAGGAAAAAATCTAATAGAATACAATAGACAACAAGTTTTAAATCAATATACGCAGTGAATAATAATTCATTAGAAGAGTTAAGTAGAAATGCAAACTACTATCTTCTATGTATGAATTTAAAAGTTCATCGCTCATCTTTTATCCCCAGAACATCAATCAATATATATCTCGAAATCAAATATTCATCTTTGCACCACAGCCAAAAATATTCATCACTTAGTCGTCATTCATCTAAACACTGCTCATCTTTGCACCTACGGACCAAAGATATTCATCGAAATCATTCATCTTTGCACTCACGCACCAAAGATATTCAATAATATCATCATTTAAGACCGAGGATGATGAAAATATTTTTAAAGAAACGAATCCAAATGAAACAAAATGACAAGGATTAAGGATTCGTATTTTGTTTTATCCATGTCCAAAAATACCTCAAAAATAATCATAGTGGTGTAAAATTCAAGAATGATCAAAACATGGATACAATCAAAGCTAGTATCCACAATAGATATTTTAGATGAAAAGGAAAATTTTCATTTTTCGATGAATAGGTCAGATTCGTGAATAAAGGTCGATATCGTGGATAAATCTTGATATCGTGAATAAGTAACTCGACACCAAAAGTTCCAAATTTGATAAAACTTCAGATCAATATTTCAAAGATAATGATATTGAAGAAATAATATCATTACTAAAAAAAATAATATCCCTTACCTCGAAAGATCAAGATTTCTAAATTGAAACACCTGGATATAAAGCTATGACTTGAACTTGCACCGTATAGCAATACTCAAAATATACTCAAAATACTCACAAGAATACGCTCGATAATATAGAGAGAGAAAACTTCAGTTTTTAGTGTGATTTTCAATTCTAACCTAAGCACCCTATTTATAGGAAAATGCTTTAGAACACCAAAGCGTAAAATTTAATATAATATTAATATATAAATTAAATTTTCCTATGCCAACCTTCCAAGAACTGAATTCAGCTCATTCAACACATGTGTAACACACCATAATGAAAAAAAAACGCTTTTTGTTATTTAAAATATTTTAAACTTCCAAAATTAATTATTTCAAGCTTCTAACTTCAATAATTCATAATAAATAGCCCTTTGTCGAAAAAATTAAACCCACGCCTTTTCATAGGAAATTCCATTATCTACAACTTTGCATAGTATGAAAGTTTTTCCAAATTCAAAATGAAATTGAATCAAATCCACAAACAATGCGATTTACAAAGCTATAAAGCAAATTTCAACAAGAAATGGGGTCCAATTTACATAAAACATGCTTTAAATATTTTGGTAACAAAATACTCCTCCTCCACATATACTCATATATCCCACATTCATCGTAAAAATATCATCATTATTATATTATTAAAATATAATAATAAAATGAATTATTTTATCGTAAAAGATAAAATTTCAATTTTCAACAATTGTCACAATAAAAATTTTCTCCATCTATATCCACATAAAATCAATATTTTCCTCATCATATGAATCAATAATTAATTATTCACAAATAATATTATAGAATCACAATATTGACAAATAATTAATATTACAGAATATTATTATTCACAAATAATATTACAGAATTTTCTAGACATTGCCAATATTGCTATCTAATAATATTATTCAAATAATATGAATTATTGATCCGATAATGGAAAATACTGTGTAATGACAATTATTGAAACAACAATAATATAAAATATCAATGCAAAGAATTATCGAATCAATTAAAATAAAATACTTTGAATAATAATTCATCGTAATAATTATCGAGTAGTGCGCCTTCTACGTAAGAATCAATAATTGGTGCAATACCGTAAAGCTTCTTGTGTTTTAACCACCGAGTATTTCAACAAGATAATCTGTGAATAACTACGACGTTATTTATAAACAACTTATATTTGTCGTTTTCTTTCATCCAATCGCTTTAGAGTTATGGGGCCCACACAAGGTCACTACCGGCTCGCATTTAATATTCCCCGGCCAAAGAAGAATATTCCACGACCAAAACGAATATTCCCCGACAAAATATGAATATTTTATAACCACCGCTTATTTAAGATATTTATGATTTTACCCATAACTAATCATATTAATCACATCAACCCTTACTATAATAAATAGAGGAAATTAAATTTTATTTATTAATAATTTGGGGTTTTACAACCTCCCCTCCTTATGAAATTTCGTCCTAGAAATTAACATACATACCTGGTGTTTTGAAAAGGTGAGGATATGTGAAACACATTGTGAACACGAGACATACTCGGAGGTAACGCAAGTCTATATGCTACATTTCCTACTCGGTCAAGAATCTGAAATGGACCAATAAATCGTGGATTGAGCTTTCTTCATTTTCTAAATCTTGTAACTCCCTTCCATGGAGCTCCACACAACAATACGTGATCCCCAATACTAAATTCCACGTCTTTTCGATGAAGATCCGCATAACTCTTTTGTCGATCTTGTGCCGTTTGTATACATTGTCGAATCATTTGGATCTTTTCCATAGTCATACGTACCAACTCGGGTCCCAACAATGTTGCTTCACCCACCTCATCCCAACATATTGGAGAGCGACACTTTTGTCCATATAATGCTTCGAATGGAGCCACACCTATACTTGCCGATACAACGCTGTTGTAGGAGAATTCCACCAATGGTAAATACTTATCCTAACCGCCTTGAAGTCTCAGGACACAGTAGTCTTAATAAATCTTCAAGAGTTTGAATAGTCCTCTCCGATTGTCCGTCTGCTTTGAGGATGGTATGCTGAATCGAATCGTAAACTGCACCCATAGCTTTTTGCAAGCTAACCCAAAATCTTGAAGTGAATCTTGGGTCACGATCCAAACTATAGATACTTGGCATTCCATGCAACCTCACAATCTCATTTACATACATACTAGCAAGACGTTTAAGAGAATAAGTCTCCCAGATTCGGCAAGAAATGTGCGAGACTTGGTTAATCTATCAACAATAACCCAAATAGCATTTATGCCTTGAGAAACCGTGGGAAGACCTGTGAAATCCATGGTAATGTGTTCCCCACTTCCATTTCGAATCTCAAGTGGTTGCAATGGTCCCTTAGGCACTTGATGCTCCTCCTTACACGCTGACAAGTTAAACATGTTGAGATAAACTTTGCAATCTCTCTCTTCATATTGTTCCACCAAAATGTATGTCAAGATCACGATACATTTTAAGACTTCCGTGATGGATTGCAATGGTGTATTGTGCCCTCCATCATGATCTTGTATTTCAAATCGTAATCGTTAGAACACAAAGTCCGGAGGTGGACTCAAGTATTTCTTCTTCATCAATTCTCGCTTAGGAATAGACCTTCTTGTACTTTCTTCTTCATATGCATCATTCGAGTCGATGGGCTTGAGCAACTTTAACTTTTCGATTAAAGTTGGTTCTATACGATCTTGTCATCATTGCATGGGTCCCCTGAGTCTTGAATTCTATCTTTATCTTTTGTAAATCACACCAAGTGGGCCTTTCGTGTTAACAACATAAAGACTCTCGGTCCGCCAGATGATCTTACTACTCAATCGTCAATTTATAAGACCCCAAATAATTAATAAATGAAATTTAATTTCCTATAATTATTATTTTGAAATAGTAAGGGTTGATGTGATTAATGTGGATAGTTATGGGTAAAATACGCAAATATTTCAAAATAAGCGTGTTGGTTATAAAATATTCATCATTGTCTGGGAATATTCGTTTGGTGGTGGAATATTCAGACGACGCACAGGCCTGCCATGTAATGTGGGCCCATAACTGAAAGCGATTGAGGAAGAAAACGACAAATATAAGTTGTTTAAAATAATCGGCAGTAGTTGTTACTCTGAATTTACATCGTTGGAATACCCGGTGGTTAAAACACGATGTACGCCGTTGTTTATCGTGAAGAAGACACCAGATTGCACCAATTATTGACTCTTACGTAAGAAGGCACTTTTACTCAATAATGGTTACGTGAATTAATCGCTCGAGATTTTATTTTATTGGTTCAATAATTGTTGCGTTGATATTTTGTATTATTTGCGTTGTTTCAATAATTGTCATTACACAATTTTTTCATTATCGAAGCAATAATTCATATTATCCGAATAATATTATTAGATAACATTATTGGCAATGTCTAGAAAGTTCTGTCTGAAGAGAGGTTTGGTCACCTAATTGCGCGCCAAAGAAGGAGAAATTCTTATTGAAAAGCCCTCTTTCCTGTGAATCGCACAGTCATTAATATTGTGATTCCAGAATATTATTTGTGAATAATTAATTATTGATTCATATGATGAGAAAAAATATTGATTTTATGTGGATATAAATGGAGAAAATTTTTAATGTGACAATTGTTGAAAATTGAAATTTTCTTTTTTACGATAAAATAATTCATTTAAATATATATATATTATTATATTTTAATAATATAATAATGGTGATATTTTTACAACGAATGTGGATATATATGAGTATACGTGGAGAAAAAGTATTTTGTTGCAATAAATATTTAAAACATGTTAAACATGTCGGTGGATCCCATTTATCGATCGAAATTTGATTATAAAATTCTAAAATCACCCGTTTGTGGATTTCGGTCCAATTTCGCTTGAAATTTGGAAAAACTTTCTTCCGAAAAGTTGTAGAGAATTGAATTTCCTATAAAAACTTGCGAGATTCAAATTTTCTGACAAAAGGGCTATTTATTGTGAATTATTGAAGTTTCGAAGCTACGAAATAATTGATTTTTGGAAGTTTAAAATATTTAAAGAATGAAAAACGCGTTTTTTTGTTTGTAAAGCGATCTAGCATGTGATGTAAATGCTGAATTCAAAATCTAGAAAGTGTGCGTGTGCGTAGAGAATTTGTTATATATATTATTATTATATTAAATTTTCTGCTTTGGTGTTCTAAGCATTTTCCTATAAATAGGGTGCTTAGGTTAGAATTGAAAATTACACCAGAAACTGAAGTTTTCTCTCTCTATATTATCGAGCGTATTCTTGTGAGTATTTTGAGTATACTTTGAGTATTGCTATACTGGTGAAAGTTCAAGTTATAACTTTATATCTAGTATTCCAGTTAAGTATCTTGTCTTTCCGAGGTAAAGAGATATTATTATTATTATTTTTTTTCGTAATGATATTATTTCTTCAATATCATTATCTCAAATATTGATCTGAAGTTTTTATCAAATTTAGAACTTTTGGTGTTCTGAGTTACTATTCACGATACTCGACTTTATTCACGATACTCTGATATTATTCACGAATCGACACTATTCATCTAAAATGAAAATTTTCTTTTCATCCAAAATATCTATTCTGGATACTAGCTTTGATTGTATCCATGTTTTGATCATTCTTGAATTTTACACCACTATGATTATTTTTGAGGTATTTTTGACGTGGATAAAACAAAAAGTACGAATCCTTAATCCTTAATCCTCATGTCATTTTGTTTCACCGATTCGTTTTTTTAAAAAAATATTTTTCATCATCCTCGGTCTTAAATGATGATATTATTAAATATCTTTGGCCCGTAGTGCGAAGATGAATGATTTCTGATGAATATCTTTGGCCGTGAGTGCAAAGATGAACACGTGTTTAGATGAACATTTACTAATCGATGAATATCCTTAGCACATGGTGCAAGGATGAATTTATGATTCCGGATATATATTGATTGATGTTACGGGATAAAATATTGATGATGGATCTGTTAAATTCATAGATATTAGTGAGATTTCATCCTCTACGTAACTCTTACATGAATTAATATTTTCATCAGAGTATTAATTTAAAACTTGTTATTCTATTGTATTCTATTAGATTTTTTCCTGTTGAAGACTAACGATAATTTGTTCTATATTATCTTAGTCATAATATTCTTTATTTAAGGCTAATTGAGCTCACCCTTTCCTTTTTGTTACATTTTTTCTTCTCGTGAGGCGCAGAATGTAAGCGATGCGAGTCGAGGGTATGGAATGATGGTTTTAGAGAGTTGTTTAGTAGTCCTCACCATTTTTGTAAAATAATGTATCAATAATTATGATGAGGATTTATTTGTATGTGGATATTGCAGATGGCAATATCTACGTATTTAAACTCACGCTTATATATGTATACAATAAAGTTAGAAGTTATTTACGCACCTTATTTTTGACAAATCGAAATGGGTGTATACTGTTTTGGGGTGTCACGATTGGTATCGAGCTTAGGGATATGATTTTTAGCGGAGATCGGGAAATAGAACTAGGAGAGGAGACGAGTAAATCCTTCGCTATAGTGTCCTCCTAAGCTTATTTGTTAGTTGTTAAGATATAGGGATATTATGTGATATATTGATTTGGCTTAATTAACCCTTGTTTTATGGCGTTTTAAGAATGGCAACCGAGAATGTTAACAATGGAGTAAATGAGACAGTGGAGATGCTGTCTTTACCAACGAGGAGAACGTCAACAGTCGACAATGTCCCTCTCCCGTGAACAACACCACTTTGAGCAAATGATGAACGAGGGGATGTTTAGAAGTTTTTGCGATTCATACAAAAATCGAATGAGGAGACTTCGTGTTCAAAATACGAGGAGGAAATGATAGCAATTCACGGTTGTCACAATGCAGTTCGAAAGAGTTGGGACCACCGTGGAATTTAAGGAAAGCCAGATCCGATCGCCACGGAGACGTGGGTCAAAAAAATTACCAAGATATTCGATGTCTTGGGATGCGACGGAGGAATGAAGGTTCCATTCACCACCTTTCAGTTCCGTGGCGAGGCATATCTTGGTGGGAATCAGTGAAGCGTACCCATTAGGCTGCTTTTCCAAGATGTCTTGGGAGACGTTTCAAAACTATTTAATGACAAATACTTTCCCCGAAAGTGTTAAATCATATGAAGGAAGTGGAGTTTATTATACTTGGGCGACAACAACATGCCGGTGTCAAAGACGTCAGGCGAAGTTTGCGAGTTATCCGTTTCAGCACCTCATTTGGTGGAGAATGAGGAACGATGATGCGGATGTTTC
Organism: Panax ginseng; assembly: GCA_020205605.1. Lineage (NCBI taxonomy): Eukaryota > Viridiplantae > Streptophyta > Magnoliopsida > Apiales > Araliaceae > Panax > Panax ginseng. The sequence goes on from CM035144.1 coordinate 125,826,239, forward strand.
GAGAGGTTTGAAACCCTAAGATACGTCGATTATCTCATCTCTCATAAATTTTCTCTATTCGGATATTATTAATAGGGCTCAATTATTGAGTGAGATAACGATAGGCACAATGGTCAGCACCACAATCGAGGATCATCTGGGAGATAGCGATCAACAAAAAACAACGATAACCAAAGGAGAAAGAAAAAAGATTTCGGACAAAATGGTAACCACTCTGTGGTAATCATGGCCATGAAAATAGAAGAAGCGAGTTAGGAGGAGATTTTAAAAGAGGAGATTCAACAACGACCATGTGAAGAGCGATTACCGGTACAAGAAAGAATCGGTTCCAAGGAGGAGAACGACCACCGGTCATATCTTTATAAATCGCGGAAAGAGGGACATATCGGTCAAACCGCGCCCCAGCAGTTCAAGGTACGCTATAATTGTGGAAAGGAAGGACATATCGCCGAGATTACACTAGCGAAACCTAGTTCAATGAGACGGTGACTCGAAAGATCATCCCGAAAAAAGTCAAAGTCAATCTGTTCTGGAAGGCGTTTGTTGTGATCAGTCAAAATCGAGAACCCAAACGAGGTGATCACGGGTAAACTATTTATAAATTCTTGCGAAGTTTATACCTTACTTGATCTGGGTCTACACATTCATTTATCTCCTACTTGTTCTCAACGTTTAAATTTGACTCGGGAAAAAATTAGACTTTGACTATCTCTGTGGAAACTCCGCTAGAGAAACTTTCATCACATCCAATCGTTTATAAGTCTTGTTTGATCCAAGTTGGCACCATCACTTTACCTGCTGACCTTATCTCTTTAAAGATACTTGCTTTTGATGTGATTTTAGGGATTGATTGGTTAACTACACATCATACCAAAATTAATTGTTTTAAATAAGGTTGTTAGTTTTCATATTCTAAACAACCTTTTGTTCAATTCTAACAAATAAACCTTTAAAATCAATCATTTGTCGGATCTAATCATAAAGCTATTCGTTTATTGAAAAGCGGATGTCGAGCTTTCTTAGCTCATATTATGGATTTGAATAAAGACACGTCAAATTTGAATAATATTCTGTTGTTATTGACTTTCTGACGTATTTCACAGAAGAACTTCCCGCCTACCCTAGAGCGTGAAGTTGAATTCTTTATTGACCTTGAACTTTGGTATAAAGCCCATTTCTAAAACCCCATATCGAATGGCTCCTATTGAACTTCAGAGTTAAAAGTACAACTACAGAGGTTGTTGGACATCGGTTTTATTAAATCTGAGTACATCTCCTTGGGGTGCTCTTTGTTTTTATTTATAAAGAAGAAAGACGGGGAGTATGCGACTTTTGTATTGACTATCGGGAATTGAACCATGTCACTATCAAGAATAGGTATCCTCTACCTCATATTGATGACTTGTTTGACCCGGTTGTAAGAACACAATTCTTTTCAAAAAATCGATCTTCGTTACGGATATCATCAATTTGAAAATTAGAACCGAGATATTCCAAAAGCATCGCCTTCATAACTTCGGTATGGGCATTATGAATTCTTAGTTATGTCTTTGGATTGACTAATGCTCTCATGACTTTCATGGATATGATGAATCGAGTATTCAAGGAATATTTGGATCGATTCGTTGTTGTCTTTATTGATGACATCCATATATATTCCAAAAGCTAGTGAAGATCATGAGCACCATTTGAAGCCGTACTCAAAGGCTTCGTGAAAACAAGTTATATGCTAAGTTGAAGAAATGCGAGTTACGGCTTGAGGAAGTAGCATTCCTTGGGCACGTGGTGTCAAAACATGGAGTATCTGTTGACGTGCGAAGATTGAAGCAATACAAAGTTAGAACAAGCAAAAGTCGGTGGTCAAGTGCGTAGCTTTTGGGCTTATTTTATTATTATCGGGAGATTAAATGGAAGGTTTTCTCGAATCGCTACTCCATTAACTCGGTGACTCGGAAAGATATAAAATTAAGTATGGAGCGAGGAATGCGAGAAGAGTTTCCAAGAGCTTAAGAGGAGACTTATTTGGCTGTTATGATACCATCTGGTTCGGATGGATTTGTTATCTCTGATGATGCTTCTTGGCAAAGGTTAGGATGTGTTCTCATGCAACGTGGGAAAGTCATAGCCTATACCTCACGACAACTTAAAGAGTATGAGAGGAATTATCCTACTCATGATCTAGAGTTGACAAAGAATCGTTTTTGCGCTAAAGATATGGAGCCTTATCTATATGGGGAGAAAGTGGAGATATATTGAGGACCATAAAAGCCTTAAATATTTCTTCACTCAAAAAGAACTCAACATGCAGCGACTGACGTTGGCTCGAGTTATTGAAAGACTACGACCACACTATTCAATACTATCATCGGAAAAGCGAGCGTGGTAGTACGGTAGCGTTGAGTAGAAGATCATATCACGAGGAGCGAGTGCGATGATGTCAAGTATCTGCGTAGAGCCAACTTTAATAGAAAAAGTTAAGGTTGCTCGAGCCACCGAGGCGGAAATGATGCATATGAAGAAGAAAGTACAAGAAGGTCTTATTCCTAAGGCGAGAATTGATGAAGAAGGAATACTTGAGTCCACTCAGGACTTTGTGTTCTAGCGATTACGATTTGAAGTCTGAAGATCATGATGGAGGCACACAATGCACCATTTACAATCCATCCTGGAAGTACTAAAAATGTATCGTGATCTTGACATACATTTTGGTGGAACAATATGAAGAGAGAGATTGCAAAGTTTATCTCAACATGTTTAACTTATCAACGTGTAAAGCGCGAGCATCAGTGCCTGAGGGACCATTGCAACCACTTGAGATTCCGAAATGGAAGTGGGAACACATTACCATGGATTTACGTTCACGGGTCTTCCACGGTTTCTCAAGGCATAAATGCTATTTGGGTTATTGTTGATAGATTAACCAAGTCTGCACATTTCTTGCCGTCTGGAGACTTATTCTCTTGAGCGTCATGCTAGTATGTATGTAAATGAGATTGTGAGGTTGCATGGCATGCCGATATCTATAGTTTGGGATCGTAACCCAAGATTCACTTCAAGATTTTGGGTTAGCTTGCAAAAAGCTATGGAGTGCATTCTACGATTCGATTCGGCATACCATCCTCAAAGCAGACGGACAATCGAGAGAGGGACTATTCAAACTCTTGAAGATTTATTAAGACTACGTGTCCTAGACTTCAAAAGCGGTTAGGATAAGTATTTACCATTGGTGGAATTCTCCTACAACAACGATTATCGAGGCAAGTATAGGTGTGGCTCCATTTGAAGCATTATATGGATAAAGTGTCGCTCTCGATATGTTGGGATGAGGTGGGTGAAGCAACATTGTTGGGACCCGAAAGTTAAGACGTATGACTACAAGAAAAGATCCAAATGATTCGACAATGTATACAAAGCGGCACAAGATCGACAAAAGAGTTATGCGGATCTTCATGAAAGGGCGTGGAATTTAGTATAGGGGATCATGTATTGTTGCGAGTTGCTCCATGGAAGGGAGTTCTGAGATTTGGGAAGAGGAAAGCTCGATCCACGATTTATTGGTCCATTTCAAATTCTTGACCAAGTAGGAAATGTAGCCTATAGACTCGCGTTACCTCAGTATGTCTACGTGTTCATAATGTGTTTCACGTATCATGTATTAGTAAATATGTGAAAGACCGAACCACGTTATTGAGTTAGAACCCAGGATGAGATAGCCAGAAGACTTAACGTATGAGGAGGTACTATCAAGATCTTGGATAGGAAGGAGCATATCCTACATGACGAAAGTCATACCACAAGTTAAAGTTTTGTGGAGGAACCATCTTATAGAAGAAATGACACAGGAATTGGAAGCGGAAATGAAAGCGAGGTATCCTCACCTTTTGAAAAACACCAGTCGTATGTCGATTTCGAGACGAAATTTCATAAGGAGGGAGGTTGTAAGTCCCCAAATAATTAATAAATGAAATTTAATTTTCTTTAATTATTATTTTGAAATAGTAAGGGTTGATGTGATTAATGTGGATAGTTATGGGTAAAATCATGAATATTTCAAAATAAGCAGTGGTTATAAAATATTCATTGTTGTGGGGGAATATTAGTTTGGTGCGTGGAATATTAAATGCTTCAAGTGGAATATTAAATGCAACGACGGCGACCATGTGGGCCCCATGTGAAAGCGATTGGAGGAAGAAAACGACAAATATAAGTTGTTTAAAAATAATAGGCGTAGTTATTCTGGTTTACATAATGTTGGAATACCGTTGGTTAAAACACGATGTCTGGCGTTGTTGCAAGATGGCACTGCAGTATTGCACCAATTATTGACTCTTACGTGAAGAAGGCCTTTACTCAATAATGGTTCTGATAATTACTTTATTCGATTTTTATTTTATTAGTTCAATAATTGTTGCGTTGATATTTTATATTGTTGTTGTTTGATAATTGTCATTACACGTATTTTTCATTATCGAAGCAATAATTCATATTATCTGAATAATATTATTAGATAATATTATTGGCAATGTCTAGAAAGTTACATCTAAGGAGAGGTTTGGTCACCTAATTGCTTGGCATGATGAGGAGAAATTCTTATTGGAAGCCCTCTTTCACTGGGGAGCTATGCAGTTTATCGATATTGTGATTACGTAATATTATTTGTGAATAATTAATTATTGATTCATATGATGAGGAATATATTGATTTTATGTGGATATAGATGGAAAAAATTTTTAATGTGACAATTGTTGAAAATTGAAATTTTATCTTTTTACGATAAAATAATTCGTTTAAATATATATATTATTATATTTTAATAATATAATAATGGTGATATTTTACAACGAATGTGGGATATATGAGTATCTGAGGAGGAAGAGTATTTTTGTTGCAATAAATATTTAAAACATATTAAACATGTCGGTGGACCCCATTTATTATTTGAAATTTGATTATAGCTTTCTAAAATCACCCGTTTGTGGATTTCGGTCAATTTTGTTTGGAATTTGGAAAAACTTTCTTACGAAAAGTTGTAGAGAATTGAATTTCCTATAAAAACTCATGAGATTCAAATTTTTTTTGACAAAAGGGCTATTTATTGTGAATTATTGAAGTTAGAAACTCTGAAATAATTGATTTTTGGAAGTTTAAAATATTTAAAGAATGAAAAATGTTTTTTGTTTGTTTGTGGGCAGCCTAGCATGTGATGTAAATGCTGAATTCAAAATCTAGAAAGTTAATCGTAGAGAATTTGTTATATATATTATTATTATATTAAATTTTACTAACTTTGGTGTTAAGCTATTTTCCTATAAATAGGGTCTTGGGTTAGAATTGAAAATTACACGAGCGAAGTTTTCTCTCTCTATATTATCGGCGTATTCTTGTGAGTATTTTGAGTATACTTTGAGTATTGCTTATACGGTGAAAGTTCAAGTTATAACTTATATCTAGTATTCCAGCTTAAATCTTTGTCTTTTTCAGGGTAAGGGATATTATTATTAATTTTTTTTTGTAATGATATTATTTCTTCAATATCATTATCTTTGAAATATTAATCTGAAGTTTTATCAAATTTAGAACTTTTGGTGTTGAAAGATTCTTTATTCACTTAATACTGGACTATTCATCGAAAAATAAAAATGAAATTTTTCTTTTCATCCAAAATATCTATTACGGATACTAGCTTTGATTGTATCCATGTTTTGATCATTCTTGATTAACACCACTATGATTATTTTTGAGGTATTTTTGGACGTGGATAAAACAAAGTACGAATCCTTAATCCTTAATCCTTGTCATTTTGTTTCACTGGATTCGTTTCTTTAAAAAAAAAATATTTTTCATCATCCTCAGTCTTAAATGATGATATTATTGAATATCTTTCGCCTGTAGTGTAAAGTTTGTTTTCATCAACTTAGCATAAAGTTTGTTTTCACGAAGCCTTTGGAGTACCAGCTTCAAATGGTGCTCATGATCTTCACGGCTTTTGGAATATATGAGGATGTCATCAATAAAGACAACAACGAATTGATCCAAATATTCCTTGAATACTCGATTCATCATATCCATAAAAGCCGCAGGAGCATTAGTCAATTCGAAAGACATAACTAAGAATTCATAATGCCCATACCGAGTTCTGAAGGTAGTCTTTGGAATATCCTCAGTTCTAATCTTCAGCTGATGATATCCAGAACGAAGATCGATTTTTGAAAAGAATTGTGCTCCTTGCAACTGGTCAAATAAGTCATCAATACGAGATAGAGGATACCTATTCTTGATGGTGACATGGTTCAATTCCCGATAGTCAATACAAAAGTCGCATACTCCGCTCTTTCTTCTTTACTTAATAAAATAGGAGCACCCCAAGGAGATGTCTTAGGGCCAGAATGAAGCCGATGTCCAACAATTCACGTAGTTGGACCTTTAACTCTTGAAGTTCATAGGAGCCATTCGATATCGAGTTTTAGAAATGGGCTTTGTACTGGTGTTCAAGATCAATAAAGAATTCAACTTCACGTTAAAGGCTAGAGGCCAGGAAGTTCTTTAGAAATACGCCAGAAAGTCAATAACAACAGGAATATTATTCAATTTTGATGTGTCTTTATTCAAATCCATAACATGGGCTAAGAAAGCTTGACATCCATTTTTTAATAAACGAATAGCTTTATGATTAGATATAACAGTGATTAATTTTAATGGTTTAGTTGCTTGAATTCGTACAACAGGTTGTTTAGAAATATAAAAACTGATAACCTTACGAAAACAATCAATTTTGACATGTTGAGTAGTTAACCAATCAATCCCTAAAATCACATCAAAGGCAAGTATCTTTAAAGAGATAAGGTCAACAAGTAAGGTAATGGTGCCAACTTGGATCAAACAAGATTTATAAACAGTGGATGTGATGAAAGTTTCTCCTAATGGAGTCTCCACAGATAAATCAAAGTCTAATTTCTCTGAGTCAAGTTTAAACGTTGAGCACAAGCGGGAGAGATAAATGAATGGGTAGCCAAGATGTCTAGTAAGGTATAAATTTACGTAAGAATTTATGATTAAAACTTACCCCGTGAACATCTCGTTTGGGTTCTTCGCATTTGACCGTCAAAACAAACGCTATTCCAGAACCGTTGACTTTGACTTTTACTGAGACGACCTTTTGAGTCACCGTCCCCATTGAACTAGGTTTCGCTTCTGCATAAATCTCGAACAATATGTCCTTCCTTTCTATAATTATAGCATACCTTGAACTGTTGGCGCGGTTTGGGTGATATCCCCTCTTTCCGCGCATTTGTAGCATCGACGGATGGGTCGTTCTCCTCCCTAGAACCGATTCTTCTTTGGTGTTGGCGTCTTTACATTATCGTTGTTGAATTTCCTCTTTTAAAATCTCCTCCCGAGGCTCGCTTCTTCTATTCTCATGGCTATGATTACCACCCAGTGGTTATCATTTTGTCCGTCTTTTTCTTTCTCCGTTGGTTATCGTTGTTACATTGATTGCTATATCTCAAATTATGATCCACAGTTTGTAGTCCTTCGGTTGAACGTACTTTCGTTATCTCGCTCTAATAATTGAGCCCCGCTGACAACATCTCGAATAGAGAAAATTTATGAAATGAGATCTTGGCGTATCTGGGTTTCAAACCTCTCGAAATATCCACGTCATCGTTCCTCATTCTCCAATCGAATGAGGTGCGAACTGGATAACTCTGCAAACTTTGCCTCGTCTTTGGGACACCGTCATATTGTTTTTGATCCAGATCTAATAAACTCTACCTCCTTACGTATAACGAACACTTTCGGAAAGTACTTGTCATTGAAAAGTTTCAAACGTCTCCCAAGAGACGTCTTTGAAGATGCAATTTGGATGGAGTGCGCTTCCTGAAACTCCACCAATGTCTGCTTCATTCACGGAACATAAAGGTGGCGAATGGCACCTTCTACTTCCTCTCCGTGCATCCCAAGACATCGAATATCTTGGTGATTTGTTTTGACCACGTCTCCGCTTTAATCGGATCCGGCTTTCCCAGTGCACTCGGTGGTCCCAACTCTTTAAACTGCTTGTTTGTGACAACCCGTGAATTCTATCATTTTCTCTCAGATTTTGAACACGAGTCTCCTCGTGCGATTTTGCATGAACTGCAAAAAAGCTTACAAACATCCCTCGTTCATCATCTCGTTCGGTGGTGTTGTTCACGGTAGGAACATTTCCGACTGTTGCACGACGTTCTCCTCGGTGGGTAAAGGTATCTCCACGGTCTCAATTGCTCCATTGTTAATATTGTCAGTCGACACTCTCAAATACTGCCATAAAACAAAGGTTAATTAAAGAAATCAACATATCACATAATATCCCTATATACTAACCAACCAACAAATAAGCTTAGGTAGGACACGCTAGCAAAGGATTTACTCGTCTCTCCCCTCCTAGTTCTATTCCCCTATCTCCGCCAGAGATTATATCCCTAAGCTCTGATACCAACTGTAACGCCCCCAAAATAGGTATACATAACCCATTCTGAGTTGTCAAATTCATGGTACAGAAATAACTTCAACTTTATTGATACAATATAAAAACTATGAGTTTAAATACAAATATTGTCATTTAGACAATATCCACACGCAAACAAATCCTCATCACAATTATTGATACATTCACTTTATCCTAATATGTTGTTTATAAATTGAAAGGACCTTTTTTAGTATTTTTTTTTATTTATTTTTAACTATTAATTGTTCATCTTCTGACAGGACACTTATAAGGGCTTAATGAACGAGCGTTATCCTGAAGGCACCCCGCGTCCGTCGATTGATCAAGAATTATGGGAGAGGGCGTCCATCGTGAAGAAAAAATTAATGCAAAGGCCAAGGACAAAGACGACGCTTGACCATCGATGTAGCACAAGCAATATTTCTGCCATCCAGTCCTACACACTCATCAAAGTTATCCAACTTTATCATACTCCTATCGGTCGGTATGAGAAGCGATCTGTCGAGATCGTGATCTTCTTCATTATCTTTGGTGAACATCTGCGGTCTCTGAGTCTGATGAGTTAGGCGGGCATGATGGCGGCGGCAGCAGGAGGAAGGAGGAAGCAACAGAACAGCAAGCAAAGCAACAAAGACAGGAGCATGTATATATTTATCCTTTATTGTTTAGCTACATTGTCTTATATGTTTATAGTCTCTGAGTCAATGTCTTACTTATATGTAACATATATGTTGTATTACTTTTTTAATTATAGGATCCTAATTTGGATGATCCAATAAGAAGCGCTTTTGACTTGTTTTTTAGATTTTTAAAGCCTTGTACTCTTTTAGATTCATTCTTTGGACAATTGTATTAGTTTATATGGATGTTTACGATATCGATTGTATTATGTTGGATGAATGTTCTATATTGTATTGGATGAATATTTATTCATGGATGAATGTTTTGTATTGTATTGGATGGATGTTAATATGGATGCTTGTATATATATATTGCTGTGTTGGGATTGAAAGCAGGTACAAAGCAGGTTATTTTGGGAAATCAATAAAACAGGAAAAACATTTTTTTAAAATGAAAGCATCGTCGATGACCGCGTCATATTTACAGACATCAATGTATCGTGACCGCGCTTTCTTTGGAATCTAGCGATCGCTGCGGTCGCTATTACCGGTCGCTGCCACGTGTGCCATGTCACGCCTGACAAATGACTCATCATAAGTCAGAATAACGACGGTATCGATCGCTGATTGCGATCGCTAATAACGCGGGTGCTATTGTTGGTCACTGATGTCCTTCCAGCGACCAGATTATCTACGACTAATATCAGCGACCGCATATGGTCGCTGATACCCATCTGCGACCATAAGCAGTCGCTGATAAGCTTTTTTATTGTAGTGCACACTGGTGAGGGGGTCGGTGAAAGATAGACTGGGCTCTTGAGTCTAGGGTGATCAGGAGAAACCTGCTGTTTCTCCTCGGCGAAGACTCTTCCACGACAGCCATCATACCCCCAACCAGGCTAGTCGTGCAGATGAGAACCGTTCTCGGGCGTTGGAGGTTCACGGGAAGGACCGAGGGGAGAACAACCGAGATCATAGGGAGTTCATTCTGCTGAAAAAGATGCAACAGAACAAGGACGCCATGCTGGCCCTACGCCTTAAGCAAGAGGAACTCGAACAACAGATGGCGAAGGTGGCCGGAGAGCAGGAAGCCACCTCAAAAAGGCGTAGGCATTGGAGCCGATACCGGTAACCTCGACGAGGAGAGGTTTGAAACAAAAGGAGCAGGCATCGCAGTCGGTCACGAGAAGGCCGAAGCAGAATGAGGAGCCGTTTGCCAGATCGAAGATCGGACCATCCGGGCAGATCGGGACATAGGAGGAGGGGACGCGACCCACAGAATCTGGAGGGATGGACCTCGATCGTCCCTCGTAAGGAGGAGTCCCACCCCCTCTACCTTGAAGGGTGGTTGAATGGAGAAGTTCTTTGTCTGCTAAAAAATGCATTGGGGACACCTTCGACTTGCTTAGGGTCACCTTTCTCATGGAGATCAATCGAGAGGCAATTTTAAAAAAGAAAATGCCCCCGATGGAGACCTACGATGGGATGGGGATCCGTATGACCACTCAGACGGGTATGACAGGCTGATAACATACTATGCCATTCTGATGCGGCCAAGTGTCACATGTTCACAACCACTTTGAAGAAGAGCGCCCGAGAATGGATGGGGACCTTGGCGGTGAGATCAATTAATTCATGGAATGATCTTCGGGAGAAATTCTATGCTCGGTTTGGGAGTAACAAGAGGCGGGGAAAGATCACAGCTTCACTCATGCAGTCGAATGAAGTCGGATGAAAGCTTGCGACGACGATCGTCAAAAGGTTCCGAGAAATCAGTGGGTTGATGCGAGTTAAACTCTCATGAAGCCACAAATTTTTCACTTCTTGCTTTGGACATCGTGAAGTCGAAGAAGTTGATGAAGGATTTGGTGATCAACCCTCCCACCGACTTGACAAGCTTTCCACCGAGTAGGGTCACATAGCAATAGAGGAGGCGATGGGGAACTTCAAACCGCACTCCCGAATCTTATGAGAAGTCCAAGGATCGAGATAAGCCGAGTTATCAGAAGTCAGATAATCAAGGAAGGTCGGATAATTACAGTAAGAAAAGCTACAATGGGGGAGGGTCGGGCAGCGGGCGACCACCTTTCCCAAATAAAAATGTCAATAAGGTTTATACCGCACTCAACACTGACCGGATAAAATCTTCGGAGGAGATCTGGAACAAGCCCTTTTTGAACCATGCAAGCGATCCCGAAGCACAGGAAAGAGGGGTCGGGACAAATATTTGCATATCATCGATGTCGGGGGCATCTGACGGAAGAATGCAACAACTGAAGGATCGATAGAAGAACGTCCGAATGGGCATATGGTGTGCGATGTGTGGTCGGTCGAGAAGGTTGAAGTCCACAGGAGGAGAGCAGGATCCGAATCGGGAAGCCAATTATAACCGCACCCACAAGCCCGAGGGGTTATTGATGTGATATCGGGGGTGAATTGGTGGGTGGCAACCGACAGGAAGGAAGAGGAAGCAAGCGACTCGAGTAGTGTTGTTGATAATTAGTTCATCGCCCAGAAAGGATAGGGCATGTGACGCCCCCAAAATAGATATACATCACCCATTTTAGGTCGTCAATAACATGATACAGAAACAAATACAACTTTATTAATACATTTATCGTACAAAATAATGACAACATCTATCTTCATGAGTTTAAATACAAATATTGTCTTACAGACAATATCCATACCCAAATAAAGTCTTCATTATAATTATTGATACACTATTCTACGAATAGTGAGGACTACTAAAACAACTATCTTGAACCATCACTCCACACCCTAACTAGTTCCCGCTATATTCTCGCCTCTGAGAAGAAAAATGGAATAAAAAGGAAAAGGGTGAGCTCAACTAGCCCAAAAGAATATTACATGACTAAGATAATATAGAACAAATTATCGTTAGTCTTCAACGAGAAAAAATCGATAGAATACAATAGACAACAAGTTTGGATCAATATTCATGGAAATTATAATTAATAGAAGAGTTACGTGAGAAAATGAAATCTACTATAATCTATGAATTTAACGATCCATCATCAATATTTTATCCTGTAACATCAATCAATATTCATAGGGTAGCAAAATACGGATAAAACCGAATAACCGAACTATTTTAACCGAATTTTTTTCGATTATTCGATTAATTTTAATAATTGGTTATATCCGATTTTAATTTCGGTTTTCGGTTTCGGGTTTAATTTTTGTTTTTTTGTTATTCGGTTAACCGAATAACCGAAATAAAAAAGGGGCTTAAAAATTATAATTGTAGTCAATAGTCAGTAGACTCATACTTCTCATTCTCAGAAGTTCTAAATCTCTCATCTCTCGAAGACTCATCTCATCTCTCAGATCTCGCCCCAAATCGATCTCTCTGCTCTCATCTCTCAGTCTCAGACCAGATCGACAGATCTTAGATCTTTATTCTTTCATCTCTCATCCCCGCCTCGACCCTCGTATCTCTCACTCTACGCCTATTGCATTTGCTTCTAACCCAAAAGCCGACCAAAGGCCACATCTTCACTCGCATCACGGATCTGAGATCTCGGTTTCTACTTCTTGAAACTTCATTGTTCGTTGTTATACTTGTGCGAAGGAAATTCATGGTATGTTAGATGAGATTTCTCATCGTTTGAAAATGACAGCTGCCACATGTGAAGCAAAAATGAGGTGTTTTTGACTTGGAGGAAGAGGAAAAAAAAAGGCTCTGGACCTCCTGGTTTTCATTATGAGAAGATAGCTCTTATGCATCGATGTCTTTGGAACACATTAAAGAAAATGGTTTTTCATTGTGTATGGTTTTTCATTGGAGGTGTATTGAAGGTGTACTTATGAAGATGGCCAGATACATCGGGTGATGCTAGCCTTCGATGTTCTCTTCACCTCAATTTGTGAAATTATGGATTATGTCTTGAAAATTTGAATCGATTGGGCTTGGTAGCTACATGTTGTTGTGATTTAGACATTTGATTCATTGATTACTTACAAACTAAGAAATTGGTTATTATCCAAATAACCGAATAACTAATTCAGTTATTCGGTTATTAATTTATTCGGTTTGATTTAGTAGTTTGGATACCTAAAACAGATTGAATTTCGGTTTTGATTATATAGCAAAAAGCTAATTCTTGATTCGGGTAAAACCGAATGCTCACCCCTAAATATTCATCTTGAATCAAATATTCATCTTTACCTTTCTGAGGCCAAAGATATTCATCGATCAGTCATGTTCATCTCAACACTGTATACATCTTTTCTCTCAGGCCAAAGATATTCATAAGAAAATCAACCCTCTTTGCACTACAGGCCAAAGATATTCAATAACACCATCATTTAGGACTGAGGATGATGAAAATGTTTTAAAGAAAACGAATCCAGTGAAACAAAAGAACAAATATTAAGGATTCGTACTTTAACCAAATCGAGTTCAAAAATACTTCATAAATAATCATAGTGAAGTAAAATTCAAGAATGATCAAAACATGGATACAATCAAAGCTAGTATCCATAATAAATAATCTTGGACACGAGAAAGAAAATTTAATTTTCCGTGAATAGTATCGATGTTGTGAATAAGTGTCGATACGTGAATAAGATCAGATATCGTGAATAGAATTCTATGACACTTAAAGATAGAACTTTCACAAGAAAAATCATCATGCTTTATGAATAGTACTCATGAATATTAACTCATGAATAGTAACTCGTGAATAGTAACTCATGAATAGTAACTCATGAATAGTAACTCTGACATAAAAAGATCAGAATTTCACAAGAAAAATCTTACCAATATTCCGGCATAATGATATTAGAAGAAATAATATCATTTAAAAAAAAATAATATCCCTTACCTCGAAAAGCCCAGTGCTTATTGATGAAATCTCGAATACAGAAATGAAGGAACTTGCATCGTATAACAACACTTAAAGTATCAAAATACTCACAAGAATACACTCAATATATCGAGAGAGAAAGAGAGAGAAAACTTCAGTTTCTGGTGTGATTTTCAATTCTAACCTAAGCACCCTATTTATAGGAAAATGCTTAGAACACCAAAGCAGAGAATTTAATATAATATTAATATATTTATTAAATTTTCCTTAGCCCACCTCTAGACATCTGATTTCAGCACTTTGCACATGTTAATGATGTCCACAAAATACAAAAAATGTTTTTCTTAATAAACATAATTAAAACTTCCAAAAATCAATTATTTCAGAACTTCAGAAATTCAATAATTCACAATAAATAGCCCTTTTGTCAAAAAAAATTCGAACCACATGTCTTTGTCATAGGAAATTTCATTCTCTACATCTTTGCAGAAGAAAGTTTTTCCAAATTCCAAACAGAAATTGACCAAAATCCACAAACGAGCGATTTTACAGGCTATAATCAAATTTCAGTCAAAAATTAGGGTCCACCGACACACGAAACATGTGTTAATCATTTAATGCCACAAAAATACTCTTCCTTCTCATACTCATAAATCTCACATTCATTGTAAAAATATCACCATTATTATATTATTAAAATAATATATTTAAATGAATTATTTTATCAGAAAAAGATAAAATATTAATTTTCAACAATTGTCACATTAAAAATTTTCTCCATCTATATCTACATAAAATCAATATTTTTCTCATCATATAAATCAATAATTAATTATTCATAAATAATATTACAGAATTATAATCACCGACAACCGCATGGTTCCCGAAAGAGAACTTTTTCCAATAAGGATCTCTCTTATTGGTGCCATGATCAGATGACCAAACCTCTCCTTAGATGTAACTTTCTAGACATTGCCAATAATATTATCTAATAATATTATTCAGATAATATGAATTATTTCTCCGATAATAGAAAATATTGTGCAGTGACAATTATTAAAACAACAATAATATCAACGTAGCAATTATTGAATCAATAAAATATAATATTGAGCGATAATTCTCGTAACAATTATTGAGTAAAGCCTTCACGTAAGAATCAATAATTGGTGTAATCTGGTGTCTTCTTCTTGTTTTTAACCACCGGGTATTCCAATAAGATTAATCTGTGAACAACAACGCCAATTATTTATAACCAACTTATTCTTGCTGTTTTCTTCATCCAATCGCTTTCCGCTTATAGGGCCCACAATAAAATTTCTTGTCAAATAAATCGAATATTCCCGATAAGTAAAAATATTCCACGACCAAATGAATATTCCCCGTCAATAATGAATATTTATAACCACTTGCTTATTTGAAATATTTGCGCATTTTACCCATAACTAACCACATTAATCAAATCAACCCTTACTATTACAAAATAATAAATAAAGGAAATTCCATTTTATTTAGAAAAAATTCGGGGTCTTACAGGGCATATTCAGGAGTATCCATCTCTTTCTCGGATGAAGACTATCCTATCGACCATATTGAACCACATGATGGGGGCATTTGTAATAACTTCATGTGTCGGGCGATGAACATGAAAAGGATGATGATCGATAATTGGTCCTCAAATTGATATACTCTACACGCATGCTATCGGAGGATGGATCCGGAAGGAAAGAAGATGGAATCAGGTGGAGAAGACCACAGACGGTTTTTAGTGGAGACCCGGTGCATGTCTCGAGCACCATCGAAGTTCTGGGTCGAGTTCGGCATGACCCTCGTGACGAGAGATAGTGGTGAAATTTTTTGTAGTACAAGTGGATTAGGCCTACAACGCCATCTTGGGGAGGCCGACATTAGCAGCATTACAGGCAGTGACATCTATACCTCACTTTAAAATCAAGTTTCCAACACCGAACGGGATCGGAGAGGTAAAAGGTGATCTGGACATTGCCCGATGGTGTTATCGGAATACTTTGATTTCCTCAGGGGTCGGGGTTAAATGTAAGCAGAACGATAATGGCCATCGAGATAGAACCATTCACCGAGAAAGCGATCGAACCCATGGCAATCGTCGGTAAGAGACAGAGGATGTGGAGTTGATATCGGGGAATCCGGAAAAACTGATCAAAATTGGGGCAGGATTAACAGAACCGTTGCGAACAGGTCTGGTGGACTTGCTTCGGGTGTATGCCTATATCTTCGCGTGGGAGCCTAGTGATATGCTCGGAGTAAGCGAATCGGTAGCGTTGCATAGTTTGCATACAGACCCGAAGAGAAAAACAGTGATACAGAAAATAAGGATCTTCGCCCCGGAAAGACAGAGGATCATAGATGAAGAGATTGGAAAACTGCTGGAGGCGGGATTCATCTTCGAGATCGACTATCCCGAATGGCTGGCGAATGTGGTTTTGGTTCAGAAGCAAAATGGGAAGTGGAGGTTGTGCATCGACTACACAGATCTGAATAAGGCATGCCCAAAAGACTTCTACCCTCTACCCAATATAGACCAGCTCATTGATGCCACTTCAGGGTATGGAATGTTAAGTTTCATGGACGCTTTCTCAGGATACCACCAAATTTCGATGAGCAAGGATGACATCCCGAAGACAAGCTTCATCACACATCGGGCTATATATGCTTATCGAAAGATGACATTCGGATTGCTGAACGCAGGGGCAACTTATCAACGGATGATGAACTTTGTATTCGTAGCGGTAACAAGGCGGGAAGTATGGAAGTGTATGTGGGCGACATGATCGTAAAAAGCATGTCATCGAGATCATTGGAAGACCTAGAAGACCGCTTCAAACAAAGAAGGAAACACAAAGCGAGATCGAATCCGACCAAATGTACCTTCTTGTTTGGGCTCGGGAAAATTTCGGGATACTTGTATTGAAAAGGGGGAATCGAAGCTAACCTGGAGAAGATTTGGCGATCTTGGACATGAAATCTCCAAAGACATTCAAAGATGTGCGAGAGGTTGACGGTAGGATAGATAATGCCTTCTTCCGGAGATTCGTGTCAAGGTCGGTAAAGATGTTTACCCTTTTTGACACCCTCAAGGTAGAAGAACGAGAAAAGTTTTCAGTGGGCGTCGGAATACGAAGATGCGTTCCAAGGGATCAAAACATATATGTCTTCGGCACCATTGCTGATGAAACCAATCCTTTTAGAACCCTTATATTTATACTTGGTTTACATGGCACAATGGCGATGAGAGGCGGCGTTGGTGACAGACAAGAGGAAAATAGTTCTAAGATACTCGTCGGCCATGTCCTTCGAGATGCAGAAATAAGATACCCAAACCTGGAAAAATTCGCGTATGCCCTAATCATTGCAAACAGGAATCTTCGACATTATTTCCAAGGTCGAGTGGTGGTGGTATATACAGATCAGCCGTTAAAGAAAATATTGCATAAGTCGGAAGTGTCAGGACGACTAGTAGCATGGGCGATGGAGCTAACACAGTTTGTCATAGAATATCATCCCCGAACGACAATCAAGTGTGACGCCCCCAAAATAGGTATACATCTAGATGTGCTTAAAAAATTCAGTTTTTCAATTTTTTTACCGAACCGGTTGAAATCGATGCTGCCAGTGATGCTTTTTTTTTGCTTCTGTTTTTTTTAATCTGGAATTTTTCGGTTTTTTACATTTCGATCTTTAGTAGCGATAATAAAATTTTTGAATTGATGAAACCTAAAACTAAAAAAAATGAAAGTATAAAAGTTCCTATTTTTAATTCAGACTCGAGTGAGAGGAAAGAGAGAGAAAATCCCAGCTCCTATTTTATTTTATTTTTATTTTAGTGCTAAAATGATTAGTGCCGTCCAAAGATTAGTCCATGACAAAACTTGGTGAATGGTACGAGGAAGTTCGGATGCTATACTTTGTAGTAGTAGTTTGTATATATGATGATGATGATTTATGTTATGTTGATTTTAAGAAAAAAATTATTAAAAAAATATATAATCTAAAAGTATTTTGTAATCGAATTTGGATAAATTGAATCCATTTTTTTTATAATAATCAGTAATACTCTTAGTTAGTAGTCATTATAGTCATAATAATAATCATAATCATGTGAAATAAAATTATATAAATTGATATATTGGGTGTAAATTTTAAGAATTTATATATAATTCTAAAAAAATTAAAAATATACTATTTATAATTTTATAAGAGGAAGCAATTGTGCATGTTAGTATATTATGTATGACACGTTAAGCAAAAAATAAAACGCAAGTTAAATTACCGAAAAAAGTTGATCATATCAAGTGTGATGCTCCAATTCCATCAAATTCTTTAGTTATAATTTAAATTTTTTTTTTGTTAATATATTAAAAAAATTATTTAATTATTATTATTTATTAATAATTATAAATATTACCATGCATGCAGTATAATCGAAAACCGAACCGAAAAAAAAGCAGATTATTTTTTATGCAACCAAGTAATTGATGCTGCTTTGATTCTTATTTTTTCGGTTATTGCATGATTGATCTTGATTTTTTTTTTGATACCGATTAGGTTTTTAGCGATGAGCACCCCTATATACATCACCCATTTTGAGTCGTCAATAACATGGTACAGAAACAACTACAACTTTATTAATACAACATAAAAATCATGAGTTTAAATACAAATATTGCTATCTGACAATATTCACACCCAAATAAGTCCTCATTACAATTATTGGTACATTATTTTACAAAAATGGTGAGGACTATTAAACAACTTTCTAGAACCTTCATTCCATAACTTGACATTAGATTTCGCTACATTTTCGCCTCCGAGGAAAAAAAATGGAACAAAAAGGAAAATGGTGAACTCAACTAGCCCAGTAAAGAATATTATGACTAAGATAATATACAACAAATTATCATTAGTCTTCAACAGGGAAAAATCTGATAGAATATAATAGACAACAAATTTTAGATCAAAAATGCATGCGTGAAACAATAATCCATTAGAAGAAATCAAGTAGAGAATGAGTTCTACTATCTTCTAAGATTTAAAAGTCCATCATCAATATTTTATCCTGTAACAACAATCAATATACATCTTTAATCGAATATTCATCTTTGCACCATAGGCCAAAGATATTCATTTTATATCACCAATGGTTAGTGTTATTAAATCTCAACACTGCTCAATCTTTAGACTACGGGCCAAAGATATTCATCGATTAATCAACCATCTTTTACTACCACAGCCAAAGATATTCATAATACCATCATTTAGGGTGAGGATGATGAAAATATTTTAAAGAAAAGCGAATCCGGTGAAACAAAAGAACAAATATTAAGGATTCGATACTTTAAACAATCCGAGTTCAAAAATACTTCATAAATAATCATAGTGAAGTAAAATTCAAGAGTGATCAAAACATGGATACAATCAAAGCAAGTATCCATAATAGATATTTTGGACAAAATTAAAAATTTAATTTTTACGTGAATAATGCCGTATTCGTGAATAGTCTGCCATATCGTGAATAATTAATCGTATCGTGAATAAGTAACTCCGACACTAAAAGACAAGAATTTCACAAGAAAAATACTATCAATATTCCTAACGATAATGATATTGGAAGAAATAATATCATTTTAAAAAATAATATCCCTTACCTCGAAAAGAATAATACTTACGCCGAATATCGATATATAACAAGGAACTTGCATAGTATAACAAAATCAAAGTATCAAAATACTCACAAGAATACGCTTCGATAATATAGAGAGAAAAACTTGATTTACGGTGTGATTTTCAATTCTAACCTAAAGCATCCTATTTATAGAAAAATGCTTAGAACACCAAAGCAGAAAATTTAATAAAATATTAATATATATATATATACAAATTTCTTACGCCCACTTTCTTAGATCTGAATTCAACAATTTACATCACATGCAAGACCCACAATTAATGACAAAAACATTTTTCATAGTAAAAATAATTAAAACTTCCAAAAATCAATTATTTCAGAACTTCGAAACTTCAATAATTCATAATAAATAGCCCTTTTGTCAGAAAAATTCGAACCTTATGTTATTTTCATAGGAAATTTCATTCTCTACAACTTTGCAGAAGAAAGTTTTTCAAAATTCCAAATAGAAACTGACCGAAATCCACAAACGGGCGATTTTACAGGCTATAATCAAATTTCAGTTAAGAAATGGGCCCACAGACATGTTTAACATGTTTTAAACAACTTTTACAACAAAAATACTCCTCCTCCTCATATATTTATATATCCCACATTCATTGTAAAAATATCACCATTATTATATTATTAAAAATATAATAATATATTTAAATGAATTGTTTTATCAGAAAAGATAAAATATCAATTTTTCAACAATTGCCACTTTAAAATTTTCTCCATCTATATCCATATAAAATGAATATTTTCCTTATCATATAAATCAATAATTAATTATTCACAAATAATATTACGTAATCACAATATCGACAACTGTGCCGCTAGTTCAAAGAGGGGGCTTTCCAATAAGGATTTTTCCTTCTCTTGGCTGCAATTGATTAGGTGACCAAACCTCTCCTTAGACAAAACTTTCTAGACATTGCCAATAATGTTATCTAATAATATTATTCAAATAATATGAATTATTGATCTGATAATGAAAATACTATGTAGTGACAATTATTGAAACAACAATAATATAAAATATCAACGTAGCAATTATTGAATCAATAAAATAAAATATTGAACAGTAACTACTGTAACAATTATTAAGTAGTGCCTTCTTATGTAAGAATCAATAATTGGTGTAATACTGGTATGTACATCGTGTGTTTTAACCACCGGGTATTCCAACAATATTAAGCAGTAATAACTTCTGGCAGTTATTTATAAACAACTTATACTTGTCGTTTTTTCTTCATCCAATCGCTTTCAGTTATGGGGCCCACACAAGGTCTTTACAATCGTGCATTTATTCCCAAAGCGGTAAGAATATTCCACGACCAAAACGAATATTCTCCGACAACAATGAATATTTTATAACCACTTGCTTATTTAAAATATTTGCACATTTTACCCATAACTAACCACATTAATCAAATCAACCCTTACTATTTCAAAATAATAAATAGAAGAAATTTAATTTCATTTATAATAACTGGGGTCTTACAACCTCCCCTCCTTATGAAATTTTATCCTCGAAATTGACGTACGTACCTGGTGTTTTGAAAAGGTGAGGATAACTCTTCTTTCATTTCCGTTTCCAACTCCCAAGTCATTTCCTCAATAGCATGGTTCCTCCACAAAACTTTGACTTGTGGTATGACCTTTATACGTAAGACATGCTCCTTTCATCCAAGATCTTGTGGTACCTCCTCGTCGTTAAGTCTTCACCATATCTCATCCGATTCTAACTCAATAACGTGGTTCGGGTCTTTCACATATTTACGAAGCACAGATATATGAAAAACATTTTGAACACGAGACATACTTGGAGGTAACGCGAGTCTATATGCTACATTTCCTACTCAGTCAAGAATCTGAAATGGGCCAATAAATCGTTGATTGAGTTTTTCTCTCTTCCTAAATCTTGTAACTCCCTTACATGGAGCAACACACAACAATACATGATCCCCAATACTAAATTCCACGTCCTTTCGATGAAAATCCGCATAACTCTTTTGTTGATCCTGTGCCGTTTGTATACGTTGTCGAATTATTTGGATCTTTTCTGTAGTCATACGTACCAACTCTGGTCCCAACAATGTTACTTCACCCACCTCATCCCAACATACCGGAGAAACACTTTCGGCCCATACAATGCTTGAATGGAGCCACACCTATACTTGTCGATAACTATTGTTGTAAGAGAATTCCACCAATGGTAAATACTTATCCCAACTCCTTTGAAGTCTAAGACACGTAGTCTTAATAAATCTTCAAGAGTTTGAATAGTCCTCTCTCGATTGTCCCGTCCGCTTTGAGGATGGTATGCGAACCAATCAATCGTAAATCGTGCCCATAGCTTTTTGTAAACTAACCCAAAATCGTGAAGTGAATCTTGGGTCACGATCCAACTATGGATCTTGGCATGCCATGCAATCTCACAATCTCATTTAAATACATATGAGCAAGACGTTCGAGGAATAAGTCTCCGTATCGGCAAGAAATGAGCGGACTTTGGTTAATCTATCAACAATAACCCAAATAGCATTTACACCTTGAGAAACCGTGGTAAGACCCATGCTAAATCCATGGTAATGTGTTCCCACTTCCATTTCGGAATCTCAAGTGGTTACAATGGACCCTTAGGTACTTGATGCTCCGCCTTTACACGTTGACAAGTTAAACACCTCGAGATAAACTTTTTAATCTCTCTCTTCATATTGTTCCACCAAAATGTATGTCGAAGATCACGATACATTTTGGTACTTCCGATGGATTGCAAATGGTGTATTATGCGCCTCCATCATGATCTTGTTCTTTAAATCGAAATCGTTAGAACACAAAGTCCGGAGTGGACTCGAAGTATTCATTCTTCATCGATTCTTGCTTCTGGAATAGCACATTCTTGTACTTTCTTCTTCATACGCGATCGACCTCCGTGTTTGTGGCTTGAGCAACTTTAACTTTATCGATTAAAGTTGGTTCTATGCGTATACTTGATATCATCACACTCATTCCTGCATATGATCTTCTACTCAACGCGTCATCTACCACGTTTGCTTTTCTAGGATGGTATTGAATGGTGTGGTCATAATCTTTCAATGATTTCGAGCCAACGTCGTTCTTGCGTGTTGAGTTCCTTTTAAGTGAAGAAATATTTGAGGCTTTTTATGGTGCAATATATCTCCACTTTCTCCCCATATAGATAGTGTCTCCGGATCTTTAAGCCATGCGAACGATCATGCCGCTAACTCTAGATCATGAGTAGGATAATTCCTCTCATATTCTTTGAGTTGTCATGAGCATAAAGCTATGATTTTCCCATGTTGCATGAGAACACATCCTAACCCTTTGCACGAAGAATCGCCAGATAACAAATCCATCCGAACCGGATGGTATTGCGAACAGTGCCAAAATGAGTCTCCTCTTGAGCTCTTGAAACTCTTCTCACATTTTTCGCTTCCATACTAATTTTGTATCTTTCCGAAGTCACCGAGTTAGCTGAGTAGCGATTCGAGAAAATCCTTCCACGAATCTCCGATAATAACCAAATAAGCCGTAAAAACTGCAGTCTTGATCCACCAACTTCAATTGCTCCCAAATTTGTATTGCTTCATCTTCGTTGAATCAACAGATACTCCATGTTTTGACACCACGTGCCCAAGAATACTACCTCCTCAAGCCGAATCGCATTTCTTCAACTTGGCATATAGCTTGTTTTCCACGAAGCCTTTGGAATACCAAATTTCAAATGGTGCTCATGATCTTCACGGCTTTTGAATATATATGAGGATGTCATCAATAAAAGACAACAACGAATCCGATCCAAATATTCCTTGAATATCCGGTTCATCATATCCATGAAAGCCGTAGGAGCATTAAATCAATCCAAAAGACATGACTAAGAATTTATAATGCCCGCATCGAGTTCTAAAGCGATCTTTGGAATATCCTCGGTTCTAATCTTGGTTTGATGATATCCGTAATCGAAGATCGATTTTGAAAAGAATTGTCTCTCCTCAGTAATCGGGTCAAACAGTCATCAATGCAAGGTAGGGGATACATATTCTTGATGATGACATGCTTTAATTCTCGATAAATCAATACAAAGTCGCATACTTAGCTCTTTCTTCTTTACAAATAAAATAGGATCACCCCAAGAGATGTACTTAGGGCGAATGAAATCGATATCCAACAACTCCTCAGTAGTTGGACCTTTAACTCCACGAAGTTCAATAGAGCCATTCGATATGGGGTTTTAGAAATGGGCTTTATACTAGGTTCAAGATCAATAAAGAATTCAACTTCATGTTCTGGGGGTAGACCGGGAAGTTCTGCAAGAAATACGTCAGGAAATTTACTAACAACAGAAATATTATTCAAATCTTACGTGTCTTTATTCAAATCCATAACATGGGCTAAGAAAGCTTGACATCCGTTTTTTAATAAACGAATAGCTTTATGACTTGATATGACAGTGATTGATTTTAATGGTTTAGTCGCTTGAATTAAATACAACAAAGTTGGTTAGGAATATGAAAACTAACAACCTTACGAAAACAATCAATTTTGGCATGATGAGTAGTTAACCAATCAATTCCTAAAATCACATCAAAAGCAAGTATCTTGAAAGAGATGAGATCAACAGGTAATGTGATAGTGCCAACTTGGATCAAACAAGATTTATAAACAATGGATGTGATGAAAGTTTCTCTTAATGGAATCTCCTCATTTTAAAATCTCCCCCCGACTGACTTCTTTTATTTTCATGGCCATGATTACCACCGGAGTGGTTACTATTTTTGTCCGTATTTTTCTTCCTTCATTTGTTATCGTTGTTACGATGATTTCTTTATCCTTAGGTATGATCCCTGGTTGTTGTCCCTCGGTTGAACGTACTTTCGTTATCTCGCTTCTAACAATTGAGCCTGATTGACAACATCTGAATATAGAAAAAATTATAAGAAATGAGATCTTTGAGGTATCTTGGGTTTGAAACCTCTCGAAAACATCCGTGTCATACGTTCTTCATTCTCCACCAAATGAGGTGCAAACTGGATAACTCGCAAACTTTGCCTCGTCTTTAGACACCGTCGTGTTATTTTGTTCCAGGTCTAATGAACTCCACTTCCTTCATATAACGAATACTTTCGAGAAAGTACTTATCATTGAAAACTTTTGAAGCGTCTCCTAAGACATCTTTGAGTCTGCGGTGGATGGAAGTACGCTTAATGATTCCCACCAATGTCCGCTTCATTATGGAACATAAAGGTGGCGAATGGAACCTTTTGTTCCTCCGTGCATCCCAAGACATCGAATATCTTGGTGATTTGTTTGACCCACATTTCTGCCTTAATCGGATCCGACTTTCCCGAATTACGTGTGGTCCCAACTCTTTGAATCGCTTGGCGTTGATAAAGTGATAAATCGTGCGTTATTATCGTTTCCACTCATATTTTGTACACGAGTCTCCTCGTCGATTTTGCATGAACTGCAAAAAAGCTTCAAACATCCCGTCGTTCATCATCTCGCTCGATTGGTGTTGTTCATGGAGAACATTGCCACTGTTGCACGTTCTCTTTATTGGTGAGCAGCAAAGGTGTCTCCACGGTCTCATTTACTCCACTATTAACATTTTCAGTTGCCATTCTCAAATCCTGCCATAAAACAAGGGTTAATTAAAGAAATCAACATATCACATAATATCCCTATATACAGACCAACTAACAAATAAGCTTAGGTAGGACACACTAACGAAGGATTTACTCGTCTCTCCCCTCCTAGTTCTATTCCCCAATCTCCGCCATGATCATATCCTAAGCTCGATACCAATCATGTGACTCCCCAAAATAGGTATACATCACCCATTTTGAGTCGTCAATAACATGGTCTGTAAATAACTACAACTTTATTAATACAACATAAAAACTGTGAGTTTAAATACAAATATTGCCATCTAGATAATATTCACACCCAAATAAGTCCTCATTATAATTATTGGTACATTATTTTACAAAAATGGTGAGGACTACTAAACAACTTTCTAAAACTTTCATTCCATACCTCGACTAAGACTCGCCACATTCTCGCCTCCACGAGAAGAAAAAATGGAACAAAAAAGAAAAGGGTGAGCTCAACTAGCCCAAAAAGATTATTATGACTAAGATAATATACAACAAATTATCATTAGTCTTCAACGAGGAAAAATCTCGATGTAATATAATAGATAACAAGTTTTAGATCAACAAATGCAATGAAACAACAATCCATTAAGAAGAGTCAGTAGAGAGAATGAGTTCTACTATCTTCTATGATTTAAAAGTCCATCATCAATATTTTATCCCCAAATAACAATCAATATACATTTTTAATCGAATATTCATCTTTGCACTACAAGCCAAAGATATTCATTTTTGTATCACCAAATTAGTCATGTTCATCTCAACACCTATTTATCTTCAGACTACGGGCCAAAGATATTCATCGATTAATCAACCATCTTTTACTATGTGCCAAAGATATTCAAGAACACCATCATTTAGAATCGAGGATGATGAAAAATATTTTTAAAAAAGCGAATCCAAAGGAAACAAAAGAACAAATATTAAAGATTCGTACTTTAAAACAATCCGAGGTTCAAAATACTTCATAAATAATCATAGTGAAGTAAAATTCAAGAATGATCAAAACATGGATACAATCAAAGCTAGTATCCATAAAGGATATTTTGGACAAAAATGAAAATTTTATTTTTTTACGTGAATAGTCTTAGTATTTATGAATAAAGGTTATATATTCGTGAATAAATAGTCAGATATCGTGAATAAGTCTCAGATACGTGAATAAGAATTCAGACACTAAAAGACAAGAATTTCACAAGAAAAATACTATCAATATTCCTAAGTAATGATATTGGAAGAAATAATATCATTTTAAAAATAATATCCCTTACCTTGAAAAGAATAAGATTTCCATTTGGAATATCGGATATAATATTTGAAGGAACTTTAGACCGTATAACAACACTCAAAGTATCAAAATACTCACAAAATACGCTCGATAATATAGAGAGAGAAAACTTCATTTAAATTGTAATTTTCAATTCTAACCCAAGCACCCTATTTATAGGAAAATGCTTAGAACACCAAAGCAAAAAATTTAATAAAATATTAATATATATATATATATATATATACAAATTTTTTACGTCCACTTTCTTAGATCTGAATTCAGCAATTTACATCAGATGCAAGACCCACAATTAATGACAAAAACGTTTTTCATATTAACAATAATTAAAACTTCCAAAAATCAATTATTTCAGAACTTTAGAACTTCAATAATTCATAATAAATAGCTCTTTTGTCAAAAAAAATTCAAACCTTATGTCTTTTTCATAGGAAATTTCATTCTCTACAACTTTGCAGAAGAAAGTTTTTCCAAATTCTAAATGTAAACCCAATCAAATCCACAAAATCCAAGCGATTTTCTCGCTATAATCAAATTTTAGTCAAGAAATGGGCCCAAAGACATGTTTAACATGTTTTAAACAACTTCTGCAACAAAAATACTCTTCCTCCTCATATATTCATATATCCCACATTCATTATAAAAATATCACCATTATTATATTATTAAAAATATAATAATATATTTAAATGAATTATTTTATCGAGAAAAGATAAAATATCAATTTTTCAACAATTGTCACTTTAAAATTTTCTCCATCTATATCCACATAAAATGAATATTTTCTTATCATATAAATCAATAATTAATTATTCACAAACAATATTACGTAATCACAATATCGATGACAACTGTAGCTCCAGGAAGAGAGGGCTTTCCAATAAGGATTTTTTCTTCTACACAGCAATTAGGTGACCAAACCTCTCCTTAGAGCATGAACTTTCTAGACATTGCCAATAATGTTATCTAATAATATTATTCAAATAATATGAATTATTGATCCGATAATGAAAATATCGTGTAGTGACAATTATTGAAACAACAATAATATAAAATATCAACGTAGCAATTATTGAATCAATAAAATAAAATATTGAACGAAGAATTCACCGTAACAATTATTAAGTAAGTGCCTTCACGTAAAGAATCAATAATTAGTGTAATCTGGTGTCTTTTTGTGTTTTAACCAATAGGGTATTCCAACAAGATAACGATAACAACTACGCCAATTATTTATAAATAATTTATACTTGTCATTTTTTTTCATCCAATCGCTTTCCGTTATGGGGCCCACACACAAATCAAGGCCGTCATTTAATATTATTCCTCGACAAAGAAGAATATTCCACGACCAAACGAATATTCCCCGATAACAATGAATATTTTATAACCACTTGCTTATTTAAAATATTTACGCATTTTACCCATAACTAACCACATTAATCAAATCAACCCTTACTATTTCAAAATAATAAATAGAGGAAATTTAATTTCATTTATAATAAACTGGGGTCTTACATCAAGGGTCAGGCATTGGCAAACTTCATCGTGGAATGCTCTTTCACTAACGAGCACGTAAACACGGTGATCGAAACTCGCAAGTGGTCGACCTCGTGGGCGTTATCGTGGATGGATCATCGACTTCGGACATCGATGGAAGCGAGGGCCATTCGACAAATCCGAAGGGTTCAAAGTTCAAGAAGCGATCCGATTTCGATTCAAGGCCACAAACAATCTAAAGCAATAGTACGAGGCTATACTAGGCGGGCTCGACCGGCCCGAAGCACGGAAGATGCAGATTAGTCATCTACAACGACTCGCAATGGTGGTAAAGCGATTTATCGGGGAAATATGAGGCTCAGGGGGCGAGAATGGAAAAATATCCGGCCGAGGTAAAAGATAAACTCACATACTTCACATCACACGGTTGTCGGGGTGGACCAACCGGATAATACAATGAAGCAGATGCCCTAGCGAGATTAGCAACCAAAGCAAGCTCCTTCAATCGGATCGGTATACTTGGAGGTTCTAGAATGACCCAAAGGTTCCAAAGACGGAAGCTATAGTCAGGACCGATTGACCATTTTCTCACGCCTTATATTTCCTACTTGGAAGATGGGATCCTCCCTTCGGACCGAATACTAGCAAGATAAGTCAAACACCGAAGCTCAAACTTTGTCCTCATCGATGGGGATCTATCTGAAGGGCTTTTCAGCTTCTCCCTACTCAATGCTTAACTCCCTCAAGGTACTATATACGCAGAGAAGTACATGAAGGGATTTGTGGGGGATTACATGGGGCCAAGTCACCAAGCGCGCACAAGATTTTGAAGCGAGGGTATTCTTGGCCGACTATCTACACCGAGGCCAAGGAATTAAATCCGGAAGGTGTCCCAAGTGTCACCGAACAACACTATCCCACATCAACCTCCAAGAGTCAGATTCGGTCTTATCCCCGATTCCCTTTGCTGTATGGGTAATCGACATCCTAAGGCCTCTGCCGAAAGCCAAGGGACAAGTTAGCATGGTGATTGTGGCTATCGACTATACCACTGCAGAAGATCACCGAACAAGAATGTCTGAAATTTTTTAAAGAAGGAATCGTTTATCGTTTGATGATTCGATGGCGATGGTCTCTACGATAATGGCGCATAGGTTTGTGGGGTCAAGTTCGAGGGCTTCACGAAGGAGTTGGAATTCAAATCATGCAAGACCTCATTTGCTCATCCTCAATTGAATGGTCAAGTGGAAGTGACAAACCGAACCCTGCTCAACGGGATAAAACGAAGGTTGGATAAATTGAAGGGTCGGTGGCCCGAAGAGCTACTAATTATTTTGTGGACATATCGGACTACTCCGAGGACAACAACCCGAGACTCTCCGTTCAGATTGGCATACGAGACCGATGTACTCATACCAGTTGAGATCGGATCCCTCACTCTTCGAGTCAGTCAGTACAAAGAGCTATTCCGACGCCCCCAAAATAGGTATACATCACCCATTCTGAGTTGTTAAATACATGGTACAGAAATAACTTCAACTTTATTAATACAATATAAAAAATACGAGTTTAAATACAAATATTGTCATTTAGACAATATCCACACGCAAACAAATCCTCATCACAATTATTGATACATTGTTTTACAAAAATGGTGAGGACTACTAAAAAACTCTCTAGAACCATCATTCCATACCCCTCACTCATACTACTACATTCTCGCCTCTCCACGAGAGAAGAAAAATGGAATAAAAAGGAAAAGGATGAGCTCAACTAGCCCAAGAAAGAATATTATGACTAAGACAATATACAACAAATTATCGTTAGTCTTCAACAGGAAAAATCAGAGAATACATTAAACAACAAGTTTTTGATCAATATTATAATGAAAAATAATAATTCATAGAAGAGTTACGTAGAGAATGAATTCTACTATTATCTATGAATTTAACGAGTCCATCAACGATTTTTATCCCTCAACAACATCAATCAATGCACATCTTGAATCATATATTTATCCTTGCACTATGAGCCAAGGATATTCATCGATTAGTCATGTTCATCTCAACACTGTTCATCTTTTGCACTACGGGCCAAAGATATTCATCATAAAATCGTTAATCTTTGCACTACAGAGGCCAAATATATTCGGTTATATCATCATTTAGGATCGAGGATGATGAAAAATATTTTAAAGAAAATGAATCCAAAGGTGAAACAAAAGAATAAATATTAAGGATTAAGTATTTCGGTTTATTCATGTCCAAGAATACCTCAATAATAATTTTAATGGAGTAAAATTCAAGAATGATCAAAACATGGATACAATCAAAGCTAGTATCCACACTAGATATTTTGGACGAAAACAAAAAATTTAATTTTTCCGTGAATAGTCTTAGTATTCGTGAATAGTATCGTATCGTGAATAAGACCAGTATACATGAATAAGAACCCCCCACACAAAAAGTTCTAAATTTGATTAAAAGGTCAAATCAATATTTCGGCATAATGATATTGAAGAAGATAATATCATTTAAGAAGAAAATAACATCCCTTACCTCGTAAAGACAGTACTTCTAGTTGAAACACCGGATATAGAAGTCAACAGAAGTCGCAGATAAAACCTTGAAGGGGTCTTGATAGGGACAGATCGAGTGGGTCGTTTGTTTAGTTGCTTGAGCCGTGCTCTTTTGACCATGGACGTGAATAAGCCGCAGAAAGAAGTCAAGCCCAAGCGTGATCCCGATCTCCTGGCACAAAGCAATAAAGGAAACCAGGTGGATATACGAGTTTGGCACGAGTTGTGCGAACCCGATTCCAACGAAACAAAGAAAGGAGGAGATGAAGTCATGAAGAGGAAACCGAACCCCATACTTCAAAACGTACAGGGGAACGACCACCCACTCGCCTTCGAGTCTCCAAAACATTTTTTCTCCGGAGGTGGGTACCCGAAGCTTGTATTCTTTGGGGATATTGAAGATGGTTTGGATGTCAGAAATTTGTGCAGGAGAGACAGTAGATGAGGTGTTGATGTGGGAAAACTCCGTCTTGGAATGATAAGCGTTTCGAATTCGGGCCTCAACACTTATCGGAGTGGGAGAAACAGTAAGAGTGGTGGATTCAGGTGGTGGTGCAGGAAGGTCCACCGGGACGAGATCGGTGGAGAGTATGGAGGTAGGAATGGGGGAATCAACGATGTTTGGGGTTTGTTCAGCAGCAGAATCAGCCATTGTAGGAAATGCTAGCAGGAATGAGCTCAAAATCAAGGAGGAACTAAGAGCGGAGTACTCGCCAAAAATTGCTCTTGCCGGAAAGTTTGAGAGAGATTTTAAATTGAAAGGCTGGGAAAGGTGATAGTGATTGACGGAAGGGGGTTTTTATAGGTGTAGTCACACGTTACCCAAGGGCGGCTATTAAATGCTCAAGGTGGGACCAAGCCATGGAAAGGCGTCTGACGTTTGAAACGAGGATGACCAGTTTGGCTTCCCCTGCACAACTCATCATTAAATTGTCTTGACATTTCAGTATATGACCTTTTCAAGTCTCCGATTATAATTATATTACAATCAGAGACTGGGGGGCAATGTTCGGGAGCATTTTAACGACCTTCACGTGGGCCAAAGGTCTGACATTAGAAAGAATTTATGAGTCCGTTGGGCCGAAGCCCACGGTGAGGTTGGGGGTGTTAGGGTCGGCGTTCGAGTCCTTTCGGGCCGGAGCCTCACCTTAGGGGATACTCTTTTGGTTGGTGTCCAGTCCTTTGGTAGGATACATTACCTGTCGTGTGGAGTTCGGTCTGGTCTTGAGTCCTTAGGTAGAAGCCTGGACTGATGGTGAGATTGTTTGGGCCTGCACAGTGGGCTTTCCTGCGTGCAGAGTTCAGGATCCTAATCATAATTGAATAAGGTAACTCTAAAGGTAATGGTTGGATTAGATTCCACTTGCACCTTTTAAGGAGATTGTGTTGGACCCAAGTTATGGTAACTACCATGACTAGGAGTCCTAATCTAACTCGGAGAAGTATTCTAAAGGTGGTGAGCACTATAAATACAAGGTCAAGGTTATAATTAACGAGTAATACCTACTTTTGAAAGACTAAACACTTAGCCTCCATTTGTTAAACCTTGTGAACTACCAGTCTTATTCTTACACCTGAAATTTATCTCCGGCCAAGATGCGTCAAACTTTTATGTGATCATTATTGTATGCGAGGTTAGCATAAATTACGTGATTGGACGATGTCGGCAAAACTTGGCGTTAACACATTTATACATATATGTCCCATATATATATATATATATATATATATATATATATATATATATTTCCCGGAGATTAAGATAGATGGAGATTTCTAAATCACAGCCTCACTGTAGATATCATTTTCTAATTGGCTGCAGCCTGTGAGTAGATCTTATATATATATACTTGCAAGAATAGTGACGGCTACTCTCTTCTGGACCTCATACTTAAAAAGATGGAATTAAATAATTGAGAGATCAGAGAGATGGACCGTATAATTAATGACTCTTAATACAAATTAAAAATGATATATTTGCTGCGGAGAGTCATCCATCCAGCCATCATGAGAGCTGGGTGAACAATGAATTATAAAAGCTGGTTAACAACGAAAGTTTGAATATAAAATTTGAAAATAGATAAATTAAAAATAAATGTCTAATTAATATAAGCAAGTCCTAAATTTGTTGAATAATTTAGTTTTTAGGTAAGCAATGACTTTACTTCCTATAAGGAATTATCTAGTAAGATGCAAAAATGACGCAATTTTGTAAGCTTTGGGCCTTTTAGAATTGAAAATATATGAATAAATTTGTCAAAATGCAAAATTTAATCTTCACAGAATGATAATAATAATAATAATAATAATAATAATAATAATAATAATAATAATAATAATAATAATAATAATAATAATAATAATAAAAGATTCTCAGGTTAGACAGTGACATTGTGTATATAATTTCTTGGGGAGATATTGTTAAAAGCATACAATTTACGGTCCAATTTGTAGCGACTAAAGTAGTCCAGAAGATCTAAGATGATTAGGTTCTGTTTGTCATAGCTAGGATATATAGTAGCTTAATATTCTCATCAAGAACTTATGTATGCTTACGAGAATTATATTTTTATGTATTATTTTAAAACTATTAATTATAGAATTATAATTTTAAAATTATAATTATAATTTCAAGACTATAAACTATTTTATAGTCACTAGACTAATAAATTTAAAAACAAATAAAATTCTTAAAATTAATAATCATATCTCAAATATAATCTTTGCAAACAAAGTCACACATAGTATAATATATAAGATGGCATACAAAGCACCTTAATGTACCGTCAAACTTTGAAATTAAGTTATCTAAAATCATGTCATAGCATTCATTAAAAATTAATCAGGAGTGAGTGGAGTAGGTTTTATATATATTTAGAATCACAAAATCGTATCTCTACAATGTATTATAACTTTATATGCTCAATTATTATGGACCGACAAATACATAAGCGTTATATATATATAAAAGTTTACGCATTGTTTTGAGAGCAATTTATTAGTTAAGTTTAGCTGAGGTATGCTATGAAATTTTTTCAAAATAATTTTCTTTCTTTTTTGTCCCGCAAACACTAACCTAGTTTGAATTCATTAAAATTGACCAATTTTAGAATCATAATTTATCACATGTTCTTTTAAATATCGGTAAATAGATTATAACCGTAACAAATTAACTTCGTTTAATTTATTACATCCAATTTTTAAAAATTAAAAAAATATAAATAAATTTGCCTAAATATTAATTCTAAAATTAGTCAATTCAACCAAAAAAATAAAATAAAACTTAGTCAATCTTTACGGGACAAAGGGAGTATTTTTAATGTTTTTTCTTTTTATAAAAAACATCTAATTTTATTGATGATAACAACATATATATTTAGGGAAGTGATATTTTTAAAAAAAATAATAATATTTTAACGTCTTCCACATAATTAAATACGTATTTACGTGAAGGAGTAAATATTCTTGAAAAAATAGCAATGAATTCTTTTAGATGGATATAGAAATTGGACATGAATATAAGACACGAGTGTATTTGAATTTCATCTATTTGTATTTTTTTTACTATTGAGGGTCAAAATACAAATAAATAAAATTTAAATACTCCCATGTCCAATTTTCAAGATAGAATTTTTGAATAGCAATTCTCTATGAGATCATTATTATTGGCATCTTTCTAGATTTTGATCGAATCTCAAAACGAGAAAGACCTAATTGCCTTTTATGGTACACATAAAGGAACATAGATAAGAGTAGAATAAATGGGAAACACTATTATTGAAGAAGATGGTCTCTCTAGCTAGTGATACATGATACATATATAGTGCCTTTAATTTACTTTAGTTTCCTTACTAGATATAAACTCGCCCCTTACAGCGAAATTATTTATTTTATTAATAATAAATTTATACGTGTAATTACAAAATTAAAATACAATAAGAAGATGGTAGATTATTATGTAATGATCAAATTTTGATAAAGATATGTTGTATAGAATTGGGTAACAATTGTGTGTGTGTGTATATATATATATATATATATATATATATATATATATATATATATATATATATATATATATTAGGCTCTAAAAGCGAACCTTAAAGAGCGAACCAAAAAGCGCGTCGTCTTTTTTGGTGTCTATGACAGTTTACTCGATCAGTCGCCATAGCCATGTAGTCTTTGGTGACCAGATTGAGCGAAATCATTATATAGACACCAAAAACTGACGATTATCTTTGGTTACATTTCTTTAAAGTTCGCTTTTAAACCTCTTCGTATATATATATATATATATATATTAATATTTTGATAAAAATATTTATAATGTAACCAATAGAGTTAAAATGGGTACCTCTTGCATTCTAAAAGCACTAATAAATATTTAGAAAGTGTAATGCACAATGTCATCGAAGTTGTTATATTGATCGATTATTAGTGGCATATTTGAAGTCCATTACATATTACACAAACCTCACCAAGCCTCAAATATCCGGCACATGTATTGATGCATTTTAAAGAGTCCATGTCTCAGATCGCTTCTTGCACCCCGAGAATTCAAACATTGAAACGAAAGGAGAAAGCAGATAAAGAATGTATCGATTCTGATCCTGGACCTTGGGAAAATTACATGTTAAACAAATATCGTGTCCAAAACATAGTAGTATATAACATCGTGTCATCATAACACAATGTTATAGTTAAAAAACGAATACATTGTCTCATTAGTTTTTTATCCATTTTTGCAATTATCCACAATATTAACATAATGCCAAAAAACTATTAATGATGATGAAAATGATTTACCGGATCTTTAGTACTTAACAAATCATGCAAAACTACAATCCAGATAATGAAATACAATAGATGAAGAAGCCATAAATATAAACACTGTGAGATATAGTCCACAAAATGAAGTCATAGCCCCTCCCATTGAATGCATTGTCACCATAATTTGAAGGTATCCAGATATATAAGTCATTTGCACTTTCAAAAGTATTTAGAATTGTTTGTACGTTGCATGAGTTGTTGCATAATAGTTGGTATGTATTTATATGTAGAAATTAGGTTAATTAACGGAGAATAATGATAATAGCTCAATTTCGGCTGAATGAAGTCATAGCCCCTCCCATTGACATTTTGTTGGCATTACTGTTCCGTCAGTCCAATTTGACCTCAACCCGATAATTATTATTTTAAACTTATTTTAAAAATAATTTATATTTTAAAATATTAAAATTTTGGGTTGGGTCAAACTGGATCGGGTTGGGTCAAAATAAATCGAGTTGAGGTTAAATTGGGCTGAATGAACAAAAAATGCCAACAAAATGTCATTTTAAGGACATAACTGACAATAATTAAACTTTAGAGACGACTTTAAAAATGGGTGGTAATTTGGAGGATGTAAGTGTCATTCGTAATAATGATAATATCATAAAGTAGTGCTTTTAAAAGATAATAATTAAATTAAAAAAGAATAATATCGAATGGATGACATTACCAAAAAACAGGTTTAAATTTATAGTGATTTGGGGATTATAAATTCAAAATATTAAATTAGTAATGATAATATTAAAGCAGATTAACATTATCAAAACAATTTAGATTTGTAGTGATTTATAGGATTATAAAATTAAAATATTAACGTGAGATTAAAAAGTAGTGATTTTAGGAGATAATAATTAAAGTAACGATAATATAAAAAGCCGATTTAGATTGAAAATGTAGTAATTTAGGAGATTATAAAATCAACATAAATGCGTAAGTTATGATTGATATTATTTGTTATTTTAAATGTTTTAAAATCGTATAATATTATATTTTAATATAATTATAAATGGTATAATATTACGTTGTAATATAATTTAATTAACAATGATAATATTTACACAGTTTAGATAGGTGGTGATTTTGTTATTTTGTTATATACGTGTATTATAATATTTTACCTTACATGTATTCTATAATTTATGGTATAATATTAGAAAAATAGTGATTTTAGGATATAATAATTATGTTTTAAAAAGTAGTAAGTTATGATTGATATTATTTGTTCTTTTAAAGCAGTATAATATATTTGTTGTAATATAATTATAAATTTTAAGACTGACTTATTATAAATAAAATTTAATTTTCTCTATTATCTTGAAATAATAAGGAGTTAATTTGATAAAATATTTTGGTTATGGGTGAAATGTGCAAATTTTGCAAAATAAGCAAGTGATTATAGAATATTCATTTACATTTGAAATATTAGTTTGGTCGTCGGAATATTCTTATTATCGGGGAATATTCATACATTGCCAGTAGCGACCATTTATGGACCCCATAACGAAAAAGCGGTTGGATGAAGAAAAAGCGATAAAGTATGAGTTTTTTATAAATAGCAGGCGTAGTTATTACAAATTAACATTTGTTGGAATACCCGGTGGTTAAAAATACATTAATATGCGTGGTTGCGTGATGACACGGTATTGCACAATATTTTTTAATTATTGATCCTTACGTAAGAGCCTTTACTTCGATAATTATTACGATTAATTCTTCGCTTCAATATTTTATTTATTGATTCAATAATTGCTGCGTTGATATTTTATATTATTGTTGTTTCAATAATTGTCACTGCATGCATGATTTTCTCATTATCATATCAATAATTCATATTATTTGAATAATATTATTAGATAGCATTATTGGTGTCTAAAAAATTCTGTCTAAGGAGAGGTTTGGTCACCTAATTGCATGCGCGCATGAGAGAAATCCTTATTGGAATGCCCCTCTTTTCACAGGAAGCGCTTTGGTTGTCATTATTGTGATTCTATAATATTATTTGTGAATAATTAATTATTGATAAGGAAATATTTATTTGATACGGATATAAATGATGAATTTATTTATTTTATGTGGTTATAATTGAAGGAATTAATGTTGAAGTGTTTTATCAGTATTTTTATCGGAATTGAGGTATTAATAATCAAATCAGTATTTTTACGATATATTGCGTGAGTTATAATTTTTAATCCGACTGTTGGAACATTGTGATTTTTGGATATGTTATACATATATAAGTTGAGTATATGTCCACAAATTTTGAACCGTTAAAAATGAATGAATGAATGATTTGTTATGAATTTTAAGAGATGACTGATTTTGAAATTAGGTTTATAAATGATTTTGGTGGAAAATTCTAGAATTGAGTGGGCCCCACTTGTGATTGGTGAAGAAATGTCTTTGAATTTTATTTCAAATGTGGTGGGTGACAATAGTAGCGAATAAAGCCATCAATAAGCAGAAAGTCAAGTCAGCTTCTTTGATCTTAACATTTTTTTTATAAATAGGGCTAAGTTAGAATTGAAAATCACACCGGAAAAATAAGCTCTCTCTTTCTCTATATATTATTGGCGTATTTTGTGAGTATTTAGATATTTGAGAGTTGTTATTCAAGACAAGTTTCATTCGACATTACTTGACCTTTCCTTGGAAATCTTTTGATTCTTTGAGGTAAGGGATATTATTTTCTTCTTAAATGATATTATTTTCTTGAATATCATTATCTTTGAGATATTGTTATGAATTTTATTGTGGAATTTTTACCTTTTTTGTGTGGGGTTACTATTCACGTGTCTGATCTTATTCACAAATACAGACTATTCAAAAAATGAAATTTTCTCTTTTCGTCCCAGATGTCTTTTTTTGGTTCTTATCTTTGATTGTATCCATGTTTTGATCTTTATTTTTTGAATTCTACTTCACACTTGGTTATTATGAAGTATTATTGAATTTGGATAAACCAAAATACAAATCCACAATATTTGTCCTTTTGTCTCAATTGGATTCGTTCTCTAAAATATTTTTCATCATCCTCAGATCCTTAATGATGATATTTGATGAATATCTTTGGCACTTGTAGTGCAAAGATGAATGATTACTGATGAATATCTTTGGCTCAGAGTCAAAGATGAGCAGTGTTGAGATGAACATGACCAATTTGGTGATACAAATGAATATCTTTGGCCCGTAGGTGCAAGATGAATATTTGATTCAAGATGAATATTGATTGATGTTCTGAGGATAAATTATTGATGATGGACTTTTAAATTCATAGATGATAATATATTTCATTCTCTCTTTAACTCTTACAATGAATTGTTGTTTTATTGCGGTTGTTGATCTAAAACTTGTTGTCGATTATATTCTATCGATTTTTCCTGTTGAAGACTAAGGATAATTTGTTGTATATTATCTTAGTCATAATATTCTTCTTGGGCTAGTTGAGCTCACGCTTTTCCTTTTGTTCCATTTTCTTCTCGAAAGCGAGAAACATAGCGAGGAACCAATCGGAGTATAGAGTGATGGTCCTGAAGCAGTTGTGTTAGCGATCTCACTATTTTTATAAAATAGTGCATCAATAATTATAATGAGGACTTTATTTGGGTGTGAATATTGTCTAGAAGATAATATTTGTATTTAAACTCACAGTATGTGTTGTTGTAGTTATTTCTGTACCATGTATTTGGCGACTCAGAATGGGTTGGATGGAATGGACCTATTTTGGGGGCGTCACATAAATGGTATAATATTATGTTGTATTAATAGAAATAAAATTAGGTTAAATAACGGAGAGTAATGATAATATAACAAAGTAGTGATTTTAGGATATAATAATTAAGTTAGAAATGATAATATCAGAACAGTTGACATTACCAAAACAATTTAGATTTATAGTGATTTATGAGATTATAAATTTAAAATATTAATTTGGGATTAAAAAAGTAGTGATTTTTAGGAGATAATAATTAAATTAGTATTGATAATATTAGAAACAGTTAACATTATTAGAAACAGGTTTAGATTTGTAATTTGTTATTAAATATTATTCCATGCCATATTTGAACCTCATTAAATGTGCAAATTAGGGTTCGCATAACCTAATGGAATGAAGATGGAAAATTGAAATCGAAATAAATGTCTTATATATATTCTAGGGATAAGCCTCCACGTGTCCATTTGAAGCGGAAGACTTAAATGGAGGCGGCTCGTTTTGGGAATTGATTGAGGGATTGGATTGGTGGCTTTAGAAGGCGCGAGGCAATATGGGCATTATTACAATGACTAAAGGGTTTTTTCGGAATTTTCACGAAATCATGTGCCTTCTTGCATGACTACTTTCGAGAGAACCTATAAATACCCCTTCCATTCCATTGGAAAAGGGACCTCTCTTGAACCTGACTTGGACCACTTTTGGTGACTTAAAAACTTGGATTTTTCCACCTAAAAAGCACTAAAGAGTTTAGACTTCTCTTGGACTCAAGACTTGGACTCTTGGAAGATCGAAAGAGACCACTTTTGGTGACTTAAAGGCTTGGAGATTCCACAAAAAGCACCGAAAAGGGTTTGGACATTCTCTCGACTTGAAGGACTCGAAGGCTCTTGGAATCCTGTTACCTAACACGGTTCCGGATTCTAGGAGTTACGCCACTTAGCGTCGTTAGATGTCGCCCACTGTCGTTCTCCCTCTTGATCAATCAATCGATTCAGTACTTTTAGTGGATTTCTCTCTCCTCGACCCGACACGAAACCCCAACCTAGCAGTCTGATTTCGCTTGCCCACATTCTTTAAGCGGCGACTCTGGCTGGGGAGGTGTAGAATTAAATGAAGGTATGCCTGACTTCTTCAAGTGGGAGAACTACGGGAAGAACCACTTCACCAACAAATAGCATTACCTCATGGGGATCCGGTTCAAAGGCGAAATAACTTTCGAAGCATTCAAAGTATGAATCTGGATTTTGACCAACCACTTATTAAAGGCGGCTTGGAAGGGAGTTCAACATCACTATCATGGCGATCAACAACAAACCAACGCGAGAAAGGCGAAGGCGAGGATGCAGTGGAGAACAAATGAATGTTGTGCTGTTGGAGATGCTCAAAACATTGAAGGAAGCACGGGAAGGACAAGGTATGATGATGGCCATGATCTTTGGAGATCTGAAAGGAAGCGAAGAGATGTGGAATTTCCACCGACGGTTGATCTGAGATCCACCTTGAGGCCATGTTCCCGAGCAATTCGCATGGAGAACAAGTAGGAGTGGAGGACAACAACAATGGCGGCAACAACAAAGAGAACAGTTGTACCTCCGTTGGCGGAAAAGTCGATCGGTTCGATAATCAACTTGGAGCTCGAGCGGTGGTGGCGGGCCCTGACTAGGTTGGAAGCAAGCCCGACCTCGAAGCGAACATCATCCCATCATTTTCACGGTCTGCGAATGCCAAACATTCAAGCGATGTCCGGTGAGTGAGCAATGACTTCCACGATGCGGTTTATGCGTGATCTGGCGTGCATCGACCAACCTCTCTACCGTACACATTCTGCGTCTGCGGCGGTATATCACAACACCCCGAGAGAGTTCACGCCCATGCGAAGCGATGCGTGGCGAAGGATGATATGATCGGCGTGATCGATCAACCCAGCGACGACATCTCGACCCTCGGAGTTAGACTTTACTCCTCCTTACCTGCTTGGCACATTCGGAGCAACTTACCCAGCGGGGTATATTGAGCACCACCGCGGTTTCAAAAATCTGATGGGGAGAAAGGAAATGCGGAGAACACGTTGCGGAGTTAAGTGAAATCGATGTCTCCATGGCTAGGATATGATGAAGTAAACAACCACAACTTGTTGATGAGGGAATTCAACAAGACTTTGTGGATAGTGCCTTGATTGAGTACTACAATTTGGAAAGGATCGATCCGTGATTGGGATGATCTAAAATTGCAATTTTTAAGAAATTCTTACTATAATGCGAAGCGGTAACCATCGTAGAGCTCATGCGATTCAGCGAAAAGCGAGCGAGGCTGTCGAGATTATGTGGATAGGTTGAGGGCCAAACACGAAGTGTGCGAGCGATTGAAGAAAAGAACTTGGTTAGCATATCTGACAATGGTGCTTTAGGCGCGCTTGAGCCCGCTCATCACGAGGCTTGTGATTCCTTCCATGAATCTCTCATCTTTTGCACAAGACTTGGGGAATCATGACATTTCCACCAGTCATGCGATGGATACATGGAAGAAGCGAGAGGGCGACAAGCTGTGGCTTTAGTGGATTCTCGATCAAAATCACAAGGCGAGAGGAGAAGAATGAGAAATTTGAGCAAGCGGAGAGAAAAAGCGAGGGACAAGTATCTTAGAATGCCGATTCAGGAGGCTATCACGTCACGGCGAGAAAGGCGTTGAGGGAGCTTTGTCTGAAACAATGGGTCGATGCTGAGTAGTGAAACCTCGAGGCCCCGGTCGGTTATGGCGAAGAAATGAAAAGAAGATCGAGACTTACATGTATACCACCGTCGCGCGGGCATTCCACTATGGTTTATTACGATCTACGGAGGATATACCATGAGAAAGCTGGCGGTGGGAGATTGAACTAGGAGAAAAGCGTGCAACACCATCACCCGTAGTGCGATCACGTAAGTCGAGAACTCAAATATTGGCTCTACGTACCATCGAACAAACTTTGAACTACGGATGAATTAAAATCCACCCAGATGGTGGTCCACCAAAATGTAGGTTTAAGTCCTGCGGAATATCCTTTGCCAAGTAAATTGGATGACCCGAGGAGGAGGCCTGAGGTGTGAAAAAAAAAAAACCCACCCAGATGGTGGTCCACTCTAAGCAATGGTCAAGTCCTCTTAGGCGCACTTTGCCAAAAATTGGGCGACCAGTGGCGAGGCACCGATTTCAAGTCCTCGTGGTGCCTTTGGATGACTCAAGTGACGAAATTGGATGACTTTCAGTGGCGAGGCACCCGATTTCAAGTCCTCGTAGATTACACTTGCCAAAATATTGACGACCAGTGACGAGGCACCCATTTTCAAGTCCTCGTGGTACACTTGCCCGAAATTGGGCGACCAGTGACGAGGCACCCAGGTGTTACACTTTATCATCAAAAGTGAATGAGGCACTTTGTTATAAGCCCTCGGACACGAAAAAGTTACACTTTATCTCTAAAAGTGGTGAGCGTTATGCTTTCACCAAAAAAAGCAAGATTTATTATATATGAAATGTTATGCTTTTCGTTAAAAACAATTTTATTATCAATAAATTGACAAACTTTCACTTATACTTGAGCGCTTTTTTTTTAAATTTCTTAAAAAAAAAAAAAAAAAAAAGAAAAGAAAAGTATAGATTGAGTGTTAGTTTGTATGAAATAAATGTACATGATTTTTTGATCTGAGAAATGAAAAGAACTACTGACGATTCATGATCGAAGGTCGTGACACATCGAAATTGAAAGATAGAGGAATACCTAAAGCTTGGTCTTGAGGCCATCGGGTCTTCGATCTTGTCGATAGATCTTGAGGCTATTATCGGGCCTTGATCTTATTAGGCCTTGAAGCTATCAGCGAGTCTTCAACCTTATCGGCCCGAGGACTTGAGGCTATCGGGCCTTGAAGCTATCGAACCTTCCGCGAAATGTTTGGTTCTCGATGACTTCTTGATTCCAAAGAAGAGGAATTTCAAGAGATGGTAAGAAAGATTAGATCGAAGATTTTCAAAATATCCGGAGAGCTCCTCAAGGCTCGCCGCTTCAGGGTTTGCTCCTGAGGTTCCTCTCTCTAGGACTTTCGTTTTGAGGATTGCAAAACATCAAGCCCATGAAGTGTTGAACACTTTGGAATCGAAGACTTGACAACACTTATAATATTTTGCGCGATCATCTCACCAAAGGCGTGACTCACCTGCGAGGGGCAAATACTTACTAGAAGAGGGCATAGACATCCTCCAGAGTAAAGGTGCATTCACCCCAACGGTGATGAATATGTAGGTCTATTGGATATGAATGTTCTACATGCATTTGGATCTGAAAGTTATCCACATAATCGGCATTCTAAGTAGGCTAGTCGATCGATGTTCTTTATTCTTGAAGGTGGTTAGATGAATCGGACAAAGTCATCCCAACTTCCATAAGTAGTTGGATATAGAAACAAGCCTTCCTTGGTGGAGGAAAAGTTATGCAGGCATAAGTTTGGACTTGCTTCCAAAAGGCAGCGAAAAAGACGAAGGAGGAACCCTTTCCCGATCATTGAAAGCAGGGGCCTCCTTGGTTGTTCCCAATCTGCAGAATGTTCAACGAGGGAGGGCTGCAAAAAAAAAAAAGAGTTGACGTAAAGGGATCTAAAGAAGCGAGGAAGGGGCGTCGAATAAAATACTTGAGCTCGAAATGCTCACCATGCGAAGAGGAATATCCAGGAGTAAAGCTTGAAAACACACGAAAAGAAGATGAAACAATGTCGAGAAAGAGTTAGGGTTCACCCCCCAGGGT
This sequence comes from Panax ginseng, assembly GCA_020205605.1. NCBI lineage: Eukaryota > Viridiplantae > Streptophyta > Magnoliopsida > Apiales > Araliaceae > Panax > Panax ginseng. Next base: position 125,870,246 of record CM035144.1, read on the forward strand.
TCGGCTCCACAGGGGTTCGGCTCCTGGAGGCGGTTTCACTTCATCTAGAGCATTTTTCTTCCTTCGTGTTCTTCGATGGGCCAAGCGTCAAGTCTTTCTTTATTATCAGGGAAAAAAACCAAGATGTAATCAAGGTAATGGGGCTCGGAAGACAAAAGAAAGATTGGGGAGTCTAAAAAAAAAAAAAAAAAAATTGTGGGTTCCGCCCCCACAGGTTCGACCATGTTGGCTTTGTAGGTCTCTCTCGCTAACCGTTTTGATATATTATGGGCTCCAAAACTCAAGCAGTCAAAAGTTATGATCGAAATAGTAGTTCTCTTCTCAAAAACTTCATCTTTTTCATTAAAACTTCATTTTCCCATAGGGTTCAGCCATGTTGCCTTAGGCTACCTAGGGTTGACCCGTATTGGCTTTATAGGGCTCGTCGATATCTTCGTTTTGATATATTATGGGCCCCAAAACTCAAAACGAGTCAAAATTTATGATTAAAATAGTAATTGCTCCTCCAAAACTTCATTGTTCCCTAGGCCATGTTGCCTTAGGCCACCTAGAAGCGCGACCATGTTGCCTTAGGCCACACAGAAGTGACCGTGTTACCTTAGGCCACACATGGGTCGTTCTTTTCACCCATAAAAAAAAAAAAAAAATGTGAAGCTTGACCGTATGGTCTTCGACTATGTAAGCCTCATTACTGAGAACATTACCCTTCATACCTTTGAGGTCTGTTGCTCTGTCGATCAAGCTGCTTGAAATGAATGCTCCTTTCTTGCGAAGATTTTCCAAAAGATAAGTATCTTTGAATTCATTTCTAAATAAAAATATATAAAGATATTATTTGCTAAATATAAAGAAGATTTAGTTTTATTCCCGATAAGGGTAATTTTGAAAATAGATTATTTATATGCATATATATATTATATATATATATATATATATATGTATAAATAAGTAAAATCTTTTGCTTTCAAATAAAGAAAGATTTGGTTTATTTCAAAATATAGAAAGATTTGATTTATTTCCAAAACAAAAGCTTTGATTTTATTTCCAAAATAAGATTAAGATTTGATTTATTTCCAAACAAAAAAAGCTTTGATTGTATTTTCCAACATAAGATTAAGATTTGATTTTATTTTGAAAAAAAAAATATTAATTAAGGTCGATTTACGAAAAGAAGGATTTTATTAGATTAAAATTTATTTATATTTGATTATATTTCCTTGTTTCCATTGCGAGAAAAAATAAGAAACAAATATTGGACAAGATATGGAAAGATTTTTGGAGAAGTTCCCAATTTGTCTAAGAAAGAGCCTGCAAAATCATTGAAAACTTATAATTTTCTTGCGATCGTCTATTTGGGAATCGACTCTCATGAGAGGGCAAATGTGGGCCCAAGTGCAAAATTAGGGTTCATGACCTAATTGAATTAAATGCACAATTAGGGTTCCACGACCTCATTAAATGTGCAAATTAGGGTTAGCGTAACCTAATGGAATGAAGATGGAAAAATCGAAATAAATGTCTTGAGACAGGATAAGCCTCCACGTGTCCGAGGCGGAAAGACTTCGTGGAAGCGGACTCGTTTTGGGAATTGATTGAGGATTGGATTGGTGGGTAGAAGGGCGGGGCAATATGGGCATTATTACAATGACTAAAGGGTTTTTCTGGAATTTCCACGAAATCATGTGCCTTCTGCATGACTACTTTCGAAGAACCTATAAATACCCCTTCCATTCCATTGGAAAGGGACCTCTCTTGACACACAAGACTTGGACCCTTTTGGTGACTTAAAAGGCTTGGATTTTTCCACCTAAAAGCACTAAAGAGTTTAGACTTCTCTTGGACTCAAGACTTGGACTCTTGGAAGATCAAAGAGACCACTTTTGGTGACTTAAAGGCTTGGAGATTCCACTAAAAAGCACCAAAGGGTTTGGACATTCTCTCGACTTGAAGGACTCGAGAAGGCTCTTGGAATCCTGTTACCCTAACACGGTTCCGGATTCTAGGAGTTACGCCGCAGCGTCGTTAGATGTCGCCCGCATGTCATTCTCCCTCTTGATCAATCAATCAATTCCGTCTTTTAGTGGATTTCTCTCCTCCTCAACAACAAACCAACGCAGAAAGGCAAGACGAGGATGCAAGTGGAGAACAAATGAATGTTGTGCAACCGGAGATCTCAAAACATCAAGGAAGCACGGGAAGGACAAGGTATGATGATGGCCATGATCTTTGAAGATCTGAAGCAGCGAAGAGATGTGGAATTTCCACCAAAGAATTGATCTTGAGATCCTACCTTGAGGCCATGTTCCTGTGCAATTCGCATGGAGAACAAGTAGGAGTGGAGGACAACAACAATGGCGGCAACAACAAAGAGAACCAGATTGTACCTCCAATGACGGAAAGTCAATCGGTTCCAATGTCAACTTGGAGCTCCGAAGCGGTGGTGAGCGGGCCACACCTAGGTTGAAGCAAGCCAACCTCAAACGAACATCATCCCATCATTTTTTCACAGTGCAAATGCCAAACATTCCAAGCAATGTCCGGTGAGTGAGCCAAAGAACTTCCACCAGGTGCGGTTATGCATAATGCAAGCGTCGTCAACCAACCTCTCTACCATACACATTCTGCGAATCTGTGATATATCACAACACCCCGGAGAGTTCACGCCACAAGCCAAAGACGTGACGAAGGATGATATGATCGGCGTGATCAATCAACCGCATGACATGCATATCTCGACCCTGAGTTAGACTTTACTCCTCCTTACCACCGCATTACATTGGAGGCAACCTTACCCAACAGGGTATATTGAGCCCACCCACCGCAGCTTTCCAAAATACAATGGGGAGAAAAAATGCCGGAGAAAGCGTTGCCGGAGTTCGTAGAGAGTCGATGTCTCCATGGCTAGGATATGATGAAGTAAACAACCACAACTTGTTGATGAGGAATTCAACAAGACTTTGTGGGATAGTGCCTTGATTGATACTCTAATTTGGAGAAGGATCGATTCCATGATTGGGATGATCTAAAATTGCAATTTTTAAGAAATTCTTCTATGTGCGAAGCAGGTAACCATCGTAGAGCTCATGCGATTCAAGCGAAGCCAAACGAGGAGTCTGTAAGATTATGTGGATATGTTCAGGGCCCAAGCACGAAGTGTATGCGAGCGAATTGAAGAAAAGAACTTGGTTAAGCATATGTGAATGGTGCTTTAGACGCCTTCAAGCCCCACCTCATCACCAAGGCAGCTTGATTCCTTCAAGAAATCTCTCATCTTTTGCACAAGACTTGGGGAATCATGACATTTCCACGATCATGCGATGGATACATGGAAGAAAGCAGAGGACAAAGAATCGTGGCTTTAGTGGATTCTCGATCAAAATCACAAGAGGGCGCAGAGGAGAAGAATGAGAAATTTGACGCAAACAGAAAGAAAAGCTAGGGGGACAAGTACACTAGAATGCCGATTCCGGAGGCTATCACATGCAATGAGAAAATTCGAGCCTGTCTGAACAATGGGTCGAGTGCGGATGAGTAGAAACCTCCAGGCCCGGTCGGTTGTAATCAAGAAGAAATGAAAAAGAAGATCGAGACTTCACGTATATACCACCAATCGCGAGGCGTTCCACTATGGATTCTGATCTACGGAGGATATACCATGAGAAATGGCGGTGGGAGATTGAACTAGGAGAAAGCGTCAAACACCATCACCGTGGTGCGCATCCTGTAAGTCAAGAACTCAAATATTGGCTCTACGTACCATCGAACAAACTTTGAACTACAGATGAATTAAAAATCCACCCAAGATGGTGGTCCACCAAAATGTAGGTTTAAGTCCTCCGGAATATCCTTCACAAGTAAATTGGATGACCAAGGGAGGAGGCCACAAGAATTGAAAAAAAAACCCACCCAAGATGGTGGTCCACTCTAAGCAGTGGTCAAGTCCTCTTAGGACCGCACTTGCCAAGAAATTGGGCGACCCAAGTGGACGAGGCACCCGATTTCAAGTCCTCGTGATCGCTGACTTTTGCCAAGAAATTGGATGACTTCGAGTGACGAGGCACCGATTTCAAGCTCCTCGTGAGATCGTGACACGCCAAGAATTGGATGACTCGAGTGACGAGGCACCGATTTCAAGTCCTCAGAGATTACACTTACCAAAATATTGACGACCCAAGTGGCGAAGCACCCATTTTCAAGTCCTCGTAGACTGACTTTTGAAATTGGACGACCAAGTGACGAGGCACAGAGTGTTACACTTTATCATCAAAAGTGAATGAGGCACCCGACTATAAGCCTCGTAACACAAAAAGTTACACTTTATCTCTAAAAGTGGTGAACGTTATGCTTTCACCGACAAAAGCAAGATTTATTATATATGAAATGTTATGCTTTTAAATTAAAAAACAATTTTATTATCAATAAATTGACAAACTTTCACTTATATTGAACGCTTTTTTTTAAATTTCTTAAAAAAAAAAGGAAAAAGAAAAGAAAAGTATAGATTCAAGTGTTAGTTTGTATGAAATAAATGTACATGATTTTCCGTCAAGAAATGAAAAGAACTACGACGATTCATGATCCAAATTCACGACACAGTCGAATTGAAGATAGAGGAATATCTAAAGCTTGGTCTTGAGGCCATCAAGCCAGGTCTTCGATCTTTATCGGTAGATCTTGAGGCTATTATCAGGAGCCTTCGATCTTATTAGGCCTTGAAGCTTTATCAATGAGTCTTCAACACTATCGCCAGGACTTGAGGCTATCGAGGCCTTCAAGCTATCGAACCTTCACGAAATGTTTGGTTCTCAATGACTTTCGATTCCAAAAGAAAGAGGAATTTCAAGAGATGGTAAGAAAAGATTAGATCGAAGATTTTCAAAATATCCCAGAGAGCTCTCTAAGGCTCGCCATTCTGAGGTTTTGCTCCCTCAGAGTTCCCTCTCTAGGACTTTCGTTTTGAGGATTGCAAAACATCAAGCCCCGCGAAGTGTTCAGACACTGGAATCAAGACTTCAACACTTATAATATTTTGCGCGATATGGGCATTATTCTAATGACTAAAGGGTTTTTCTGGAATTTCTGAAAGCGTGTGCCTTCAGACATGACTACTTTCCTGAAGAACTTATAAATACCCTTCCATTCCATTGGGAAAGGGACCTCTCTTCAGACACAAGACTTGGACCTTTTGGTGACTTAAAGGCTTGGATTTTTCCACCTAAAAGCACTAAAGAGTTTGGACTTCTCTTGGACTCAAGACTTGGACTCTTGGAAGATCAAAGAGACCACCTTTGGTGACTTAAAGGCTTGGAGATTCCACTAAAAAGCACCAAAGGGGTTTGGACATTCTCTCAACTTGAAGGACTCGAGAAGGCTCTTGGAATCCTGTTACACTAACACGGTTCCGGATTCTGGAGTTCTAATGGCGCGTCGTTAGAGATAATCAATTCGCAATCATTCTCTCCTCTTGATCAATCAATCAATTCAGTCTTTTAGGCTGGATTTCTCTCCTCCTCAACCAACACTTTGAAATCCTGCTAACTCTGAGCGAAGTGCGATTTATTTCTCAGCACTACATATGTTGGCTTGGCAGGTTCTTGCTAGTTTTATCTTTAATTTGTTGTATGGATAAAGACTGTTCACAATGGCTACCCTTGAAAGTTGGGTGCTTTCAAGTTTCAACTTTTAATGGAAATGGGGTATCAATGCTACCAGAAAGTTACTAGTTTTATTACTATACACATGCAGTTTGTTTTGATTTTATGTATGACAATGGACCTACTGCTCTGTTTGGTTCCCTGATATTATTAATTTAGGAAAATGACAAAATTCGAAGGACTTCAATTCTCGATCTTGTTTGCTCATAATTAAGATATAATTAGAGGTTTGAATACTGGCTGAAAATTAAAATTAAGGAGACCTGATTAATTAATTTGTTAAAGTTAAGTAGTAAAGCCTAGCTAGTTGATTTTAAATTACAGGAAATTAAAATAAAGTGAACAAGGAGGGATCGAGCACAAAATACTCAAAGAACCAAAACTTAAATATTTATTCAAATTAACATAATACAGCTTAAACCAATTGCCTCAACTATTACATATAGTATTTGTTTTGTTTTTCTAGTCATTTTGTGAAATCTTAAAATTTAAAATTGATTTGAATTATTTATTTGATTTTAATTAATGTAATAGTTGATATAATTAGAAACAAGTTTAAAAGTGTAACTAAGTACACAATTGTTATTTTAAAAATTAAAGTAAATGCAATTGTCATTCCTTTTTTTTTTTGCTAGTTTTAAGTGAAATTTAACATTCTTGTTTTTGCAGGCATGGATTTCAAGACCTCCTATTGCTCAAGAAGTGGGTTTAACCACTGTACTGAGATTAATTACTACTCCCTCCGTTCTTTAATAAAAGTCGTTTTAAAGAATTATTTTTTTTTAATATAAATTGTTTGAGAATTTTAAGTAAGTATTAATTACTTAGTTTCAAATATTACCTCAAGTAATTCTAATAACTTAATTTGGTTCTCTCACTATTTTTTATCTAATAAATAATTTTTTTTAGTACAAGGACAATATAAATAATTAATATTATATTTAATACTATACAATTATTTTTAATATTTATATATAATTCTAAAATTATTTATATTAAAACGTAGAGAGTACTCCATCTTGTTTAAGTTCAGTTTGAATAAAAGATTAAGTTGGCGGATCGAGTAGTATGCATTATATATGCAGCCAGACTGAGGAAACCTATCGGTTGTGCACTTTAATTGAACATATTTATTGACAAGTACTTTAATTTTAGTTTTATAATTAATACTTCTAGAATAAAACAAATACCGTAAACCCTAAACCTAATAGTAGGTGCGCTAGATAGATGCATGGCTACATGCATTAGGTCAAACACTTTGCAGCCTTTTTGTGAAGCTGGGTAATACCTTGCTTAGGCAACTTTTTTAAACAAATGGCTAAACTACACGACTATACTTATTTGGAAGAACAAGAACAAGCTCTACAAGTAGCCCTTCGTACGGAGAGCCGACTATAGTTGCTTTCTATAGTAGTGTAGCAGCTCAATGTTGCCAAGACTTGAATCTTTTTTATTACAAAAAATTATAAGTTATTTATAGGAATTAGTAGTTATATATATATATATATATATATATATATATATATATATATTATTATTTTGTAATAATTTGAAAATTTTATCACAAATCACAAAAATTTATAGCCGTCACAAATGATAAAGTGATGGCATAGCCTGTCACAAAAATAAAATTTATTATGCGTCAAAAATTTAGTGATTTACATGATCATCATGATTATATTATATTAGTGACAAAATTAAACATTACAAAGAATTATTATATATACTATTATTTTATAATTACTCAAAAAATTTATCACAATTATTATTTTTTGTGATTGTTCTTAAAAACCATCCCAAAATTCAGTCACACATTCTTATATTAGCATTTTGCCATTAAGGACAAGCGTTCAAATGTTTTTTTACGGGAACTGTCACTAATTATAAGAAATGCCTAAATATAAATTAATATTCTGAACTTTTAATTTTTTTTTTCTATTTAGGAGATTGTCTTCTTAATTTTTTCAATTAGGAGATTAAACTTTTAATATTTTTTCACTTTGGAGGAGATTGTCTTTTTAATGTTTTCAATTAAGAGATTAAATTTTATTTTTTTTCTAATTTGGGATTTGTCTTGATCTCAAATTTTTTTATTAGGGGATTAAATTTTTATTTTTTATGATTACGTCTAATTAATATTGTTACGTCAGAAAATTGATAACATGGCAACGACACTCGTGTGACTAAAAAAAATACTTATGTATAATATTGAGTCTTATTTTAATATTTATTCAATTAATTTTTTGTATCAAAAAAAGTAAATACAAGACCATTATTAATTTTAAAGTAAATTATTATTACTATTGTTTTTATTTTAATATAAGACCATTATTTAAATTTTAAAGTAAATTCAATGACAAATTTATCATTTTTGGTAAATTATTAATTTTCTAATTTTATTTTTTTGGTAAATTTAGTTTTTTAAAGTAAAATTAATAATGGTCTTATATTTACCCTTTTTGGTAAAAGAAATTAATTGAATAAATGTTAAAATGAGACTCAATATTACATAAAAGCATTTTTTTAGTCACGTATCACAACCATTATGTCATCAATTTTTTGATGTGACATTATCAATTAGACGTAATAAAAAAATTAAAATTTTAATTCTCTAATGGAAAAAATTGAGAAGACAATCCCCAAAATAAATAAAAAATCTAAATTAAGTTGACTATATTTACACGCTTTATGAATTCTCTTTACAATAGTTTTTCATAAAGAAAAAAAAATTCCATTCATTTACTTTTTTTATAAATCTCTGCAGTTAACAAATTCATAATTTCAAAAAATAAAATAAAGACAATAATTGTAGTAATATATTAGCATTTGCCGTAATATTAAGTACAAGTGTATATACCATAAAAATTGGAAATAGGCAGATCGAGAACTGCCGTACTGGTGATTGATGAAGCTAATCAAGCTATACAGTAGTAGTGTATAAAAGAACTAGCTATCGTTCATTCATGAGTATTTATTGCATTCCAGACATGGAAAACGACACAAGCCAGACGGGCCGGTAAGCACTGCCAAAGAAGAGATCGAACTTGATCTTGATAATACTATTTTTATTCAAAAAAAAAGAATTTAATTTACAAAATTAAATTTATAATTTTTGAAGTTATATCTTTATTCTATATATTCACTTATAAATATAATAATTTTTAAATTTAATAGTGGTGATTTATTAATGAATTCTGATGTTAATCTTGGAGACATTGTCTCATTTATTATCATTAAAAATAAATTCTTTTTGTAGAATAATTTTTTTAAAATAAATGACTGTTTTGTGAATAGAAGAGTATTTTAGTTATTTATTTTCTCCAATATAGCTCTCATAACTAGAACATGCACGTACAGACGTACTTGTCACCGATGTAGTTTAAGGGATGGGTTTGCTAAATTTTTAGGAGAATTAGGCCAATATTCTCATAATTAAATTTTATTTTATATATAGGAGTATTAGACCAACCGTGTAATAAATTTGAATTTGCTTCTAGCCTAGCAATAATTCTTTAGATATTTTAATTGGTTTAGACATTAATTAATGAACTTTTTCTTCTCAAATTTGTCTTTTTTAGAATTCATAAAAATAATTAAAGTTGCATTTGATTGGAAAAATAAAATAAGAGAGGATTAAAATTAAATGAATTAATTTAGGATATAAGAATGAAATGAGAATACATGAATGAAATGGATATGTCACTAGAACTTAATCATAGATTCTTAAACGTTAAACCTTCCATATAGGTAGTGTGCTTTAAAATTTTTGATTGACCGTTTAAATAAACAATCCTAGCTGAAGCTGCCATGTATGAGTCGTTAATTAGTTGGGTCAGGTTTGCTTAAAACTTAATTAATAAATTTAGGTAATAATAGGTTATATATATATATATATATATATATATATATATATATATATATATATATATATATACTTTAATTTTTAATTCCAAGTAACTTGATTTTACTTATTTCTAAACAAGTCAAATTTGAATTAATGTTCAGACTCTGTTTAAACTCGTCTTAATTAATTAACTTTTAGTTAAGGTACGCTTGACAAGTTAAAGCTCGAGCTGAGTCTTATGTGCAAATGGAATTGTCCACACTAGTAGCACCACTACTCATGATTAATTGTTGTGTCATGTATTATATTATGCATATATGTATGACTAATGCCATAAAGGACATGTATATATGCATGTATGTGTATATATATATACATGGGTATTGTGTATATATAATTAAAGATGGAAAAATTCGCCCCTCTTTTCCGCTGGGATGGTTGCAGAAGGTAGGGAAGGGGCCTGGGGAGTAATGGCCACACTTTCATAGTATTTATTAAATTAATAACAAATTAAGCTACCTATATCTATCTAGCTTTCCCCAGTAAATTTAATAGGAACCCTAACCCTTTGGCTGGCTATTATCTGACATTCAAAAACCACTACTTTAATTTCCGGTTTTCTATGCAAAATACATGTACTATATATATATATGAACCTACATTATCTTTACCTTTCCCGGTCCAACAGTTCCTGCCTGCCGTGGGCACTACTACTACTGAACCACCCACCACTTGTTTTTCTTTTTTAAATAAAATTTAGTTTTCAATTTTTTTTATTTTTATATATCGGCTTCGATCGATCCCTAGCTAGCTAGCTAGCTAGCTGCTCAGCCCTGATAACCACTTTGGATCCTATCCCTCCTTTACTTTATTTTTCCTAATTTCTCATTCTCATTTTCTCTCTCCAAATGTACTTGGGTTTTTTCTGTCTATATATAACCGTCCTCCAGGCTCCAGGTTTTAGTACTACTGTTACATACACATAGCCCATCTTCAAAGCAAGCAAGGGAGGAGAGAGAATATATACGAGAGTTTGTCTGGATCATTAATATATAATTATCTATATATTTCTTAATTTTTCAAATTAATTAATTGATCTTCTTCTAAGTCTGGCCTGCCTGCGGTAGCTAGCGCGCTTAATTCAAGTACTGAATATTTGATCCTCCATGTCGAGCTGCATCGATGTTGGTGGTGCAATCCCTGAGCAACTTTGCTACATCCCTTGCAACTTTTGCAATATTGTTCTCGCGGTATCAATTCATTCATTGATATTCTATCTATCTATCTATATACCCCTTTCTCATCTATCTATCAATTAAACTCTCTCTGTATATTGCTCCATATATATATATATATATACTCTTAATTAATTAATCAGATTTTTTCCCTTTTTTTCTATCTATCCATTTGATGAAGATACATCATTTTAGCTCCTGAATAAAGCTGGTGGTCTATCTAATTTTCCTTTTTTCTGGATTTTTTCTTGATTTTGTTATGGTCAAGTCTCCATCGTTTATTAGACCTTTTATTTTCTCCTCCTTTTTTTTCTGCAGTCAATAAAAAGTCACACATCATGAAGTGCAAAAATGTCCAGAAATAAATAAATAAATATTTTTTAAAAATAATTATTATGTGTGTTATTTTTTTCGTAAAATTCCAACGCTTGGGTGGTGTTCGAAATTTCGATGATGATAAATGAACTGATGAGGACTACTCCTTCCTTGGATTTCCTCCCTCTTGAGCTATACTTACCCTTTCATTACTTCAGAAATTATTGTTTTTTAAAAATTAAAAGCTAGTGTCAGTTGAGCAGTGTCTGTTCTCAAAACATTCTTAATTGGAAGACTTCCCAGATCGATGAAATTTGATTCCATAAACAAACAATAAATTAGGGTTTGAATTTTGTAAACAATACTAAAGTCCTTTCTAAGCAAGTGGAGATCTTAATTAGGGTTGTGATATAGATCTTAACTTGGCTAGGGTTTTGTTCAAATTAAGGTTATTGTAGTTAGGTAGGCTACCATAAACATGGAGTGATTATATATATGGTATTATAATATACTCCTATATGTGGGTACTGGCGCAGGTGAGTGTTCCATGCAGCAGCTTGTATGAAATAGTGACCGTCCGATGCGGGCACTGCTCCAATCTCTGGTCTGTCAACATTGCAGCTGCTGCATTTCAGGCTCTCTCCTCCTGGCAAGAACATCATCATCAACAACAACAACAAAATGATGCTCAGGTTTTCTTTCTTTCTTTAATTATATATTCTCTCTCAAGAAATGAACAGAAAAAGGAAAAAAACAGCTAAATTTGTGGGCGATCTATCATAATCATAATCATAATGAATAGGCTTGTGAAATCTAGGGTAGGTTATACTATCTATATATATCTGTCTGGGTCTTACTTCTTTCGAGGGAGCCAGGGAGGGAATCTACATCTATGTAAATACACAGATCCAGTCCATCTCTTTCTTAAATACATCTATCTGAACATATGATAGATCCCCCAGGCTAACAGCCGCCATAACTGAAACCCTATATATATTTTTGCTTTTTATTTTATTTATTGAATTTGTGGCCATTGTTAATGGTCTTTCCTGACCCCTGTCAAATCTAGCTAGCTAGGTAGCTTCTAGGGTTTCTTTCTTTTAAATATATAATATAAATAATAATAATTCAAAGTTTTGTGTCGCTGGATTCTGATGGTTTGATTTGATTGACAAGCTCTTACATTTTCATGATTTCTTTTCATCAGGTTTTGTCTTCAACTGTGGAAGCATTCTTAAAAACTGCTTCTTCTTCCCTCTTTTTTTCTTCTCAAAGTAAAAAAAAATTAAATTTAGGTCTGATCCCTCAAAAGTCAGATCTGGTTTTAGTTTTCTAACTAACTAATTCAGTCACTTCAACATTAAATTTTCCATTCTTCTACATCTATGTTAACATTATACTATCATCTATCTATATATAATTTATCTTGATCTCTCTTTCCAAGCATAGTAATTACTAATTAATACTAATACTGTTACATTCATTTTTTCCACCAAACTCAGATAATTATATAATAACTAGGATATTTTAACTTTTCATTTGCAGGCACCTACAAGTTCTGCAGAATACAGGATTGATTTGGGCTCCTCCTCGGCTAGATGCAATAGCAGGACGGGGATCCGACAGCAGACTATCAATCCCTCTGAACAAAGGATTGTGAATCGACGTATGTGAGATCCATCCGTCCATTTATAATTAATTAATTAGATTGGATTTTGTATATATATATATATATATATATATATATATATATATATATATATATATATATCCTTAACCTTACATTAATTGTAGCACACCATATATAATATGCATTCAAGGCCTGTACTATATCACATTACACACTGCATTACGTGCGTAATATGTAGCTAGGGTGTACAACTATAATTAAATATATATAGTGTGTTGTATAAACCATCAAAGATTTCTCGCATAAATAATTAACCAATATTATACCCTCAGTTCCATAATAAATTGTCTTATTTGTCATTTTTTTAACAAAAGAGCTATGTTTTTATTAAAGAAAAAATATATGTACACACAATGTATGTATGACGGATGGATAATCGTTTTAGACTATAACTATTCTTTCATATTTATTCTATGGATTTTTGACGTCCGAATCCGCCATCATAATTCAAAAAATCTATCGCCGTATCCCAACTATATAATACCGGAATACCCCTTTTATTAATATATACTAATATACATCTTTAATATTTGCAAAATTTGCATTTACAAGACTATCGTGTTTATTTATTTAATTTTTTCTTTTTCCAGCTCCCGAGAAGAGGCAGCGAGTGCCTTCTGCATATAACCAGTTCATAAAGTATGAAATATATATATATATATATATATATATATATATATATATATATGCACAATTTACTTTTTCTAATTGTTTCTTATGCATGATTTGTTAATTTATAACCCCCCCCCCAAAAAAAAAAAAAAAATGTAGAGAGGAGATTCAGAGGATCAAGGCCAACAATCCAGATATCAGCCACAGGGAAGCATTCAGTACCGCTGCCAAAAATGTAAGTGACATATTATACAAACATACACCTTTTTTTTGGGAACAGTGACCAAGTAACATTGTATGTTGGTTATGACTTGGTGAACTTTCTTTTGTTTGATGTATGTAGTGGGCACATTTCCCTCATATTCATTTTGGACTCATGTTGGAGAGCAATAACATCCAACCCAAACTTGATGAGGTATATAGAGGACTACATCCCTTTCTTTTAATATATATATATATAATCTTGATCATGTCTTTTTGTATGTATATAGTGCATAACTTCTCATTTCGAGAAAGTGCATTCCATTTACATATCACTTAATTCATATTGTACAGTGCATCATTACCCATTGTGAGAAAGTTATCATTTGATTCAAAGAAAGGAGATTCCTAAAGTTCCTCAAGTGTTGATATATAGCTATATGAATGTACCATCTTTTTTCATCAAACTTTTGCAGCAAAAATGGGACTAGTATGCATTTGTTTTGATTTGATTGTCTCTCTCTCTCTCTATGAAGCATTCTTTCAGAGATTTATGAGGTTAATTAATAATTAAGTTGGAAGTTTGAAACTCAATCCCACTCTTATATATATGCTTCTTATACATGAAATTGTAAAGTAGGTACGTACTGATAGTTACGCACCCTGTGAATGCATCGATTGATGATACAGCATAACCTTACAATGCATGTTTACGTGTTCAACGTCTATCACTCTAGGGTGTTTATATAATGAACTCGACTTGATCATTTGGTTAATTATATATATATATATATATATATATATATGTGTATATATATATATATATATGTGTGTTTTTGTGTTTGAGCTTGCATGTGTTATATCCATCCCATCTGGTTGAATCTGATTTTTATGTGCAGAACACTGGGAAGCTTCGAATGCCAAGGCCTGCACTACTGAACAAATGAAAATGATTTATCTCCCTGAGTGCAAAATTGAGTGACTTTTAATTTCTACGCTTCTAAAGAGCTCAAGATCGAAAACCTAGACCTTTTGTGTGTTCAAATTAATTATATGCTTTCTTCATTGTATTCTGCGAGCTTTTTGGAATATTATTTACTTATTATTATTATTATATGTTGTCTAGTAATCAGTACGTAAGATACCTACTCTCCCCTATAAGAAAAATAAAAATATGTACGTCACGGAATTTTGTAATAATTTTTAAAAAGGTAGAATCATAAAAGATAGTAATTTGTGATTAATTTTTAAATAATCATAAAATAATATATAGTATATATGATGAATTGTTAATTTTGTCATCAATGTACCAAATTTTTTTACGTAAAATAAATTTTTTTTTGTGATTCATTAAGTCTTCACTTATGGATATACTTTTATGTGATTGTATTTAAGCTACCACCAATATTTAATGATAAAAATAATCGAAACAATATTTTATGACGGTCATGACAATTATTAAAAAAGATAGAAATTTTGTGATGAAATTTTCAAGTTATTACAAAATAATAAAATATATGATGACTCTAAGTGATAACTAATTTTACCATTATTATAGAGTAATTGTGATTGTCATTACAATCGCTTTTATATTTTGTTTTAAAATTATAATCATAATATGGGTTTTGGTGAAGTGATAATACTCGTTATTTAGTTTGCAAATGGAGGGGAGTATTTGAATTCCTACAAGTATCATTTTGATACAATTAATATAGTGAAATAATTGTCCGTACCTAAAGTCATATTTTTGTGTGTGATGGTTTTAACAATCACAATAGATTACTTGTTAATGTGATTGTATTAATCATCACAAAAACACAAACATTTGTGTAATTGTCAAAATCATCACAAAAAAACTTTCATGATTGGAGTGTACAAAATGACTTCCGTAACGACTAAAGTTATCACAAAAAAATAAATATTATATAATATTTACATACACATATATACTGTAAACCCCGTCAGGCGATACTCCAATTAAACGAGGCAAGGCTTTTTGTCATCTTCCTCGTATGTCTTTTCAGAGGTACTATAGTTAGTATCTCTATATACATATATAGGTAGATCATGTTAATTTAAGATGGCTTCTTACCAAGTACAATATGTGACCAAAAGGAGTATAACCCTTTTAATTTTAATATTTAAATTAAAAAATTAATATTTTTATATATATTTTTAATATTTTTATATAGTCTTGTATTAATATATAGTAGATCTCATCTTCATATGAAAAAAAAATATATAAAAATATAAAAAACGCATGTAAAAATAATACTCCCCTCTAAATTAATTTCCAAAGCTAGTTGATCGATTTAATGCAACTATTACGTTTTGTACTCCTATCTTGAATCGAAATTTTCACATTTATATAGGTTACATTTTTTACTGTTAAAAATGAATGAAATGAACAAGAGAAAACAATAAATTAGCTAAAGCTAGAACTCAACACAAACAAAATGAAATTAATTTCCAAAAATGTAGACGTCGGTCCGGTCCACGTGTATATATATATATATATAGGTAAAAATAGAGGTACACAATCGTATAACTTTTAAAGTTATACGGTCTACGATCGTAGAGTAGTCCACAGATAATAGAGTGAATTCACTTTACGATCGTAGAGTAGTCCACGATAGTAGAGTGAATTCACAAATCGTGGAGTGACTACTCTACGATCGTAGAGAAAAATCACTCTACGATCGTAGACCATGTAACTTTAAAATTACACTACAATGCAAGACTCTCATATTCTCCATATATATATATATATATATCTTAAATTCAAATCTATTTTTAATTTCCAATTAAGTCGAATTGACATTGATGGAAGAAAGTTGTCTTATAGCTTTTTCTTCAAAGGTGAGCGAATATTAGAATTTAAGAACGAATAAAATTACAATCACACAAATATTATATGAAAGACGGAAAAATAAGAACACGTGATATATTCAAGTTCATCAATCTGGCTAGTTCTGCTTGTCTGATGTATTCATTAGATGTCTCACACCGTCACGCTCTTCTCAATCACTACTGAAAATCGGCTTAATTTTTCGAAAAACTATGTTCGACTTGGACATTCCCTCAAGATAATACATATTCCGACGAAGTATTGATCGAAGATAAATCGATCGAAACTACTTTAATTTCGACGAATGTTAAATCGAAAATATATGTATCTCATTGCTGCTTGATGTTCCACCAAATATGAAACTTATTTTCTAACGAATATTGTTTACTCGATCTGGGCAAATCGATCGAAGATACATTAAGACGACGACGTCGTAAAGACGACAGACGATCCGTCGAAAATAAGCCTAAAACCCTTACGTCTTACGGCCCCCTCGTTTCTCTCACTTTTCAGATCTAATATTTCTCTTCTCTAATCTCTCATTTCTCTCTTACGCGATATCTCTCACACACATATTCTTTCTCGATCAGTCTCACTTCTCTCATCTCCACCACCTCCAAATACCGCCCCACCCCCCCCCCACCACGATCGCCACCACCACCACCACGCGTCGCGTCGCCACCACTAGTCCACCACTGTATCATACGCCACCAATTGCATACCACGTCTTCGCCACCACCACCACCTTCGATTCCACCACCACCACGTCACCGCCACTACCACCACCATGTCTGCCACTTGTATACCATCACATCGGCCAGGTTCACGCCACCACCAAAGATGGCTAAATGCCACCAACACAGAACACCACCGTCACCACCACCGAGCACCACCACCACGACCAACACTGAGCATGCAAACAACACTGGCACCACCACCAGGCACCACCGTCAGTTAGTTTGCACATTAATTCAATTTCAAGGTTAATTTTCTACCAAGTATTAGATTTTTAGGGTTAATTTGTTGTAAATTATGAAATTTGTGGCTTAATTTGTTTTAGGTTTAGTTTGAGTTTGAATATGAGATTAACCCAATTTGGATAATATGTTGTTGCTGTGAATTTGTGGGTTGAAAA
Organism: Panax ginseng; assembly: GCA_020205605.1. NCBI lineage: Eukaryota > Viridiplantae > Streptophyta > Magnoliopsida > Apiales > Araliaceae > Panax > Panax ginseng. Next base: position 125,887,780 of record CM035144.1, read on the forward strand.
TTTGGGTCCATTTGTTGGAATTGGGAGTGATCTGAAATCTGAAATTGGAAATTTGATTTTTGGTTTGTTTTCTTGTTTATATTGCTGATTGCTGAAATTGGAAATTTGATTTTGGGTTTGTGGACTGCATATTATTTAACTGCATATTATTTGGAATTTGAAAATTGCAGAATATTGATATTATGAAGTGTATAACATATCAAATTTGGGTTCCTTATCATAATGTAACTGATTTTAGGACTGTTTTTAATCTTGATATATTTGTTATTTTCGACTGAATTTATGATAGAAATTACATTCGAATTATGAAATTGCAAAATATTTGTGGGCCTGCATGTATTGTATTAGTAATTAGTTTCTCAATATTAATAAATCATAAACTAAGTACCATTTACTTAGTTTCTTACTACTAAAATAAAATAAAATAAATTTAATTTAATTTAGTTTATTAAATAAAATAAATTTTAAAAAATAAAATAAATAACATACTATAATACAAAATAGAGTAAAATAAAATAAAATAATAAATAAAATTAATTTAAATAAAATAAAATAAAAAAACTTTGATTTAATTTAAAAAATAAAAATAAAATTAAATAAATAATAAAATTAAATAAAAATAATAAAATAAAATAAAATAAAATTAATTTGAATTATCTAAAATTAATTAATTTAATAAAAAATTAAAAATTATATAATATAATACAAGATAAAATAAAATAAAATAATTTTAATTACGAAATCAAATTAAATTAAATTAAATTAAAACTTATATAATATAATACAAAATAAAATAGGAAGTAATAAAAATTTAATTTAATTTAGGTTAATAAATAAAATAAAATAAAATGATTTAATTTAATTTAATTTAATAAAGCAAATTTAATAAATAAATAAGCTTGATTATATAATATACTACAAATTAAAATAAAAAAATATAATAATAAACTAAGTATGAGTGAATGTCGAACAGTAGTCTCTAGCTATAGATTCCAAATAACAATTTTCATAAACTAAGTACCACTTATTTAGTTTATCATCATTGGCAAAATAAACTAAGTAGCTAGAAGTGAATGTCGAATAGTAGTCTCTATAGATCCCAAATAAAAATTCTCATAAACTAAGTACCACTTACTTAGTTTATCATCATTGGCAAAATAAACTAAATAGCTAGAAGTGAATGTCGAACAGTAGTCTTTATAGATCCCAAATAAAAGTCCGTATGAGGGATTCGTATTTGTTTTTGACTTTACTCATTCCAAGGGATAAAAGTCCTACAAAAGACCTTAATGTGTACCTTCGACCGTTAGTGGATGAACTAAAGATGTTGTGGGAGACAGGGGTTTAGGCGTATGATAAATCGATATCGAGAATTTTGTGATGAAAGCGTACTGTTATGGACTATCACCGACTTTTCCCACTCTTGGGATGGTTAGTGGTTGGTCAACTCACTTTGAAATTGTCGTATGTCCATGTGTATGGGGGATGTGCTTGAGGCAACCAACAGTAGCGTGGTGAAATGTAGTTTCTTTGGGCTGCCTGCGTAGATTCTTGCCTCTTGATCACAATTACGAAAAGATGTCATCAGAGTTCAACGAAAAGATAGAGAAGAAGGGGTTTGTTGGTGGTTTGTCGGACGGTGAGGTCTTAAATTGGTTGAATCAACTTAATTTTCCTTTGTCGGGAAGGAACACGATGAAATTGAGAAGCGATCGAATGCACGGAAGATTCATAATTGGACACACTTGCACTATATGGTTTGAGTTGCCGTATTAGGGCACATTTTTAGTTAAATCATTGTATAGATGTCATGCGTACCAAAAGAATGTTTTGAGAACTTGTTTTACAAAGTGTTAGATCACGAGTGGTAAAACTAAAGACAATGACAATGCTCGAAGAGATTTGGAGGCATTGAACATTAGGACAGCCCAAACACTACGAAACCAAAAGCTCCATTTTGTCTTACTAAACAACAAGTTGAGGGCGATACGTAAGTGGGTTAGTGGGTTGAAGCTCCAGGATGGATATCGTCGAACATAACACGTTCTTTGTAAGGTTGAAGCAATTGAAAATTTCTAGATTCAAGAGTCACGATTATGTGTATTAAATGCGAAGTTGATTCCAATTGCATTTCGTGAGATGTTACCCGAAAAAGTTACGGATGCATTGGCCGAAAGCTCAAATTTCTTTTCGAGATATTTGCTCAACTATAATTAAAATATGATGATGTCGGCGAGATGGAGAAGAATATTGTCTTTACCATATGCGAGCTTGAAATGATCTTCCTTCGAGATTTTTGACTCGATGGAACATCCGCTATTCATCTGGTCAGTATGAACTCAAACTTGGAGAACCGGTGCAATATCGGTGGATGTATCTTTTTGAGAGGTATATGCTCCGATTAAAACAAAAGGTCAAGAACAAAGCTCGTATAGAGGGTACATTCTTTGAACGATATCTGAGGAGGAAGAGCTTCTCAACTTCTGTTCATTGTATTTTGACGATGTTGTCTCAACGAAGCACAACCTTTTAGGAAGGAATTAGGCTGTTGGTCCAATGACTGATCATGTTGATGATGAATTAGTTGTATTCACATATCCGGCTAAACCTTTTGGCCCTAAGACGCTGAATTACTTAAGAGACAAAGAGTTGAAGATTGTATCTACATATGTGCTTCTAAATATGCCCGAAGTATCATCATACATCACGTAAGTCACGAGGTGGTGGGCGATCCGGTACTGGAGACGATAGCCACGATGGAGGCTCTTCTTCGGTAGCGGTAAGTTATCTTAACTAGGATTTAAATATATCTCAAAGTCGCATTAATTATAATGATTATTGAAGTACTATGTTAAATACAATTATTACGGATGCACTCGTCGACAACACCGAGGGACGAACCTCGGATCTTTGGTCGTCGTCCACGTAAAGCGCTTGCCTTACTTACGATCTTAAATGGATGTCGTTTCCGAAGATTAAGTGTTCTTATATTCGTCTTATTTACTATCAGGTTATTACAAAACATAATTCACATAACACATATTGTTATACTTTTTACAGTAGTATACTTGAGACACGGTGGCTAAGCACACCCTACACGCGATTTGTTTGATGCATCTCCCGAGAGGGTGTATGCGGTTCAGTCAGTATGCACGGTACGATCCCACTTTTATGCAGACCGTCTTGCGGGAGTTCCACGTAAGTTAAGCATATTATCACCACATAGTTGTATTGGGATGACGAAATTAATTGTTCTTAATTTTAAATTGTCGCATTTTATAGGTTTATTATCGATTTGACCTGAGCATCTCTCAATGAGCTGGCGATGCTGTGATTGAGCATCACGTCGCTGCGAATTACTCCGGATAGCTATATGAGATGCGACAGAAAAGCGCCCGGCGATTGTGGACTAGCCCGACCACTTATCGAGGACCATCGACCCAAGATAGTCTCCGATTTGCTTTGAGGAGGCTATGTATGCAAGACTTTGGGAGTCACGATGACTTCAAAAAAATCGGCGCAGCAAAAAGAATCGTGGTCGATTCCGGATAGTACACACCAGGTTCTCGATCACGTTCGAGGAGGCGAAGACGGTAAATCGTTGTATTTTAGTTATTTATGTGTCAAGTTCTCACAAAATACTTAAAACCCATTTTATGAATGTTTATATTAGGCATTGGGGAGGACCTTGGGCCGAGATCCTACCATGCTTTAGAGAGTTTTGGGATCGAGCCCACACGCTTAAGATTTAGCGTGCTTTGTCTCAAGCATCTTTAGCTATCTGGTAAAACTCATCTTACTATTTAGCTTTTAATAATATTCAATCGTAAATAAAATTATATAATTAACATACGTTATCTGGAATACATTACAGGACCGATTTTAGAAGCTTGGGATGAGCGTATATTGAAATTGGTAGAGACTATTAGGAGGGATTACAGTCGTTTGATTACTCATACCCCTCTTCCCATATTGTATTAGATCGGGATGAGGAGTCGAGACTATGGGTCGGCGTCTCGGATCCCTCTACTAGCAAAGTCTTCTACGAGATATCGAGTGTTGGATTGCACGAGGATACCTGCATATACACTTCCCGGAGGTAATATTTTTTATGTTTCATGAAATTATCCGAATTTATCACATTATATAAATTATTATTAGTAATCGAATTTGTATCTCTTTATAGGCTCTAGCTGTGATCGAAACAAGAAAGACACATGTCCTGACCGTCTCTCACACGCTACCGGCTTGATAACAATATCTTTCGGCCGGTGATAGGTAAGTGTCGGATAGAGTTCCATCTGATTCGGTCTTTTCAAATCGTGATTGCCTTCCAGTTCTCATCTTCACCCAGATTGCTCGGGATATTATAGCGAGGGCCTCTGTAGAAATGCACGGATTACCTCGGGGAGCGATTCGGCGCTTGGAGCGTCGAGATGCTCCGGATAATGATTACCCTCTTGGAGGAGGATTTTCGTCCCCCCCACCTACTCGTATTCTTATTGTTTATGTTTTTCAATTAAGGCTAGTTTGTTAATTCTCACATATATATATATATACTCTGACTAATGATTTATATTCTTGATTCTATCAGCGAGGTATTGCGATGGCGGCAGGCGATGATGATGATGAAAGAGAGACGAGGTGATTTTCCATACACCGGAGTAGTGTCGTTCACTCACTTAGATGATGATACTTTTCTTTAGTTTATAGTTCATTTGTATATATTCATGTTATTGTAGAACTTTTGTATATATTATGTTGTCTAATTAAATACTGTCTAACTATTGTAAATTATATTGTTTAACATTTATGTAACATTAGCTTATATTTGTAATTGGTTAGCTTATAATACGTTTTGGTGGATATTTGAATGTGAATGTGAATGTGAATGATAATGAGTTGAAGATTACGTTTTAGTCTTTACGTTGCATATTTGAATGTGAAATCTGAGTTTATATTATTGTGTATTGGGTTGTGACGGAGTTATAGTACATTCATGGGGTTTAAACACAGAAACCTGAACTTTTAAAAATCATATTTTAAAAAAAGAGTTAATTACGACGAATAGGGTTATTTACTGACGGATATTCCTTCGGAGATAACAAATAAACATTCTTTAATAAATGCCAAAACATTCTAATTTCAATTCGTAAATAATCTAACTTCGATTTTAACTTATCCGTCAGAATTACTCTATTTCCTACGTATTCATTCCGGCAAAGTATAATAATCGTTTTTGTAAATATTGGGTGATTTAAATTTTCGATTCGAATAATATAATTCCTAGGAATAATCCCGTCGGAAATAGGGCTATTTTTTCGATGAAAATTTTAAATCATGTATATGTTACGTAAAATAGTTCATTTTCGATGAAACTCAAATCGGAGATAACTTCGAAAAGATAAGTAATTTCAATGGAGATTTTTTCGACGGATTTTATTTCGTACGATTATTTACGATCAATTTCGGACGAGAAAATATCGCTTAAATAGTTTATGTCTTGACGGAATAAGCGTATGTCCGACGGAAGATTCCGGTTTTAATTAAATGGAATTTTCTTTGAAAGAATGATTCACACACCAAACAATGTTTTTATAGTAATTAGAGAAACCCTAGCTGTTATAACATGAGCCTAAACAAATGAGGCACAATACATTAGTAAAACCCAAAATCGGACTACTAATAAATTCCCAAGCCCAATTGCACTTTGCACTTAACACAGGGAATGACTGCCAACAATGACAAATCAGTAGTGATCATTAAATCGAACCCGTAGAAGTATGAGTACATTCCAACAACGACCAAATCTCTGAATGAAGACTTAGCAGCTAGCTTCATGTTACGTCCAGACATATATATATATATATATATATATATATATATATGAAACCGACTCATCGGTGAGGGCTCCCTTTACTTTGTTAAAATCACGAATTTTTTTTTGTTTTTTTTAAAACAACTAATTTTTTTTAATATTTTATGGGCGAATTTTCCATAATACAAGTTTTAGGCGTGATTTAGATACCTATACCAAAAATGTATATGCGACGCATGCATCGCATAAAACTGTTTTGTTATACGTATCCAAATCACATCCAAAACAACATATTATGAAAAAAAAAATTCAGTTCATAAAATATTAAACTTGTTTTTAGTTGTTTTAAAAAAAACCAAAAAAAAATCCAGCATTTTAACAAAGAAAAGCTTTTACGAGGAACAGATATATATATATATATATATATATATATATATATATATATATATATATATCAGACACCTCACAAACCACTACCTAGCTTAGCTAGCTCTCTGATTAAAGAAGTCGAGGACCACTATGCATATTGATCTTTTGATATCAATTATCAAGCTCGCTCGATCTCTCGATCCACCAAAGCAGCACTAAAGCATTTCAACTGGTCTACTTTTTTCTTTTTTGGTTTAATAATTTGCTTCAAATGTTGATGTTTGTTAGGCTTGTACAAAAGGTATATATATATATATATATATATATATATATATATATATATATATATATATATATATATGTGTGTGTGTGTGTGTGTGTGTGTGTGTGTGTGGTCCAACTCTTATTACATGTACTATATTGATTTTTGATCACACTTCTCATATATATAATTTTGGAATAATTATTATTAAAAGTATCCGTATATATTTGGAAAATATTTTTGCCAAATAATGATTGCTTTCACTTTTTCAAACTTGAAACGAAGGCAAAAAGTTATGTAGTTAATGATTTATACTTGTCCTTTCCCGTGACAGTGAATTTTTAGACATGGGGGAGCAACTCTACATTTCTTTATATCTTATCAATTAATGCAAATGTTACCACCACGTACCCCCACCGCACAAAATCATTATAAGAGGAGAAAAATCATGAAAGAAAATTATTCAAAGATCACGTACATTCAAAATGGAGCCAGCACCTCTGAATCAACACCAAAATGGCCAGGCCGCCGCTTCTGTGGCCGATAGAGTATTCGTCGGGAACTGCAAGTCGACAAAAGGCGTCGCCGTGGCGGTGGTGGACGCAAACGCCATCATACAAGGAGGAGAGGTCCGTGATCCAAGGTCCCGTCACAGTCTCAATTTGCTTCCTTTCTCCGTCGACACCATGGAACCTTCCCCTGATTCTCTCAAAAAAGGTCTTTTATTAGTGTTCGAATTGTGTCAATATTTTATTTATTTTAGCTATTGATATATGTAATCTAAGTTAAGGAAAGACAATAAAAAGCTTATAGTCTTTGTAGATCGTAACTAACATTCATTGTTGAGTTATCTGTAAACTGTGGGATTATTTCACATAACTTCTAATGCAAAGTGTAATATATACTTATATAGTATTTTCACTTCATGGTGATCGTCTATTGTTAAAGAGTAATGTTGCATGCACCATTTTGGTTTTTAGGGGCACCTATTTAGTGTACCTGCTAATGTGCCGCAGCTCTCATTCTTTAACTTAATGAATGATGGGATTTAACTTGTCAATTAATTTCAACATTACCTTTTTACATATTGGGTATTTTTGTTGTTGAAGATTGAAAGGTAGGGGTTACTAAACGATATCAATAGATGGCTATCTGTTTCATTTATTGAACTGCTATATGAAATTCTATGCGGGGTTTTGGCAGTTATCAACTTTGCGAGGGCAACTGGTGATCTGCAGATGCTGTCAGATATTGATCTCAAGCTCATTGCTTTGACTTATACGTTGGAGGCTCAAATCCACAGAACTAAACATCTGAGAGCGATGATAATCAGGAGGGTGGTGATGGTAGTTTTAATAAGCCTAGGAAATATCTGCCTAAGAAAAAAGAGGTACGTATGGAAGGGAAAAAGATGGTGGCAGATGGAATTGATGCATCTCAGGGAGAATTTGATGATAAATCTGATGATTGGCGACCCGCCGTTAGTTGAAGTACCCATAGAAGATTTCTTCGACGAAAGGCTAGACGTGAAATGTATGAGGCATCTGCTGAGAAAGATAGTGACCAAGATGCAGCAATTAACATGGAAAATGAAAATATTGAGGACACTGGATGCCTGGATCTGCTGATGGATGAGAGCTTAGATGAAACACATGTTGAAAATGGGAATCCAGTGGGAACTAAGATAACAGAAGGAAAAAACAGGGGAGGGAGAGTTTTCCACAATATTGAACCAAACGAGGATAGAAGAACATTCATTGAAGGCCCTTCAAATTGGCAATGAGTTGAGAATCATGACACCCCAAAATAAAATCCCAATCCATCTAACCTATTCTCGAAATAGCCAAATCGTAGATGCATGAAAATAACTACAACTTTACTACTACAATTGTAAAAGTGAAAAATACAACAACACATATACTTGTGAGTTTTAATACTAAAACTTGTGACTCATGTCCCAACTATGGATAAGACTTAACAAAGATACCTTACATAAAGGTACAATCTAGAACTGTTTTAGAAATTAAAATTTTTGAAAAGTGCTCAAATAAACCTTCGTACATAGGAGGCCATGAATCTAAGTTATGATAGATTGATGTCCAGAGAATTATCCTTGGTTGATCCAATAGATCCCAAAGAAAAACGAGAAGATTACTATCATGTTCCTTCCAATGGTGAGTCTTCTCTTGACATATAACTATCTCCACCGTCTGCGATTGAACATTATGTTTTAACCCAACTCCAAGATCATATAGGTAGTGCTTCGTAGATATACTCAAAGAAGTGGATGTGCACAAACTCTTTCTTATGATAACACGAGATTGTATGTCATTAGACATCTTGTATGATAGTGGCAAAAACACCCTTCCAAAGTTGGGTTCACTCACCCTTATTGTTGTTCACCAAAATCAATTATTAAGTGACGTATAATATCTTACACACACATCTTAGAATCCTCAATACAATTATATATTGTATGAATAGTATGTCGTTTTATTATATGTTTGAATTTTTATAAATAACGACGTAGTTGTTATTCACTGATTAACATTTGTTGGAATACTCCAAGGTTAAAATACGATGGCATACGGTTATTACGATATTTTTTGAATTATTGATTAACTACGTGAAGATTACTACTTTCAATATTTATTCACAGATAATTATTTATTCAATATTTTATTTTATTGGTTCAATAATTGTTGCGTTGATATTTTATATTATTGTTGTTTCAATAATTATCATTTCACGAAGATTCCCATTATCGGATCAATAATTTATATTATTTGGATAATATTATTAGATAAATTATTGACAATGTCTAGAAAGTTCTATCGAGGAGAGGTTTGGTCACACCTAATTGCGGCGCAAAGAAGGGAGAAATTCTTATCGGAAAGCCCTCTTTCAGGAACCACCGTCATATCATAATTGTGATTCTGTAATATTATTTATGAATAATTAATAATTAATTTATATGATAAGAAAATATTTATTTGATGCGGATATAAATGATAGATTTATTTATGTGGTTATAAATGAAGGAATTACTGTTGAGGTGTTTTATCAGTATTTTTGTCGGAATGAAGGTATTAAAAATCAAACCAGTATTCTTAAGATATATTGTGTGAGTTATAATTTTTAATCCGATCGTTGGATCGTTATGATTTTTAGATATGTTATACATATATAAGTTGAGTATATGTCCACAAATTTTGAACCGTTAAAAATTAACGCATAATTTGTTATGAATTTTAAAAGGTGTTGAAACAGTGTTTAAAATCATCCGTTTATGGATTTCGGATATTTTCGGTCTAAAATTTGGAAAAACTTTCTTCTGTAAAGTTGTAGAGAATTCGATTTCGTGTGGAATGGACATAAATTTGTATTTTTCTAATAAACGGGCTATTTTTTATGAATTACTGAAGTTTCAAAAAATAAAATATTTTTATTAAAATGAGGGGGGACCCACTTTGGTTTGAATGCATGTGGGCTGCCAAATTAATTGAATTTCGATTGATGGAGGTTTTGTTGAAACAGCCGATTTTTCCAACGAGGAGGCGTAGAATAATTATAATATATTTTATTAATTTAGTCTCCTTTGGCGTTCTAGCATTTTTCTATAAATAGGCGCTTAAGTTAGAATTGAAAATCACACCAGAAACTGAAGTTTTCTCTCTCTATATTCTCGAGCGTATTTTTATGAGTATTTAGATACTTAGAGAGTTGCTATTCAGTGCAAGTTTCCTTCAGCTTTTCATCCGACATTCCGGTTAGAAGTACTCCTCTTTTGAGGTAAGGGATTTTAAGGATTATTATGTTTCGTAATTTTTCTGACCTTCAAAAATTCTGAAAAAATTTGAAATGATAATTTGATGAGTTTTCTTGATTGTGTCCAAAAATGGAGATTTTTGAATGTATAGATTAGGAGTTATGAATTTTATGAGAAAAGACTATTTTAAAAGTAAACCCTTATAACTCCTTGTGGTTAACTCCAAAATTGGTGAAATTTTTATTGGAAGTACATTTATATAACATCAGTATATTCTGTAAATTTTGGAATTTTTGGACAAAAGTACAATTTATGATAAATGTCTAAATATTAGGCAGTTTTGACCATGTAAAAAATAGTAAATGAATTTTAAAAATTTCGAGAAAAATATATGTTCAATATGGGACTATATTATGCTAAATCCCAGAAAAGAAATATTTTTGGAACTGATTTGATATTTTTCATGAAAATGGACTAGTTATGAATAAATAAATTAAATATGTTATATGAAGTAACAAAATTGAAAAATAGGATTTTATGGCTTGGAAATCCTATATATGGTATATGCAGATTTTTGATGAGGTTGTTGGTTATTAGTGATGAAATCTTATGAGATTGACATTATAGTATGGTTAAATGTATTAATTAGTAAAGTGTAAACAATTAAAATAAATTATTTATAAGTTTAAGAAATGATTAAAATATTATGGTAGTATTAATAATATTAGATTATAAGATTATTAAGTGATTTATAACATTTAGATTAAGGTGTTATGAAATCATTGATTTATGAATCTTCTCTCTGAAATTAAATGCGGTTGTTGATCGTATTGTTTTTTATTATCATATATAACATTTTTATAATCTCGGTGATGAAATTTCTCTTTGACTTAAGTGTAAAGATGGGTAGATTATTGGTATAATTGTGACTATGGGTTCTCTTTGGCCATGAAGTCAAAGATGAATTGTTGATTTGGTATGATCATGACCATTGAATTTACAATTGAATATTTTAGCTTAAGTGAAAAGGTGAATTGATCAACATGGTTATAATTATTGTTTATATAAATTACGAAATGATTATATATTTCTTTGAGATATGAATATCTTTGGCACTGTAGTCTGCAAAGATGAATTGTTGATGAATATCTTTGGCGTGTAGTCAAAGATGACTAATTATTGAATATCTTTGGCCCGTAGTGCAAAGATGACCTGTTGTTGAATATCTTTGGCATGTAGTGCAAAGATGAACTATTAATGAATATCTTTGGCCCGTAGTGCAAAGATGAACTTATTAGTATGATTATGAACAGGAACTGTGATTTGGTATAACCATGATCTTTGATGTTTCAGGTAAAGGCATGGGATGAAAAATATCTTCGTCTTGGATGAGAAAAGAAAATTAGAACTACAATTATGATTATAAGTTATTCACATGACTGTGAACAAGATCTGTTGACTAATGTTACAGGGTTAAAGCATTGTTGGTGGACTTTTAACATGGAGAAGATAATAGACTTTATGGTCTATTTGACTCTTCTAATGGATTGCTCGTTCCGCTGTAACTATGGTTGAAAAGTTTTATCATCTACCATATGTTCTAAATCTCTAATTTATTACTGATGAAGGCTATTGATAATTTAATTATCTTTAGTTATGATATTCTTTCTTTGGGCTAGTTATGCTCACCCCTTTTTGCTTCACAATTCCTTTCGTAATAAAAGTGTAAATTTGGTCGAAATGGGGATAACAGGGAATAGTGTGGTGGTCCGAGACTATCAAAGTTTCTCAACATATAATAAAAAGCGGCATGACATACAATATATAATTGTATTGAGGACCTAAGATGTGTGTGTATATTATATTATCGTCACTTAATAATTAATTTTGGTGAACAACAATAGGGTGAGGTGAACCCAACTTTGGAAGGGTGTTTTGCCACTATCATACAAGATGTCTAATGATATACAATGTGACACCCCCAAAATAGGTATACATCACCCATTCTGATTTTTCAAATACAAGGTACAGAAATAACTACAACTTTATTATTCTGACATATAAATCATGAGTTTAAATACGATATTGCCATCTGACAATATCCACATACAAATAAATCCTCATTATAATTATTGATACATTATTTTACAAAAATGGTGAGGACTACTAAACAACTCTGTAAAACCATCATTCCATACCCAGGCTCATACTGCTTACATTCTCGCCTCCACGAGAAGAAAAATGGAACAAAAAGGAAAAGGGTGAGCTCAACTAGCCCAATAAAGAATATTATGACTAAGATAATATACAACAAATTATCGTTAGTCTTCAACAGGAAAAAATTTAATAGAATATAATAGACATCAAGTTTTAAATCAATACTGCAATGGAAAATATTAATTCATAGAGAGTTACGTAGAGGATGAAATCTACTAATATCTATGAATTTAACAAATCCATCATCAATATTTTTATCCTCGTAACATCAATTAATATATATCCGAATCATATATTCATCCTTACACTCAAAGCCAAAGACATTCACCAGATTGGTCATGTTCATCTAAACACTGCTCATCTTTGCACTACGGGCCAAAGATATTAATCGAAATCATTCATCTTTGCACTACAGGGCCAAAGATATTCATCGAAATCAATCATCTTTGCACTACTGTGCCAAAGATATTCAATAATATCATCATTTAAGACGCGGGATGATGAAATTTTTTTTTTTTAAAAAAACGAATCCAAAATAAACAAAATGACAAGGATTAAGGATTAAGGATTCGTACTTTGTTTTATCCACGTCCAAAAATACCTCAAAATAATCATAGTGGTGTAAAATTCAAGAATGATCAAAACATGGATACAATCAAAACTAGTATCCACAATAGATATTTTGGACTTAAAAGGAAAATTTTTATTTTTCGATGAATAGTCAGATTAAGTGAATAAGACCTTATACGTGAATAAAGGCCAGATATCGTAAATAAGAATCTCCACACCAAAAGTTTCAAATTTGATAAAACTTGAGATCAATATTTCAAATAATGATATTGAAAAAATAATATCATTACAAAAAAAAAAAAAATCCTTTACCTCGAAAAGAAAGATTAACTGTAAGAATCTTTGAATATAAAATTATAACTTGAACTTTCACCGTATAGCAATACTCAAAGTATACTCAAAATACTCACAAGAATACGCTCGATAATATAGAGAGAAAACTTCAGCTTCGGTGTGATTTTTTCAATTCTAACCTAAGCACCCTATTTATAGGAAAATCTTTAGAACACCAAAAGCGAGAAAATTTAATAAAATATTAATATTTATAAAAATATTATCGTATTCCTTGAAATCTGAATTTCAAAGAATTCACATGCCAACCTTACGGAAAAAATAAGAAAAACGTTTTTCTTATTTAAAATAATTAAAACTTCAAAATCAATTATTTGAGCTTGAAACTTTAATAATTCACAATAAATAGCCCTTTATCGGAAAATTCGAATTTTGCCACTTTTTATAGGAAAATCAATTCTCTCAACTTTGCGGAAGAAAGTTTTTTCAAATTCCAAATGTAAATTGACCAAAAATCCAAACAGACGATTTTATAGTTATAATCAAATTTCGATCGATAAATGGGGTCCACCGACATGTTTAACATGTTTTAAACATTTATTGCAACAAAAATACTCTTCCTCCTCAGATATACTCATATATCCCACATTCGTTGTAAAAATATCACCATTATTATATTATTAAAATATAATAATATATATATATATATATATATATATTTAAATGAATTATTTTATCGTAAAAAGATAAAATTTCAATTTTCAACAATTGTCACATTAAAAATTTTCCATCTATATCCACATAAAATCAATATTTTTCTCATCATATGAATCAATAATTAATTATTCACAAATAATATTACGAATCACAATATCGACAACCAGCGGTTCCTGGAAAGGGGGCTTTCCAATAAGAATTTCTCTTTCTTTGGCGCGCAATTAAGTGACCAAACCTCTCCTTAGATGAACTTTCTAGACATTGCCAATAATGTTATCCAATAATATTATTCGAGATAATATGAATTATTAGCTCGATAATGAAAAAATAACGCCAGTAGTGACAATTATTGAAACAATGAATAATATAAAATATCAACACAACAATTATTGAATCAATAAAATAAAATATTGAGCAGTAATTCATGTAACCATTATTGAGTAGTGCCTTCTTCACGTAAGAATCAATAATTGGTGCAATCTGGTAATATTCTTGTGTTTTAACCACCCGTAGTATTTTAACAAGATTAATACTTGGTAACAACTACTGCAGTTATTTTTAAACAACTTGTATTTATCGCTTTCTTCATCCAATCGCTTTCCGGGTTATGGGCCCACACATGGTATTTCTGCCGTCGCATTTAATATTCCCAAACAAAGATCTGAATATTCCACGACCAAACGAATATTCCCCGAACAATGATGAATATTTTATAACCACTTCGCTTATTTTGAAATATTTATGTATTTTACCCATAACTATCCACATTAATCACATCAACCCTTACTTATTTTTCAAAATAATAAATAGAGGAAAATAAATTTCATTTATTAATTATTTGGGGTCTTACAACCTCCCTCCTTATGAAATTTCGTCCTCGAAATTGACATACGTACTGTGTTTCAAAAGTGAGGATACCTCGCTTTCATTTCCGTTTCCAACTCCCGTGTCATTTCTCTATAGCATGGTTCCTCCACAAGACTTTAACTTGTGGTATGACCTTCGTCGTAGGACATGCCTCTTCCTATCCAAGATCTTGACAGTACCTCCTCACACGTTAAGTCTTCGCCTATATCTCGTCCTGCTTTCTAACTCAATAACGTGGTTCGGGTCTTTCACATATTTAAATGTACAGATATGTGAAACACATTATGAACACGAGATATACTTGGAGGTAAAGCGAGTCTATAGGCTACATTTCCTACTTTCGGGTCAAGAATTTGAAATGGACCAATAAATCGTGGATTGAGCTTTCCTCTCTTCCCAAATCTTGTAACACCCTTCCATGGAGAATCAACTCATGACAATACATGATCCCCTATACTAAATTCCACGTCCCTTTGGATGAAGATCCGCATAACTCTTTTGTCGATCATGTGCCGCTGTATCGTTGTCTAATCATTTAGATCTTTTCGTGTGGTCATACGTACCAACCCTGGGTCCCAACAATGTTGCTTCACCCACCTCGTCCCAACATACCTGGAGAAGCGACATTTTCGTCCATATAATGCTTGAATGGGGCCACACCTATACTTGCTGATAACTATTGTTGTAGGAGAATTCCACCAATGGTAAATACTTATCCCAATCGCCCTTCTTGAAGTCTAGGACCACGTAGTCTTAATAAATCTTCAAGAGTTTGAATAGAATCTCTCGATTGTCCGTCTCAGGTTTGAGGATGGTATGCCGAATCAGATCAGAAATCCGTACTCCATAGCTTTTTGCAAGCTAACCCAAAATCTTGAAGTGAATCTTGGGTCACGATCCAAACTATAGATACTGGCATGCCATGCAACCTCACAATCTCATTTACATACATACTAAGCAAGACGTTCAAGAGAATAAGTCTCCGTGATCAAGAAGAAATGTGCGACTTGGTTAATCTATCAACAATAACCCAAATAGCATTTATGCCTTGAGAAAACCGTGGGAAGACCCGTAACGAAATCCATGGTAATGTGTTCCCACTTCCATTTCGGAATCTCAAGTGGTTGCAATGGTCCGCTTAGGCACTTGATGCTCCGCTTTACACGCCGACAAGTTAAATATGTTGAGATAAACTTTACAATCTCTTCATATTGTTCCACCAAAATGTATGTCGAAGATCACGATACATTTTAGTACTTCCAGGATGGATTACGAAATGGTGTATTGTGTGCCTCATCATGATCTTGTACTTCAAATCGTAATCGTTAGAACTCAAAGTCCGGAGCCGACTCAAGTATTCCTTCTTCATCAATTCTCGCTTAGGAATAGCACCTTCTTTTCTATTTTTCTTCATATCGACATTCCCTCTAACGGCCTGGCTTGAAAGAACCTTAACTTTTTCTATTAAAGTTGGCTCTGTCGTATACTTGATATCATCGCTTTTCGTTCCTACATATGATCTTCTACTCAACGCTCACGCCTACCACGTTCGCTTTTCCGTGGATGGTATTGAATAAGTGGTCGTAGTCTTCAATAGCTCGAGCCAATGTCGCTGTCGTTGTCGCATGTTGAGTTCTTTTTAGGTGAAGAAATATTTAAGGCTTTTATGGTCCGAATATATCTCCACTTTCTCCCATATAGATAAGGCCTCCATATCTTTAATGCAACGAAACGATCGGGGTCAGCCGACTCTAGATCATGAGTAGGATAATTCCTCTCATACTCTTTAAGTTGTCATGAGGCATAGCTATGACTTTCCCATGTTGCATGAGAACACATCCTAACCTTGGCCAAAGCATCGTTGAGATAACAAATCCATCCGCATTGGATGGTATTGTTAGAAACAGTCTTGAAATAAGTCTCTCTTAAGCTCTTGGGAGACTCTTCTCGCATTCTTCACTCCAAACGAATTTTGTATCCTTCCGAGTCAACTGAAGTTAATCTGATAGCGATTCGAAAAACCCTTCCACTTAATCTCCGATAATAACCACTAGACCTGAAAAGCTACGCATTTGATCACCGCGATCTTGGTTTCTCCTAACTTTGTATTGCTTCAATCTTCGCTGGTCAGTCAACAGATACTCCATGTTTTTGACACTTATCGCGCCCAAGAAATGCTACTTCCTCGAGCCGTAACTCGCATTTCTTTAACTTGGCATATAACTTATTTTCACGAAGCCTTTGTAGTACCAAATTTTCAAATGGTGCTCATGATCTTCACGACTTTTGGAATATATGAGGATGTCAAATCAATAAAGACAACAACGAATCGATCCAAATATTCCTTGAATACTCGGTTCATCATATCCATGAAAGCCGCGAGGGGCATTAGTCAATCCAAAAGACATGACTAGAATTCATAATGCCGTCTGAAGTTCTGAAGGCGATCTTTGGAAAATCCTCGATTCTAATTTTCAAATGATGATATCCGAATCTAAGATCGATTTTTGAAAAGAATTGTGCTCCTTAATTTGGTCAAACAAGTCATCAATACGAGGTGAGAGGATACCTATTCTTGATAGTGATATGGTTCAATTCCGATAGTCAATCTGATACAAAAGTCGATACTCCTCGCCTTTCTTCTTTACTGAATAAAACAGGAAGACCCCAAGGAGATGTCTTAGACGAATTAAAACCGATGTCCAACAATTCTCAGTAGTTGGACCTTTAACTCCCAAGTTCAATAGAGCCATTTGATATGGGGTTTTAGAAATGGGCTTTGTATCGGAGTTCAAGGTCAATAAAGAATTCAACTTCATGTTCGGGGAAGACCGTGAAGTTCTTCAGAAATCGTCGGAAAGTCAATAACAACGTGAATATTATTCAAATTTGACGTGTCTTTATTCAAATCCATAACATGGGCTAAGAAAGCTTGACATCCGCTTTTTAATAAGCGAATAGCTTTATGATTAGATATAGCAAAGATTGATTTTAATGGTTTAGTTGCTTGAATTAAGTATAACAAAGTTGTTTAGGAATACGAAAGCTAACAACCTTACGAAAACAATCAATTTTGGCATGATGAGTAGTTAACCAATCAATCCCTAAAATCACATCAAAAGCAAGTATCTTTAAAGAGATAAGGTCAATGGTAAGGTGATAGTTCCAACTTGAATCAAACAAGATTTATAAGCAAATGGATGTGATGAAAGTTTCTCCTAACAGAGTTTCCACAGATAGGTCAAAGTCTAATTTTTCCAGTCAAATTTAAACGTTGAGCACAAGTAGGAGAGATAAATGAATGGGTAAAGCCGTATCTAGTAAAGTATAAACTTCACAAGAATTTATAAATAAACTTACCCGTGATCACCTCGTTTGGGTTCCTCGCATTTTGACCAATCACAACAAAAGCTTCTTCCAGAACTGATTGACTTTGACTTTTCATGCGCGATTTTTTGAGTCACCGTCCTCATTGAACTAGGTTTTATACTGCAAATGCAATCTCGAGCGATATGTCCTTCCTTTCCTGAATTATAGCATACAGAACTGTTGTGGGCGCTTTGACCGATATGTCCCTCTTCCCGCATTTATAAGATATGACCGGTGGTCGTTCTCCTCCTCGAACCATTCTTTGCTTTGCATTGTCAATGTCGTCTTCACATACGGTCGTTGTTGAATCTCCTCTTTTAAAATCTCCTCCTAACTCGCTTCTTCTATTTTCATGGCCATGATTACCACCAGAGAGTGGTTACCATTTTTGTCCGTCTTTTCTTTCTCCACCGTTATTGTTGTTTTGTTAATCTGCTTATCTACGGTATGATCTGATTGTGGTACCTCGGTTGACCATACTCGTTATCTCGCTTCTAACAATTGAGCCCTATTAACAACATCTGAATAAAGAGAAATTTATGAGAGATGAGATCTCGGCGTATCTTGGGGTTCAAACCTCTCGAAACATCCGCGTCATACGTTCCTCATTCTCCACCAAATGAGGTTCAAACTGGATAACTCTGCAAACTTAGCCTCGTCTTTGAGACACCGTCATGTTGTTCTGCTCCATCCTAATAAACTCCACTTCCTTCATACGACGAACACTTTCGGGAAAGTATTTGTCATTAAATAGTTCTCAAACGTCTCCCAAGACATGTTGAGTCATGGTTTGGATGGGTACGCTTCACGACTCCACCACCAAAGAGCCTACCTTCGCCCACGGAACATAAAGGTGGCGAATGGAACCTTCTGTTCTCCGCACATCCCAAGACATCGAATATCTTGGTAATTTGCTTGTCCCATGTTTCCGCCATGATCGGATCGAAGCTTTCCTTAAATTCGTGGTCCTAACTCTTTGAACTGCATGCTATGACAACCCGTGAATTGTTATCATTTCTCCTATGTTTTAAACACGAGTCTCCTCAAATCGATTTTGCATGAAATCGCAAAAAGCTTCTAAACATCCCTCGTTCATCATCTGCTTCAGGTGTTGTTCACAGAGAGAACATTACCATCTGTTGCACGTTTCTCCTCGTTGGTGAGTACAGGCGTCTCCACGGTCTCATTTCCATTGTTATTATTATTCTCGATCGACATTCTCAAATACATCGTAAAACAAGGGTTAATTAAGCAAATCAATATATCACATAATATTCTTATATACTGACCAACTAACAAATAAGCTTAGGTAGGACACACTAGCGAAGGATTTACTCGTCTCTCCCCTCCTAGTTCTATTCCCCGATCTCCGTCAGAGATCATATCCCTAAGCTCTAATATCAACTGTGACACCCCCAAAATAGGTATACATCACCCATTCTGAGTTGTCAAATATAAGGTACAGAAATAACTACAACTTTATTGTTACAACATATAAACTGAGTTTAAATACAGAATATTGCCATCTAGACAATATCCACATACAAATAAATCCTCATCATAATTATTGATACATTATTTTACAAAATGGTGAGGACTACTAAACAACTCTCTAAAACCATCATTCCATACCCCGACTTCGTACTTTCGCTATATTCTCGCCTCACCCAGAAGAAAAATGGAACAAAAAGGAAAAGGGTGAGCTCAACTAGCCCAAAGAAAGAATATTATGACTAAGATAATATACAACAAATTATCGTTAATCTTCAACAGGAAAAATTTAATAGAATACAATAGACAACAAGTTTTAAATCAATACTGCAGTTGAAAATATTAATTCATAGAAGAGTTCGTAGAGATGAAATCTACTAATATCTATGAATTTAACAATCATCATCAATATTTTTATCCCTATAACATCAATTAATATATATCCGAATCATATATTCATCCTTGCGACTACGTACCAAGGACATTCACGATTGGTCATGTTCATCTAAACACTGCTCATCTTTGCACTACGGCCAAAGATATTCATCGAAATCATTCATCTTTGCACTACAGGTGCCAAAGATATTCATCGAATCAATCATCTTTGCACTTTCACAGCCAAAGATATTCAATAATATCATCATTTAAGACCGAGGATGATGAAATTTTTTTTTTTAAAGAAACGAATCCAAAGGAAACAAAATGACAAGGATTAAGGATTAAGGATTCAGATTTGTTTTATCCACGTCCAAAAATACCTCAAAAATAATCATAGTGGTGTAAAATTCAAGAATGATCAAAACATGGATACAATCAAAACTAGTATCTACAATAGATATTTTGGACGAAAAGGAAAATTTTTATTTTTTCGATGAATAGTCCAGATTCATGAATAAGATCAGTATACGTGAATAAAGTCATGATATCGTAAATAAGAATCTCAGACACCAAAAGTTCCAAATTTGATAAAACTTCAGATCAATATTTCAAAGATAATGATATTGAAGAAATAATATCATTACGAAAAAAAAATATCCCTTACCTCGGAAAGAGACATGATTCTAACTGTAATCTTCGGATATAAGCTTTATAACTTAAACTTTCACCGTGTATAGCAATACTCAAAGTATACTCAAAATACTCACAAGAATACGCTCGATAATATAGAGAGAAAACTTGAGTTCGGTGTGATTTTCAATTCTAACCTAAGCACCTATTTATAGGAAAATGCTTAGAACACCAAAAGCAGAAAATTTAATAAAATATTAATATTTATAAAAATATTATACGTATTCCTTGAAATCTGAATTTCAAAGAATTCACACATGCCAACCTTCTAGAAAAATAAGAAAAAAGTTTTTCTTATTTAAAATAATTAAAACTTCCAAAAATCAATTATTTTGACTTGAAACTTCAATAATTCACAATAAATAGCCCTTTTATCGTAAAATTCGAATCTCGCGATTTTTATAGGAAATTCAATTCTCTAAAACTTTGCGGAAGAAAGTTTTTCAAATTCAAACATAAATTGATCAAAATCCACAAACGAAGCGATTTTATAAATTTATAATCAAATTTCGACCAATAAATGGGGTCCAAACCACGTTTAACATGTTTTAAACATTTATTGAAACAAAAAATACTCTTCCTCCTCAGATACTCATATATCCCACATTCGTTGTAAAAATATCACCATTATTATATTATTAAAATATAATAATATATATATATTTAAATGAATTATTTTATCGAAAAAAGATAAAATTTCAATTTTCAACAATTGTCATATTAAAATTTTCTCCATCTATATCCACATAAAATCAATATTTTCCTCATCATATGAATCAATAATTAATTATTCACAAATAATATTACGTAATCACAATATTGTGACCCCGATATAGACGAATATTCCACGACCAAACGAATATTCCCAACAACAATGAATATTTTATAACCACTTGCTTATTTTGAAATATTTATGTATTTTACTCATAACTATCCACATTAATCACATCAACCCTTACTATTTCAAAATAATAAATAGAGGAAAATAAATTTCATTTATTAATTATTTGGGGTCTTACATACAATCTCGTGTTATCATAAGAAAGGGTTGTGCACATTCACTTGCTGAGTATATCTACGAGCACTACCTATATGATCTTGGAGTTGGGTTGAAACATAATGTTCAATCGCAGACGGTGGAGATAGTTATAAGTCAAGAGAAGACTCACCATTGGAAGGAACATGATAGTAATTGTGACGCCCCCAAAATAGGTATACATCACCCATTTTGAGTCATAAATAACATGGTACAGAAACAACTACAACTTTATTAATACAACATGAAAACTGTGAGTTTAAATACAAATATTGTCGTCTAGACAATATTCACACCCAAATAAGTCCTCATTACAATTATTGGTACATTATTTTACAAAATGGTGAGGACTACTAAACCAACTTTCTAGAATCATCATTCCACACCCAGCTAGAACTCGCTACATTCTCGCCTCCTAAGAAGAAAAATGGAAGAAAAGGAAAGGGTGAGCTCAACTAGCCCAAGAAGAATATTATGACTAAGATAATATAGAACAAATTATCGTTAGTCTTCAGTCAGGAAAAATCGATAAAATACAATAGACAAACAAGTTTCGGATCAATATTCGCAATGAAATAATAATTCATAGAAAGAGTTATGTAGAGAATGAAATCTACTATTATCTATGAATTTAAAAGTTCATCATCAATATTTTATCCTCAGAACATCAATCAATATACATCGTGAATCAAATATTCATCTTTTGCACTACGGCCAAAGATATTCATCGATTGGTCATGTTCATCTCAACACTGCTTCATCTTTTGCACTACGAGCCAAAGATATTCAGTAATACCATCATTTAGGACTGAGGATGATGAAAAATATTTTTAAAAAAAACGAATTCAGTGAAACAAAAGAGCAAATATTAAGAATTCGTACTTTAAACAGTCCAAGTTCAAAAATACTTCATTAATAATCATAGTGAAGTAAAATTCAAGAATGATCAAAACATGGATACAATCAAAGTTATTATCCATAATAGATATTTTGGATAAAAACATAAATTTAATTTTTCTGTGAATAGTGTCGTATTCGTGAATAGTGCCGTATACGTGAATAGTGTCGTATACGTGAATAGTAACCCCGACACTAAATGACAAGAATTTTACAAGAAAAATCTTACCAATAATCCGGTATAATGATATTAGAAGAAATAATATCATTTAAAAAATAATAATATCCCTTACCTTGAAAAGATTGTACTTCTAGCTGGAACACCGGATATAGTGCTGAAGGGAACTTGCACCGTATAGTAACACTCAAAGTCTCAAAATACTCACAAGAATACGTTCGATAATATAGAGAGAGAAAAATTCAGTTTCAATTATTTCGGAATTTCGGAACTTCAATAATTCATAATAAATTGCCCTTTTGTCAGAAAAAATCGAACCTTATGTCTTTTTCATAGGAAATTTCATTATCTACAACTTTACAGAAGAAAGTTTTTTCAAATTTCAAATGCAATTGATGAAATCCACAAATAAAGCGATTTTACGTGCTATAATCAAATTTCAGTCGAGAAATGGGGTCCACTATTATGTTTAACATGTTTTAAAAATTAATTGTAACAAAAATACTCCTCCTCCTCAAATACTCATATATCCCACATTCATTGTAAAAATATCACCATTATTATATTATTAAAATATAATAATATATTTAAATAAATTATTTATCGAAAAGATAAAATAACAAATTTTCAACAATTGTCACATTAAAAATTTTCTCCATCTATATCCACATAAATGAATATTTTTCTTTCATATAAATCAATAATTAATTATTCATAAATAATATTACATAATCACAATCTCGACAACCGTGCGCTTCAGAAAGAGGGGGCTTTCCATAAGGATTTCTCCTTATTGGCGCCAGCATTAGGTGACCAAACCTCTCTTTAGACGAGTAACTTTCTAGACATTGCCAATAATGTTATCTAATAATATTATTCAAATAATATGAATTATTGATCCGATAATGAAAATCTCAGTAGTAGTGACAATTATTGAAACAACAATAATATAAAATATCAATGTAGCAATTATTGAATCAATAAAATAAAATATTGAACGATGGCTTACTATAACAATTATTGAGTAATGTCTTCCCACGTAGAATCAATAATTGGTG
Source organism: Panax ginseng (assembly GCA_020205605.1). Taxonomy (NCBI): domain Eukaryota; kingdom Viridiplantae; phylum Streptophyta; class Magnoliopsida; order Apiales; family Araliaceae; genus Panax; species Panax ginseng. The sequence goes on from CM035144.1 coordinate 125,911,757, forward strand.
CAATACTGCATGTCTTCATGTGTTTTAACCAACGGTATTCCAACAAGATAATCTGTAATAACTACTTCACTGATTATTTATAAACAACTTATACTTTGTCGTTTCTTCATCCAATCACTTTCCATTATGGGGCCCACAAAGGTCAAGCGCCATTGCATCGTAATATTCCCAACGGTAAGAATATTCCACGACCAAAACGAATATTCTCCAATAAAAATGAATATTTTATAACCACTTGCATATTTGAAATATTTACGCATTTTACCCATAACTAACCACATTAATCAAATCAACCCTTACTATTTCAAAATAATAAATAGAGGAAATTTGATTTTATTTATAATAAGTTGGGGTCTTACAGTAATCTTCTCGTTTTTCTTTGGGGTCTATTGGATCAACCAAGGATAATTCTCTAGACATATAATATCTATCATAACTTAGATTCATGGCCTCCCCATGTACGAAAGGTTTCTCTTGAGCACTTCCCAAAGATTTTAATTTCTAAAACAGTTCTAGATTGTACCTTTATGTAAGGTATCACTGTGAGGTGCTGTCCATAGTTGGGACATGAGTCACAGTTGATTAATCTGGATAACAATCTACCATATTCTTATTATATTTTAATTCATTAATTGTACGTACATATTTATTATTAAAAATTGAATAATCGCGCTGCAACGCGCGGGTATGTATCTAGTTATCCCTCTAGATTGGGGTCGAGGGCAAATTAACTTATTCGCAACGGCAAATTAACTTATTCTACCAGCTCTCCACTACTCTAGGAACAAGCTTAATTATCTTTTGAGTTTGTTTTACAAGTATCTCTAAATTAAAATTCGGATTAGACTTCATCAATAACATGTTAAACTATATATCATTTCTAGTTGTAGGTGACCTGGCAAAAAATTAGGTTTGGATTGGTTTTGGATTACATAAAATAGGTTTGGGTTGGTTTTGAAACCAAAACCATATTACCTATATTTAATATGAGTTATATGGTTTGGATTTAAATGGTTATGGGTCGAATTCAGGTCGACCTATTTTTCAAATCATAGTTTGACTAAAATTTTAATTTATGTTATACTAAAAGAGTCTAATTTTAATTTTTTAGACCCAAATTTAAAACTAAAATTTTTAATTGATGTGACTAATTTGAGTATTAAAAATATTAATTTTGTGATTATAGGCACTTTAAAAAAAATTACATTAATAATTATTATGTTAATTAAAATTAATAAATTTATTGAGAATTTTATTACAATAATCAATAAATATTATTTTTTTTTTGGGGGTGGGGTGCATAGTGGTGTATACATAATCAATAAATAATATATATATATATATTGGGGGGTGAGATGTATATATAATCATTAAATATTATTTTTTTTTGGTGGGGGTGAGAGACACAGAATTTGGGTGGGTGGGTGGGTGGGTGGGGGCGGGACGGGTGGGGTATGCAGGTGCGGGGGCGAGGGTGGGGGTGGGGGGGTGGGGGGTGGGGGGTGTTCTTTGTTAGTTCTACGAAGTGCAAAAAATTATTATAAACTAATATGGGTTAAAAGTAGTTAAACTAGATCTAATTCATATTTGTAATAATAATATGGGTAAAGCTATAAAATGAACAAACAGTTCGGGCTCGATTCGTACTCGCTCGACTAAAAGTATGATTCGAGTTCGACTCGAAATATAAATGAATTAAATATGAGCACATTTTAAAGTACGATAAATTACTCGAACCTCCTTAAATTATAATTTTCTATTAATACTCGGATCATATTCGTTCTAAAAGTTTAAACTGTTCGGGCTCGATTCGGTATCGTGTTCGACTCGTTAGTTAAATGAGCTTCAATCAAACCTTATTTTATACCTGATAAATTTTGTGAACTAAATCTGAGCAACTCAATACTCGGATCGACTCAGTTCGTTTACACCCTTAACTACATTACAAGAAAAAGAAAAGAAGAGAAGTTTAAATGGTCAATCAGTGCCACCAAGTAATTAATTAACCTGAGCTAATTAATTGGATTATTTCAAAGTTGTTCTTTACCAGCTAAATGACGAATTATTGTTTTATCTTTCAGCAGTAGGAATAATTTTTAAAAATATTTGATAAGAGTATTATTTCAAAGCATATGTTTAACTAATACAAACAATTTTTTTTGTTTACTCCACACCAAGTTATTTTTATTAGCAAATATAATTTGAGTCAATAATTAATTGGTTCCTTTACATAAGTATACAATATTTAGAAAGTAATTACATTATTAGTGCACTCATAAAATATTTACACAATTAATACACTTTCTATATTTATTTACAATATTAGTGCAATTAGAATTCCTTAATTTAGGGAATTAGTATAGGATTCAATTCATAATAATAAGGAAACCTAAAATTAAGGAGAAATAACTATCATAATTAATAATTCAAATTCAAATATCTTGGATCTAACAAACAAAATAAATTCAAATTCAAAAATAATAATTACAATTCAAATTTTCAAAATTTGGCAACGTCATCTTCCTCATCCCCTTCGCTGGTCATCTTCCTCCTCCCCTTCGCCGCCGCTTCAACACCATGGACGCCGGCCACAGCTGCCATTATGACGAAGGTTGATTTAGTACAACAATTAAAAGGAGAAAAGGATAAATTTTAGTGCAGTTGGTATCCAAATATTTATACAAAGGTAACCATTTTAGTTTTTGTGGGTAACAAAGAGAAATTTCAGTGCAGTTGGTAAACAAAACTTTCAAAGGTAACAATTTTAGTTTTTGTTGGTTACATTTGTATTAAAGTTTGGCTACCAACTGCACTATAAAAAAAAAATCTATAATAGATTTTTTATAATTAATTGGTAACCCAATAAAACTGAATTGATTACCTTTGTATTAAAGTTTGGCTATCAACTGCATTATAAAAATATATATATACAATGCATTTTTTTTAATTAATTGGTATCCCAATAAAATTAAATTGGTTACATTTGTATAAAGTGTTAGCTACCAACTGCACTATTAAATAAAAAAATCTATAATAGATTTTTTTAAAATAAATTAGAAACCTAATAACACTAAATTGGTTACCTTGGTATGAATGTTTGGCTACCAACTGTCTTTATAAAAAAACGCAGAATTGTTTGTATTAAAAAAAACGATAGAATTGATTTCGTCTCGATCAGTAATCGAAAAGAACACGCCGAATTGGGCGATGGAGAATATTTTCAATGAGCAAAGGCGCGGAGGTTTCGCCAAAGTGTCGCCAGACGGGACCTGACGATGGTGGTGTAGTTGTAGTATTTTATCATGACGTGAGATGAGGCGGTTGGCCAAAATTATGTCGTTTTGGTGAAGCATTCCTGGCATGGCCGAAGTGAGGACATCACCGCCACGAGAAAGGACCCGAATCGAGAGAAAAGATTGGGCGAACTTGGTGGAGGCGTGTGTAGGGTCCCATGGAGTGGTGGCCGTTGAGGAGGTGGAGGTGGCCTAGTAAGTGGTAGTTTTAGAGTGGACTCGGAGGTAAACGAGTGGGTTTTTGATTTTAAAAATAATCAAAGTGGAGAGAATTAGGAGGAGGAGAGAGAAGATGCGTATAAAAGTACCCATTTTATTTAATTTAATAAGTAAATCAATATTAATTCCCTAAATTAAGGAATCTAATTGCATACTAATTCCTTAAATTAAGGAATCCTAATTGCACTAATATTGTAAATAAATATAAATGTGTATTAATTGTGGAAATATTTTATGAGTGAACTATTGTTGTAATTATTATTAAAAATATAATAAAATATGTAACAGGCTGAATGGGTACATTGTTCTTTAATATTTCTCGTTTTGTACCCGAAAGAAAGAAAAAAAATTCATTATGTGCAGAGCTATACCTAAATTAGTAATTTTTGGATTAATGAAAAAGACTACTCCCTCCGTTGCTTAATATAGGTCGTTTTAGATATGTGCATAAGAATTAAAAAAATGATTAAAAAGCATTAATTATACTATCAATTGTCTATAATACATTTTACCTCACTTATTTCATACTCTCTCTCCAATAACATATTAACAATTTCCTATAATTTTACTCCTAAAAAATCTCAATAGTCTTATTTACTTTTATTTTCTTTCTCTTTCTCTCTCCTCATAAAACACTTTAATTGTCAAATTTTTAAAGAAAAAAGATGAAAGAATTTTGTTGGGAGGAAAGAGAAGCTTAAGAGTAGAGTAGATCATAAATATGGATCAAAAAATTAGGTGGAGTAATAAGGGGCAATTTGGAAAAAATAGTGATCAATTCTCCTAGATAACCACAAACGACAAATAATTAGAAATAACAAAAAAAGTCTAAAACCAACACCATTTTCTTCTTTTGTTTTTGTTTTTGTTCTTCTTTTACCCTCACATGCACTTATAGTGCTAACATCGAAATTTCACTACATGAAAATTAGACATAAGTGTATTTAAATTCCACTTATTTATATTTGAACCCCAATTAGGCCTGACAAAATATGATTATGGGTTGGTTTTGATTTTTAAAATATGGTTATGGTTTCATTTAAGAACTAAAACCATATTAACTATTTTTAATATGGGTTGTGTGGGTTGGAACTATATGATTATGGTTCAAAACCATATTAATCATATTAACCATTTTAAGATGTTTTGACTTTTAAACAGAACTTTTGAAAAAAAAAATTGTGTCCGTCACAATTAAATTAATTAAGTAATAATATGATATAAAAATTATATAAATAATAAAATGCTAAAAAACTATACTAATAAAATTTTAAATTGAAATTATTAATACCCTTTCATATTTAAATAATTTTTCAAATGTATTATTATCCTGCTAATAAAAAGGTTGGAATCCAAAATACACCATAGTATAATTCTATAAATGTCGTTTAAATATTGAAACATATTTATAATTCTTTCGTAATTAGAATAATAGAATTTACATAAACCCACACATACAGGACATATAAGTAGAAAACTTAACCATATAATTCTATAGACCATATTAAAATTTAATTAATTAGAGCAGACATATTAAAATTTAACATTACAAAATATATATTTTTCCATTACAAAATTTAAAATTTCTTTTCTTTATATATATATATATATATATATATATATATATATATATATATATATATATATACCCATTTGCTGTAAAATTAAATAAGACGATATTAATTCATTCAAATATTTTCTGTCAATCACTGTTTCTAGACTACGTAGTAGTCCACTAACTAGTAACTAGTATGATGAGTGGGAAAAAAAAGCTAAAAATGGGCCCACGTGATTTTTATATGGAATTTTCTTCTTGTAGTTGGGACAGCCCGGAGGAGAAGTCTGGTTGAATGGAATATGGGTTGAAATATGGTTAATCGATTCAAAATTATATTTATTTTAAAAATATGGGTCTAAACTTTAACCAACCTGAATAAATAAAAATAGTTAATCAACCCATTTAGTTTCTGTTAATATAATTTAATCCAATAATTAACTAACTATATTGTCAGGTCTAATCCCAATAATATGTAAAAATATAAATAAATAAAATTTAATACACTCATGTTCAATTTTCATACTCACGTTCATTTGTGAATGAATGAATGTCATCGGGATCCGCAAGATTTGTGAATGAATGAATGTCATCGGGATCCGCAAGTGGGTATAGTTAATAAGTGTAGATTACACGCTACCAAGATTCCAGGAGAGAGGATGTAGCGGAGTAATAAATACGGCATCATCCTAGCACCTACTTAAATGGATATCTTTTTCTCATATCAAGTGATATGGATAGTTTTCACATGAAGCGAATGACTTGAACCATTCTCCAACGGGAGTGCTAATTTTAGAACCTTCGACACATTATCGTTTTAGAATTAAAGTGATACTCTGCATGTATTACAGGTATCTCTCTCTCTACACAGTACACGCACATGGAACAAGCAATTCTTGCGAAACCACTTCCTACTTCTCTGTCTACTGATCATACAACATATTTAAAAAACACAAATCTGAATCTTGTAAAATAGGAAACATTAAATATACCACTTGGCTGTGTCTTACTAGCAACAAAAAAACATCCCACTAGGAAAAATGATGACGCTCATATTTTAGTAACAGATTGCATCTTTCCCAATTGATTTAAAAGAAACCCTAGCCTTCTTCTCCGATCCAAAATTGAACTTAAGATCTGAAGCATCATCATGGGTAGAGGCATAGCTTGTAGAAGGAAACGAGGAGAAATCAAGGCGAGGGTGAGATCCCTTGGTACCAAAAGTATAGGAAGGTACTGGTGAACCTTCCTTCAGCTGACCACCAGATGTAAAACATGGCATGATCGATGGAGTTGGGGGCTCTGATAGCACACCAGGTGCAGAAACTGGGAAGGTAAATCCAGGGCCATTATCAGATGAAATTATACGTTTAGGATCCTGCTTGTTGATAAAAATAGACTTTAAGGTTGGTTTTGTTCCCGTGAATTGAGATGGTTGCTTCTTTAGCAACTCAGAACCAGCTGCCTTAGTTGCCCTTGTCATGACATCCTGCTCATTGACTTGCTTGTGAAGAGGCCAAAATTGACTTGTATCTTTCTGTTGATCTTTAGCATCCAAGAAAGCATTCTGCTATAAAGATATTATATGTGAGTACATGTGTTTCAAAGTAATACACGAGAACAATAAATTTTAGCAGACACTAATCACATCTCTCAGATTACAACACCCATTCCTCAATCACTCTATGCATCCAGCAGCACTATAGCACCGCAATACTCCTCATTCTATCGATCCGAGTGAGATGAATCGAAAGCAATACACCAAACACACAGTGGCGGTCATTCGTAGTCAATATGTTAGTGTCGTTGTGTTATGACATGAAGGGGTCATGGAAGAGTTGGGTTCGAATCCCAAACGCTGCCTTGAATTTTGGTCAATATAAGGTCGACAAATTCTAGCAGGCTTGGCCCCAACCCAACCAAAATTGAATCTTCAATTCAAGCCAAGTAAAGCCTGTGACCCTGTCCCATTTTATGTCATAGGCCAATGTAGTCCGTACAAGTTTGGGCTCTGTCAGGTTTGACAGGGATGTTGCTAGTTGGAGGAGAGTCTTCAAAGTTCCAATCTCATCACAAGAAACCATTGTGGAGCAGAAAAATAAGAAATCAGATAAATACCTCACATTCTTTTAGCTTTCTTTCTTTACTTTTTTGTTAGGGAGTATACATCAACGTTCATAAATCCCGTTCTAAACCCGAGCAAGCAAGGAAGAACAAAACACAAAATTTACTTGCATCAACATACTGAAATTTAGAGGAGAATAATGTACCTGATCTGTACTCTTGATTTGAGAATCAGAAATATTGTTGAAACCAAATGACCGCCCTGCATTGGCATCTAGCATTATACCAGAAGCACCATTAACTGTGTTAGATGCTTTACTGATTGCATTAATAGCATCACTCTCCTGAGATTTTACTATAGAATTCGGGTTTTCTCTATTATCAGTTCCTTCAGCAGAAAATCTGAGGCCATCTGTGCTCTTGCGCGAATCAAAACTCCCTCTTAAACGGGATAAACTGGTACTTTCGTTTTGCATGGCATCAGTATCTTTAGACGGGGATTTTTTCCATGCAGTGGCAATCTTCAACTCAGCTGCTAGATCATGAGGTGTCGGTTTGTTTGCAAGGTGCTCCAATATTCCTCTAACTGCTGGACTTGACGATAGATTTGGAGTTGGTACAACCTCTTCAGAACCATGTGCAACACAGTCAACTGAATGGTCATTTGAAGTACCACTAGTTCCACCAAGTTCCATATTCTTTTCTTTGACAGGAAAGAATACTTTAGAAGCATTGGATTCTTTTACCTGTGAAGGACTTTTCTGCAGAGAATACAGAGAAGCAGATCCTCTGCGTGGAGTTTCCTTAGCAAACTTATTCCGTATGCGACGAATAGCTCCCACCGATCCATATCCACTATCAACGTCAGTCTTTGATTTCACCTGCGTTGAAAGGGGGAATAGGTACTGCTCAATTTATATAGAGAATTATTAGGACAACAAAAGTTGGATATAGTAATAGAAATGCAGGAATCTAACTTGATGAAAAATAACAATATATTTGTTCTCTGGTTTCATTGAAGCTTAAACCAATATGCTACTGCAAGATGTTTCAGACAGTCCAACAATCTCACCATCATCTAACAATCTAAAGCCCCACAAAGACGATTAATAAACTAAAGTAGTTTTTAGTGAACAAATAAACTTCAAGAAGTAACAGAAATTACTTAAATTGACAGGCCAGAACTTCACCCAACTTTTTATAATCAAGAGCATAAGAGTCAAAGAAGTCTTTTATTTATTTTACAAGTTCTATAACATGTTTTTTCTTTTTCATTTTTTGAGATGTCTTATCTTATATTGAATAATATGATATTACATATACATACATACATACATACATACACACACTCATGTGTGTGTGTGTGTTTAGACTCATTCTAACACGTCTACCTAGAAAAAGTACATAATTCACCTATGAAATTCAACCATCCATCAAGGAGTTATCACATTTGCCATATTTTGAAAATGTCAAACTTAAGTCCAAGTACAAACCTAGCATTTAACCATCTAGATGGCAACTGGCATACCAAGGTGGATATAGTTACACTGACTACATCGAGGTTGACCAAGAGAGATTTTATTGAAATAAAAAAAAAATGAAGACTATTCGTGAAACACTTCTGACACTTGGATTCATCCAATCCCGCCAACTCATTCTAAACCATTTCTACTAGCAATTTCAAAAACTTGTCATAGGAAAAAAAGATATACTACAAAAAAAAATTGTAATCAATTTTATGATTTGAAGGAGAACGAGAAGCTTTAATCTTCAAATGATTTCTTGATCTAATTACAACAAGAACTTGTTCTGATATCTTTGAATTTTTTTCAACCAAGAATCAGGTAAAGAGTTAGAATCAATATTACAATAGTTTATATTTTGAAGAAAATGTTCACTAAATTCGCCAACAAACCTTGTTTATACCTGTTCAAAGATAGGAATCCGGGATTGCTGAAAGGGATTCGATGAAATGTTTAGGCTGCTCTCAGCTTGTAATTGAGGCAGCTGACAATTAGGAGAAGATTGAAATGATTATTCCACAAGTAACAAAGCATATATGAAATGTCAAAACATAGAGGTTTACGAATACCTTGGCCTTGGCCTTGGACTTAGAATAGATGGTTCTGGAATATGGAGTTCGTGGAAAGTTACAAAGTCGGAAGGTGCCTCCCTGACTTAGTGGGGTTGTATAACCACGCTGGTCCTGTACCATTGCACCTGGCCAACAAGTGGATGACTTGGGCGACGGTGGTGGAATAAAGGTATTTGATTGTATATCATCACCCTTGTATACAGGTCTTGCAGATTTTGATATAATGCTATAAGAACCAGGGCCAAATTCTGTTGTTTGCCTTCCCATATAAGCTCTTGCAATATCAACTGGTGAAGTAATAAGTTCATCTTGCATCTGTCAATAAAAGAAACATCCTTAATAAATATACTACAAGAATATAAAACAGACATTGTCAAATAAGGCAAGCACCTATTGAAACATATATATTATTGGAAAACTTAATTCCAATTACAGGTAAATAAGAAAAGGCCATCTAAGACCTTTCCTTTTTACTAGTAATCATTTAAATATAAGAAATGCATTAAAAGGGGATGCCAACAAATACACAAGAAAAGAATAGAAAACAGATAAGAGCCCCTCAAAAAGTATGGAACACAGCTCAAAACCAACAAAAGATAATATCGAATCCGGCCCCAAATGGTGAAAGAATCGTCGTATGCCCCGGAAGATAGATTGTTATGAGCCATACTTGCATTCAGGTATCTACTTCAAAAGAAACTTGTCTAAAACTACCTATAGGTGGTAGGGGTCGGGTTATTGATGTGAGATGGATCCAGAAAAGGGGAGGTTCTAGTTATAACCCAGAAATGATTCGTGTATATATTTCACAGAAACAGGGGATATGACTTCTATTGTCAAAAAAACACAGAAGACTCAAGAATAAATACCTAATATGAACAACGAAGTATTCTCTGTCCTAAAAATTTTACAGTGCCTCTCTATCTAAATAACCCGCCACAAACAGCACAGCAATATTCCACCGATTTCTATTGCTCTTAGGAATTTGAACTCCCCTTAAAGCCTCTTGCAATAATCGAACAGAACTAGGAATCACCAAAGCAATCCCAGAAAAGGATCACAATTCATGTCATCCGCAAACAATAGCCGTGAGATGACTACCTGATCCATACGTCCAATTGTAAAACTACAAAGCACCCCTGCCTCCATCACTCTAACCATCAATCCGCTAAAGGCCTCCATAACCAACAATAATAATAACAGAGATTGAGACTCCCTGTCTCACTAATCTAAATGCACCAAAAATCCAGTAAGAACTCCATTCACCATAATTGAGAACCAAGTTGTAGAGGTACACACCTGTTTGATATACATCTCTATAGTCTCTTCAATAGAGAATCAAAATGGTCTAACATTTGTGCAAAATGTAGAAAGTTCAAAATTATATAAGTAAATCAGAGTTGAAGGGAATTAAAAAAAAAATCAAAGTTATTGTTTCTTGTACTTCTGTTTTGCAAATAGAAATAACGGGTTAAAATTCCCGGAACATAATTGGCGGTTGTATGCAGGCTTCATTATCTAAGGCATAAAGTAAATTCGTGCATGCCTTTACTACATCCTATTGTTATTTTGGAAAATCCATGTCTTCCAAAATATTTGACAAGTGCAAGATAGAATATGGTTTGGCACTTATGGGAAAAAAAAGAGTACAAATAGAAATAGAACAATGAATTCAACTGGTAAATGCAGGTAATAGAAAAAGTAACAACACACACATTTGATTCAATACGAGGGGATGAGATCCCCAAAGCAGTTTTGTTGACATCTTTTTTCCCTTCAGCTGGCGTTCTTGGATATTCTGGGGCCAATAAATCCCTTATTTTAGCTCCCCCTTCAGCAGTCAAACTTGGTCTTTCCTTTTCCCGTTCAACATCAGAAACAACTTTAGAGTTTAATATCTCAGTCAACCGAATGATTTCATCCCTGCAAGGGAAGTCAAATAGCTTTAGGTGCCCAAGTTTGAAAAGATAATTTGTCCATACTATCACATTGCGATAATGATCCGAGTGTGTGCCCGACCTATAAAAGAAAGTGAGACACTGAGGACAAGAAAATGTAGAAATACGAAGCCAAAAATAGTTGAGCAGCTTGAGAAGGGGTGAGGAAGGGGCCTTTTCTGGAATTTGGATGAAATGAATTTCCGGTTTGGTTGTCGTCTTTTGCCAGGCTCACCACTATGATTTGCATACAAATGAAGGGCGATTTTGTATTAGGAGTATCTTCTTTCTTTCTTTTATGCTTGGAGGATCTCACGATACTTTCTTCTATAAATTAAACTATATAAGATGGAGCATGAAGGAAAAGAGCACGGGAGGAGTATATATGAAACCGACTCAATTTAGCATGTTGAGAGGAAGGGGGCAAATAAAGGGAAAAAAAAGATTATAACTAATTAATATAAATAGGTATGATAGGCAAAATTCTTACAAAACACAAAAGAAAATCTACAAAGCACTATTTTGGCTGTGCTTCAAAGTCAGCGTTGAACACGAGAATGGAATGTCAGAGTGTAAGCACGAGTCAACAGAGACCAACAAAGCTTCTGATATTCAAGTCTCTTCCTATGACAAACTTATGATAAGATTATGCAACCAAAAGAATCCAGCATGAGCTTAGAAGGGACCGTTGAGAGGGATATCTGCAATAGTTTTATTCTTTACCCAATTGAATAGTATGCAACCAACAAAAACTAATATTACTTCGTCCAGCTAATACTTGTTCAAAGAACAATTCTATAACCACATATACATATATATGTATATATACTCCCTCCGTCCTCAAAAGGATGACTAAAGGTACAACTGTTTTTGTCCCCAAAAAGATGAGATAAAATACATAAAGTGAAGGATAATTATGTCATTTAGTGGGGTCCATTAGTATTAAAAAATAAAATTACTCATCAGTTTAAGAATCTTGTGGGACCACTAGGGAGAAATTTGAAACTATATCTACTCTCTTTCATCTACTTTTACTTTTCTATGTTGAGAGGAAGGGGGCAAATAAAGGGGAAAAAAAAGATTATAACTAATTAATATAAATAGGTATGATAGGCAAAATTCTTACAAAACACAAAAGAAAATCTACAAAGCACTATTTTGCCTGTGCTTCAAAGTCAGCGTTGAACACGAGAATGGAATGTCAGAGTGTAAGCACGAGTCAACAGAGACCAACAAAGCTTCTGATATTCAAGTCTCTTCCTATGACAAACTTATGATAAGATTATGCAACCAAAAGAATCCAGCATGAGCTTAGAAGGGTCCGTTGAGAGGGATATCTGCAATAGTTTTATTCTTTACCCAATTGAATAGTATGCAACCAACAAAAACTAATATTACTTCGTCCAGCTAATACTTGTTCAAAGAACAATTCTATAACCACATATACATATATATGTATATATACTCCCTCCATCCTCAAAAGGATGACTAAAGGTACAATTGTTTTTTTCCCCAAAAAGATGAGATAAAATACATAAAGTGAAGGATAATTATGTCATTTAGTGGGGTCCATTAGTATTACAAATAAAATTACTCATCAGTTTAAGAATCTTGTGGGACCACTAGGGAGAAATTTGAAACTATATCTACTCTCTTTCATCTACTTTTTTCTTTTCTATGTGTCTCTGTGTGTGTGTGTGTCTATATATATATATATATATATATATATATATATATATATATATATATATATATATACCTCAGAAGGATAAGCAATATATTTGTATATATCCATAAATGTGAGATAAGATTTCAATAATGACGAAGTACCTAGAAAACATTTTTCCTTTCACTAGCTGCTCGATTTTACATAATTCAGAATCATCAAGTGATGTCTTCATGTTATATCTTTTAAGCTCATCTGATTCTGGATCATTCTTCAATATATCTACAACTTTGCTAGGACCTGCTTCTCTGTCAGATCTAGATATTCCAGGCTGCATAAACACGAGTATATCCGGTTATTGTGACAAAATACTTTTTTCTTTTTTTTTTTTTTTTTTTTTTGGGGGGTGGGAGTAGAATTTTCTCCTAATTATCACTTACTTGACAATACACACCAAAAGAAAAAACTAAAGCAAACAGTTGTTCTGCTATTGACAATGACAACAGAAACACATAATAGCTACAAGTGTGTTCAGTGACAAGGTCAATGGAGCCCAAAAGAGCCTGAGGTATAGGGAAAAATTCTACTCGGTGTAAGAAAGTAAAAGTGCAACCAGTCTTGCAGGTGCTATTCTGCAGCTCTCAATGAATGAGTTTGAGGTTTCTTAAAATGACCTCAAGTACTCAGTTAGCTCAATACCTTCTGAAAAGTAAAGTACACTACGAGAAATCATTGTAATCTACACGAGGTGAATGATGCAGTGCGAAGTGACAACCTCTCTATAAATAATGGAAAGTGCTGACAATTGCAACTATTAAAAATATTTCTAGAAGGCTGAGCTCGCTGCAGGTTCCAGCTCGAGGAGGAGCCTCATTTGAAGGGTTCAGATGTACAGGACATCTTGGTCATAATTGCTCATAAGAATTATAGAAATGTTCGTACAACACATTTGTTTCATTACCTATATTTAATAGGTGCTAAAGAGGGGTGCTTGGCAATTGCAATAGAAGCTTTATAGTTGTTATGAAATATGAGCTAATATAGCAATTAGTTCCATAGTACGAGAGTGAAAATATGTTGATGCAGACTGAATCAACAAGAAATATGATAGTTTGGGAGTTTCTTGATATGATCATTTTACTACACTGTAGGTTATTTTGGTCAAAAATTAGTTAATTGAATTTTGTTCGATTATGTTATTTTGATATATTAATGGCCTACAATAAAGTCTTAGTCTTATCAGATTTATGCTTCAAAGTAGCCCATATAAATCAAAATAATGCCTAATTGCCTTAAAGAGTATAAATTTTTGAATAAAATTTGTGAGCTTTAAATTGTGGCATCCCATTTCATTTCTCAGTCTTGTCCGACATCATATTTTCACCCAGGGAAATAACAATTTTAATAATACCATACTTGCAAATCAGATGCATGTATGTAAAAGTTACACAACGCATTAACCATTAATTGCAGTTAGTTTAGAACAATTAAAGACTATCAGGCATTTTGATCATAAAATCAAGAATAAAATACTACCACCATCACATTTTATTGTCCTCTTTTTTTGAGCTTTTGTGGCGAGAATTTTAAGGCATGTCCAAAACATATTTCTATTATAACTTTCATATATTTAACATAGTATAACATTTGAGCTTACTGAGAATATAATTAATATAAAAAGCATTTAATATAAATGTGTTTTTGGCACATTTAAATGCTTGCTATGCACACAATCAAAAATGGGGACAACTAAATGGGACGGAGGTAGTGCTGTACTAATTTTATCACAAGCACCCATGCTTGTAAAAGTCACAACTATATCCACAACTACAAGTTATAACAACTTACATCCAAATCATGGTAATCATCCAACTTGGCATTTGGCATTACCTCTGTTTCGTGACTACCTGTCCAAGGAAAGAGAACACATGTAAAAGAATGGGAAAAGGTAAGCATAGCAGATTAGATCAACTGATGCTAGTAGAGGAAAAATAAGTAAAAAAAAAAACATAAAGAGTAGTAATAGTGGTTTTCTTTTTATTGTTTCTTTTTATTGTGTCTGTGTGGTGCTAAGATATTCACTCATTAGTATGAACCGTGCTAGAGCTCTTAAACACTTGGGGGATGTATTCAATTAAGATTTTTAAAGACTTTTTTTAAGTGACAGACTTTTGTATAATTTGTGGATTTTAATGACTTTTAAAGATTTTAAAGACTTTTTTAAAATGACTTTTATAGACTCTATGAAATAAGTAACAGACTTTTATAAACTTTTTATCAAGACTGTGATAGACTTTTGTATACTTCTAATATATAAAATTGAAAGATTATGATATTTAAGATTAAAATTTTGTTACACAGTTAAATTATTTATTATATTTTTTAGTGCATATATTATAAATAATAATCCAATGCTTATGAAAAAAAAATTAAGAAAACATATTATACAAAAATTTCAAGTTCTGACAATATTATTTTATCTAAGCATTAGAATACATATATATTATAATATATTTATTGCATAGCTTCTGATCATTCAATAATTGGCTCCATGATTTCAATTTTTTTTCTTTCACAAAAAACGAAATCCACACTCTTGTGTGAGCGTGTGATTCAATACCATATGCATATTGATTGCTTTGCTACTATATATATATATATATATATATAATCTTCACAATTGATCTAAGAGTTTCATGATTTTATCTCACCTTTATTAAACAAATTTCTTTTCGAACTGCCCCTTACCAATTTTCTGTGTCTTTTCCCTCTTTCCTCGATTACACGTACCACGAGACAGATTAGGTATTTAGTTATTTGTTTACTTATTAACATTTCTTGTTAATTCTCTTAATTATAATATGATTTAATTTTATCCACATAAAAATTAAATCCAATTAGTTTTAAGGCTCAAATTTTACCAAATTAATTTATCCTTCACATATTAATACTTATTAGCCCATATAAAATAAATAACTAGTTTGACCCAATTAAAAGACAAAGTCCAATTAAATTATTTAAAATATAAATTTAAATGTTATTTATTTATTTTATTTTATTTCTTTATTATTATTTTTTTTCTGGGTATTACACCACGAATTTGTATGTACAACGCGAATTTTTGATTTTCCTCTTTAGTGGCGATCCGAATTTCCACCTGTGTTTAATATTTGGAAGTCTTTAGAAGTCTTTAGAGGTGAGGTCGGTCAAACTCTACCATTTGATAGAAATCTAAAAAAATCTATGACTTTTTGAATACTAAAATACTTTTATAGACTTTGTAAAAATCTTAATTCAATACCTTATAAACTCTTTAAATGTCTTGATTGAACCAAACTTTTAAAACATTTAAGTCTTTAAAAATCACCCCCTTAAAAAGTCTAGTAGACTAGTACAGAGGTAATATATCTAATGAGAAACATAAAAGCATGTAAAGTAAGGTTCTTTAAGCTCCCAAGGTTTAACTTCACACCAGAAATCAGTAAATGGTAAAGATGAAATAGCATATATGCAAGTATCCAATTTAATCCAACAAGTATCACTGTCAAAAGGATAAACAATATGACCACAAATGTTAACCTAATCATTGCAAATTGATTTATAAAAATATGTATGTATATGTGTGTGAATGACTAACCGTGATCAGAAGTATCTGACGGAAGAATATTGGAGGTGGAAGGTGATTTGGAAAATAATGAGGACATAAGTTTGGTGGCGCTGCAGGAAATCAGCCGGTAGGCCGGATCAACGAGCTTGGATAACCAACCACCGTGGCGAGCTTGGGCGGATTGATTGACCACCGGACGGTCGTAAGGAGTCAACGGTGGCTTCCTCGACAGCGGCTTCCTGAATTTTCCGCCGGCGCCTCTCTCTCCTCCTCCATACGGCGTCGGTCGTTCACTTTCCATCGCACCAGTTGTGTGTTTGTTTGCTACGAGCCCTAAATTGACAAAAGAAATCCACACGCACCAACTGTGTCTCTCTCTCAAACTCTCATACACACGCGCCACACAGTCAAAACAAAGTGTTTTATAGGCTGACCCACGTAGTTCACAGTTCAGGTCCATTAATTCTTTCATTTTTGTTGTTTTAAAACCTTTTTGAATTAAGATGAATATAAAATATTTGGGACTCTTTGTACAAGCTTATAAAAATCGTCCCTATTTTTTAATTTGTATGAACACATTTACTATTTTGCATTCTTAATTTCTTACACAAGTTTTATGAAAATATGTCCATTCAAACAAATAATTTATAATTTTTTTTAATATAAAAATACTGATTTTGATACTACTTTTAAAATACTCATAATAATAGTATTGATATTTTCTGTATTTATTAAATGTAAGATTTTATTTAGGATTTTCACCTTCTACAGATCTTTTGCTTCATGATTTAAGTGTGGGGTTATCACGACGGTCTCGTTTTCGTTGCTCATATTGAAGAACTATGCAAGTCTAGTATGTATGTATATTTTGGTCTATTTTTAAAAAATACATATATTTTTGAGTTTTAATTTGGTACGAGGTATCAGATCGACTCTAATATTTTTGTAATTCGATTCACTTATCTATTAAAAAAATTTCATTGTTCTTATTCAAGAATGTTGTCAAAATTCACATGCATTTGAACGCAAGTGTTTGAAAATATCAAAAATATATTTGTAACATAACAATCCCCTTTCACAAAGCATGCTGAAGTCAAATGTATTTAAAATGCATATTTCTAAACAGGAGGAAAGGTAACCTTGGAGGAGATAAATGTATTTTACCCCTCTTAATTATTGATCATCTTACACACAAGACAAGGTTATCACTGTTTATATGCGTTTTTGGTAATACATACGTGTGGTTAAAAACACCCCTAAGTTTAGAATAATAAATAGTGGAGTATAAGCTAACATAACATGCCAACAAGAGGATTACATTACATACAGAAAGAAGGAAGGAAGGAAGGAAGGAAGGAAGGAAGGAAGAATCAAGACCTGTTGTATAAGAGAAGAGATTGCAGCCTAGCTATATAACCCTAGCAGTAGCAGACTAGCAGCTAAGCAAAGCTATAAATATAGCTACGTACATAATGGTCCATGAAAATTCATCTTTATGTCATGCCGAAAGTGAAAAGAAAAAATCAGCACTCACACCGGACAAAGGCATCTTTGGCCAAACTCATAACCAGTCAGTTTGGCCTATTGGATGGTTGAGTGATCACCAATTATCATATCATTGTCATATCAGTCGATATAAACATCATGATATGATATGATAGTGAGTGATATATATGTTATATGTATGTATGTTCATTGAGCAAAATTAAATTTTCAACTGATATATTTTAACCAACGAATGAATTATATATATATATATATATATATATATATATATTAGCATATATCGATCAGTTCCCTTTTGTAAAACACACCGGCCAGTAGTTCAGCGCGGGTCTTGTTTAATTCCCGTGGAAAGAAAAAAATCAATCTTGGACATTCATTCTTCAATAATATCTATATACATACAATAGAGACACAAAAAGTATTAATATTTTCAGTAAATAAAAAAGGAAAAAGATTGATCGATCGATCTCAAGGGAAGATCAGAATATATGAGACAGGTAACTACTATGCAATACAGAACCTAAAGGAGTACTCAATACTTTCTTTATGCTCCGTCCGTAACTGATGATTCCTGCATGATTTGGCCAAACTTCATCAACACCAGCATGTGAAAACAGTGTAAAAGAGAGTATTTCTAATATAGCCCATCCATTTAATTTGTGTCCCCACCGAGAACATTTTTACCTGACTAACCCACATTGATTCTAAATTCAACCACATCAATCAAATCCATGACTGAGAATCTACAATTTACCCAAATTAGTTCATATTTCAGCTTCCTCTTCCCATGTCTACTCAAAATGGGGTCACTCGCTAGCTTGTTTTTGTGATGATAGTGAGGGTAAAGTCGCCAAAATATGCCATTTGCTTGGCTTTTTTAAAAATATATAATTGCACTCCAAAAATCATTTCACAACGTCCCCTCCTTGCTTATTATATATAATGCTTTAAAATCAACACAAACCTGCAATGCCAGTTGGAACATTAAAATCCTGCACGAGTCGAAAGCTTGGAAGTAATGGAGCGTGAGAAGAACTCTGGAGTACTTCAGCCTGAGCCAAGAGACACGTACAAAATTGCGTATGTCATCCATTTCTTACTTGGTGCCGGGAATTTGATTCCGTGGAATGCTTTAATCACTGCTGTCGATTACTTTGGCTATCTTTATCCTACCAAACATGTTGAAAAGGTGTTCTCAGTAGCTTACATGAGTTCATCATTGCTGGTTCTAGTTGTGATGATGAGTTGGGGTGGTGTTCTGAGCAGAAAACTGACCTTTAGATTGAGGATGAACGTGGGATTTTCCATGTTTATTCTCTCTCTCATGGTAACACCAATTCTAGACTGGGTTTGGTTCAGCAATGGATTGAGAGAGAGATCACATGCAGACTATGTTATAGTGGTTGCAGCGGTTATAATCAGTGGCTTAGCTGATGGCTTGATAGGAGGAAGCCTGATAGGATCTGCAGGCAATCTACCAAAACAGTATATGCAGGCAGTTTTTGCTGGAACTGCTTCTTCAGGTACCACGATTTAGTCAACTTTCTTGCTTTCTTTCTACTCTTCTTGTTCACTACAAAAGGAAGCATGTAAGATCCTGTACTGTAAAAAGTAAAAACTAAGAACTCAGAACAATAAAATATACTGCAATTAAAGGAAGCCTATCTTCGAGTGACTCCTGTTTAAGAAAAGTTCAAATAATATTAAAAATAAAAAATAAAAAAAGAGCGGCTTCTAGTTATACGATAGCATAACGCATGGCATTATGTTTGATAGACACCTATGCTATTTTATTTCCCTTAGAAGAAATCTCTTTAAGCATTTGTTTGTAAAAGAAAAGGGCATTAATAAGAAATCTAAATATAACTTTATCTCCTAAACCAAAATGAGAAAGAATTTCTTTCACAAAGACCCCTGGAATCACAAGAAAATATGCTAGGGGAGAAAAAAAGGAGAGAAATGACCAACACATTTAAAAGATAGCCCTTACCTGCAGAATTTCTTCTTTTTCTTGGCGACCAACCTAGCTAAAATGTGTTACTCAAGCTTTGGGACTTTTCTTCTCCTCTATGTTGCTGTCAAGCATGTCATATATATACTTTCTTCCACTGACAACAATAATTATCTACGCAGGTGTTCTTATTTCAATATTGAGGATTATAACCAAGGCATCAGTCCCACATACGCCAAAGGGTCTTAGAACAAGTGCCCACTTCTACTTCATATTTAGCATGGTAATTTTGATGGGTTGCGTTGCTTGTTGCAACCTGCTGTACAAGTTGCCTGTTATGCAACAGCATTACAAACTTCTTCATGAGAACCTGCCATCTTCAGGCCCAAAATTCTGGGATGTAGCAAGAATAATCCGATGGCCAGCTTTCGGAATTTTCATGATTTATACAGTTACCTTGTCGATATTTCCAGGATTCTTAGCTGAAAACGTTAAATCCAAGATTCTTGGAGATTGGTATCCAATTCTGCTGATTACAGTGTACAACATTTCAGATTTAGTCGGGAAGTCTTTAACTGCAATTTATGTTTTTAAGGGAATTAGAAAAGCAACGTGGGCTTCTGTCTCCAGGCTGTTGTTTTATCCTCTGTTCACTGTGTGCCTCCATGGATCCAAATGGTTGAAAACCGAGGCACCAGTGGTGCTTCTGACATTTATGCTCGGATTAACAAATGGATATCTGACGAGTGTCATCATGATACTAGCTCCTAAATCTGTATCACCTTCAGAAGCCGAAGTAGCTGCAGTAGTGATGGCTTTGTTCTTGGGAATGGGATTAGTTGCTGGTTCAGTTCTTGGCTGGTTTTGGATCATTTGAACCTATCTGAAATCATCTGGACATTGAGCATGTTGATCTCAGAAGAAATGAATTACCCATCAATATAAATCCAACATCCCCATCATTGTAACACTAGTAAGAGACGAACATCTAGAAAAGATCATCCAGCCCAGTAGAATTTATTTGTATCGTTTAAGGGGGACAGAGATTCTGCATTTTCATTTTCTGCTACTTTCCTGAATATGTTCACTTCTTCTTCTGAAGGTTTACTCTTGTGCACCATAAAACAATATACATAATTGATAATTCATGGTTCCTTGACAAGACCCAAAGTAGATCAATGGCTAAAAGATGAACAAGAACTCGAATAACTTGCCAAATTTTGTTTCATTGCTGGTAGCAGTAAAAAAGGAAAACATTCTAGATGAGATGAGATTCCGACTTTCCTTTCTTCTCATTTAACTTAATGAAGATTTAAATACAGTGTTTGATAATTATTTGTCTAAAACATGTGAATAAATAATTTTATTTACAAAAACTAAATATAAACTTTTGAACAATCTTTAATGTTAAAAATATAATTTTAAGAATAAAACACTAAAAAAATATTAATAACATTATATGGTAAATAAAATCAAAACAAAAGACTACAACAACATTCATTAAATTAATTATTCAATTTGTTAAGCAAAAATAAAAAACAATTTGTACATAATAAAGTGTTTGCAATAGTTAAAAATATAGATATTGAATGTAAATTTTAATTGTCTATGAGATACATATGTAAGAATATCATTCAACATTACCTCTTACTCATCCAGCCACTACTTTTTGGATGAATCGTTGAAATGCATTCAAAATTTAAAAATTGTTAAGCAAACAATCTGAATGACTTATTATTCAGAACTAAACAAAGAAACCCTTAGAATAATTTGACAAATCATACAGACTAATAACACCCTAAAATGGAACTACAAATCTGAAGCAGTAACTCCTTTTTCTGCAGTATCCCATATGCCAAAGCAATACCTCCGTGTTTCTCCAAATAAGCAGTTAACCCTATTTGGGAAGTACCCTCTTACTTCTGCTATTTCTTCAATCAAACTGCAGTTTTATAAGACAAATGCTAGAATCGCCAATTCTGGAAGCTCTGTTTATTCAAACAACTTTGCAGTATGATGTGATCAGAACCAACAAAACCAACTTGAAGTCCTCTGCAGCAGTTAATCCAAGAGCAAAATTCAAGTTGGTGGAGAACAAACACAGTCCATGTATTAATCCAATTTTAACCGGATCCCATTAACTCTGGACCATGGAAGGCTGGAACAGAAACACTGGCAATAGGGACTTCGTATAGATGGACTGCTGAAAATAAACATGTAGGCATGGAAATGGAAGATAATGAGCAATTCCATGGCCACATAAAACCCCCAGTTTACCAATAGATAACTTGCCTCCTTTAAGGGCCGATCAAGTATGGATTATAGGATTTAAAAGCAACTGCTAATATGGGCATAATAAAACAGTTGCATAAAATTTCCTCGATAACTTCAACAAAAATTATTCAATAAAACAGAAAAAGAACATTTCGGTACCTGAACCCTTGGATAAAGCTGATTTCTTAGTTTAATTGATTTACTTGCATGCCTTTTGAGTTTGCATAGGTGAAATCAATTTCCTGATTCCAGTAAAACTGAGAATTCCTTCAAATGTTTGTGATCAAATACTTGAAATCACAATTTACCTAACACATTCAAAGATAAAGCTTATAAAGTCCATTTCACAAACATGTGCTCTCTCCAGATTATTACCAGAATTATGCAGCTATGTGTTTTGGTAAAAGGAAAAATTTTACTAGATGAAAAGGGAGAACACAAGTATGGACATGGGGTCCATCCACCCTATAACAAGTAGAAAAAAAAAACACTCAAAACGGGGCAGCTCTCCAAGCTCTACAAAGATTAGACACATAAAATACCACTAAAGGCACCCATGGTAGAGGCACATAAAAGAAGTAAGGAAAAAGATCCTATCTTGCAACAAAACAAAAGATAAATAACTCTCTAACATTCCAAGCACAACACTCATTGCATATCCCAAAAAACTTCATAAATTACACACTTCCAAAGCATCTTAGCATTATTCTCCCAAAACTGAACCATTCAAGCATCAAACTTTCAATCGAGATGGAACACACTCACTCCTCCCGCAACACTCCAAAATAGAGTTAAACAAACCCTAAATAACAACAAAGCAAAAATAACAACAAAGCAAAAATATAACGCATCTCATCATTCCAGATACACATAATATTGCTTATTCATAAAACAAATAAAATTGTGCAACTAGCAGTAGCAACAACTAATAATTCTCACTCTATTACTTCAGTCAGCTTAAGCACTCTTTTGTAAATTATATCTATAATCATGTACCAGATAAACGTGTTAATGGATAGCCTGCTCAAACTTTAAAAAACTGATAATTGATTCTTACACAACCTGAAGCTGTGCATGCCTCCATAGTTTGCCACCGTTGTTATCCATAAATCAATATGAAGATTTTTACCAAATCAATTATGATATTTTAAGAGTTAACTACAACCCAATCAACAAAAAGTTACATATCAAAGAACAGTGACCGACTTCTTTTTTAACAAAAAAATCAAGAATAGTGACTTACATCTGGCACCGGTACAATGTCACCCTCAACTCCTGTACACCACGAATCACACACAAAGATACTTATTCACAGATTCTAGTCTAATGAAGCACTGTATCGATCCAATTGCCATAGTTAAAGTTAAAAGAGAGAAAAGAATTGCTGATCCAATTCATCCAGAAAAGTATATATCCATCAAATTGGACAGGACAGGGAAGCAATGCTACTTCGCACAGGTTTTTTTAGAAGTGACAATATCATTGCAATTAGTTGTCTTGCCAGATGTAATTAGCGATTAATTGCCAGATTTTTAATATAAAACACCAAATAAGGAAAAGAGAAGGCAAGATAATTTGCGAAAAACAAAATTTCATCCCATAATTTTATTAGCTTTTTCTTACAAGTTAATTACAAGAATACCAGAACAAACAACATAGCTATGGGGGCAGACAATCACTAACAGGGCCAAAAAGTAAGAAAAAGGAAAATAACAAGATGTCAGAAAGTTACGTAATATCTATGTTATTATACATAAGAGAGATGCAACCTAAGAAGCAGCAGCTATAGGAGGAGTTGCAGGAGCTCCAGGGAAGGAAATTGGGAGCTCCAGGCTATGTTAAAACTGTTAATGTCTTGCTCGTCATCGTCTTCTTCAGTATCCCAAAGAAACCGAGCATATGAAGCCAAAACATGACTGCACCATCAAAATGGTAAAATCAACATAAATTTCTAAAGCTAATATTGATCATGTGCTCATGAAGCAAAAATTTTATGGTAATTATATATTAGCTATAGAAACTTACCAGTCATCAGGAGCAGCTTTAACTGCTTGATCAAAATAACTCTCAGCACGAGCAGAATCCTTGTGGCTCTGCCAGATCAGATCAGCGTACAACGACAGAACACTACCATCACCAGGATTTGCAAGTATTGCTCTCCCACAATACTCCTCAGCCTTAACAAAATCTCCACGAACCTATTTTCAAAAGTCCAAATCAACCCATTAGAGATTCATTACAACAAAAATCATTAATAAAACGTTTCATATGGTCACACCAAAGAAAAGTTGATCCATAAAAGACTCCAAAATATCTTAGCTTCCAATTTATCTCTTTACATTAAACATGTTATTTGTATTCTCTAGAACTCTCTGACAATTATGTTTAGCAGTCTATAGTACAGCATTTTCATATAGCACAACTTTCCAAGTACAGTTCCCTTTGACACAAATTGAACTAACAAAGAAATAAACAAATAAAACATTTTTTCTGTCAAACTTCAACGATCCCTAATTGAAAGAGAGCAATTTTACTTTCTTAGTTGAATCAAAATATTAGCATAGCTTCTGAAAATTCACCAAGTCACAACTACTTTTTAAACTACCAAACCAACATTATAATTCGACCCTGAATACATAAAAGATTAATAATTCTTATATCAATAGATCAGAAAATGTTTCACTAAAGGAATAAATTACAAGATATTTAATAAACATACTAAAAGCCTTTTAACTCCAAGCAAAACCAATAACTTAAAAAGGATCTAAAACTTGAAACCTATAAGGGCAAAAAGTTCAACTAAAGTATACTACTAAAACTGAATCCGTATTAAGCCGGGTTACTTATCAGTTAAGTAGAAGAGAATTAAAATAGTACCCCATGGTCCATACCTCTTTCAAGAACCTGGCGTAATTGCTAAGGAGCAGTGGATTACCAGGGTTAGCTTCAATCATATTCTGATAATAAACATCTGTACCATTAATCTCGCCATCCGAATCCGAACCCCAATACCCATCACTCCCGCTCGATCCATCGCCGCCGCAGATCTTGCCGCCGCCGCCGCCAACTCCACACCCATCATTATCCAACCCAGAACTCGAAAACAACAACGACCCAGTTTCCTTCTCCTCCTCCTCTATTGTCATGCCAGAAATAAAAGAGTTTTTCGGGGACTTTTGTTTGGAACTAATGCAGAGCTCTTTGAGATTACCATCTGATAGAGCCTTTTTCATCTTCTTGATTGGCCCATCCATTGAATGATTGGATGGAGGTATGGAAACTGATGACCGTATTTTTGGCAATTGAAGGACGAGGTCTGGCTCTGGTGATGATTCTTTTACTGGGTGCGGAAGCCATGAATGTAGAATTGGCGTTGATGCGCTTCGGAGTAGCATTGTTGGTCAGGGTCTTCGTTAGTGGTGAAGAAGTTGGTATAAACTATATAAAGAAGAATGGTTAAACCCCCGGAGTTTTTAGCTCTACTTTCTGTTTGAGAGAGAAGAGGTCTATGCAGTTTTATAGGGGAGGAAGAATGTGAAGCCTGATATTACATCTCAGCCGTTGGTTACTCATGCTTTGCGTACCCAGTTTTCCAATAAAATATCAGGCTGCGGGATGTAACCTAATGCTAATTGCTAAACATCATCATCATCATCATATATTAAAAGTATAAATCAAATAAAATTAATTAGCTTACTTATATGATATCCCACTCAAGGTTTTCAAATCCGGACCGGATCGTCGGTCAAATCGAAAAAAATCGGACTCGGTTCACTCAACGGTCCGATTTAGACCACTAAATCACTTCTGCTCAAAAATCGTTCAGAACCGGTGAACCGGCAGTTGAACCAGTTGACCCAGTGAACCAGTGACCGGTTCACGGGTTTGACCGGTTCTCTCCTTAAAGATTAAAAAAAAAATATTACGGATTTTATTTTATTTTAGTAATTTAGTTGAGACTTTGTTTGGTATTTTACATATTTTTTGCATTCATTTAATCAAACACTTGAACTTGTGGTTGAATTTGAATTTGAATGTATCTTAGAGATGTTTAGTTTTTTTTTGTAGATAAATTGATTAATTTTACATATTTACTAAATATTATATATGAATATATAATAATAATTAATATAATTAATTATTTATTATTTATTACATATTAATGACGCCATAATTCAATATATATACGGTCCTAATAAACGGTTAGATTAAATGACCCATCCACCCAGATAACTTTTTCTTGTTCGATGGTAAGAATCAAGGTTTAAAACCTTGATCCCACTAATACATTTATTATTTAATACACACTTTTAGTTACCCTTTAATTTTTCTAATAATATATAAGTGATTTACCTTAATTTTATTCTAAAATTAAATATATAATTTGAATTTTAAAATTAAATAATAATATATTAAAATTTAAATATATTTAATTTTAATTAATATAATAATTATATATGATATATAATACAAACTATTAATTATAATTTTTTGTTTGTGTGTTACTCCCTATTTATGTTAATTAATGTTACTAATTCATTAGTTTGTCTAAAAAAGTGTTGTTTTTATTTATATATCAATATAACGGATCCAAAGCATACATCTTAAATAGTACTCCCTCCGTCTTATAGTTATAGGCTGATTTTTTATTTTAAGATGTCTCAATATATAGACTACTTACTATTTATAAAATTTAGTTGGTTCATCCTTTTACTTTTATACCCTTATAATAAATATTCAACCATTATTTTTTTTTTTTTGAAGAAACAACATTCAATGTCATTATTGTTATCACCACATTTAATGTTGTTGTATTCTCAATAAAAGGATTCAACCTTTTAGGCTCAATAAATGAATTTGGAATAACATAAACGTTTTGTGATTGGTTAAAAGTTTATGTAGATTAAAAATTCATCTTTGGTTAAAGTTCTATTTTAATGGTCAGTACACGTTGATCAATTAAGTTGAGAGTTTCAGTGTAATAAGTAAGGAATAATTAACTTATTCATTAATTCCATATTAAGGGGTATATGTGAAATTTTTTTGTTAAAATTGTCACTTAAACTAATTTTCTTAGACTATGTGTCAAAAGAAATCAGCCTATAACTATGGGACGGAGGTAGTATATCTCTTTTAAATAGTAATATATTTTTATTAAAACTACGTCGTTTTAATGATTCTTTTAAAAACAAGTGGGCCGCGGGTGTCATTTTATAATTAAAAGAAAACTAAGTTGGACCACTCCCATTTAATATTATTTTTATTTTTAAAAATCATCAAAACGGCGTAGTTTTAATAAATATATATTATTTAAGAAATATAAGCTATTTAACACATGTTTTAGATCCGTCCTCTATATATCGATATCAATTTTAACGTTCTTGTTATATATACACAAAATTGAAGGATGCTAAAAAAATAAAACTTAAAAGGAAAATAAAGGCTAGTATGCAATGCATAGAAACGTCTGTTGTTAGAAGAAGAGAAAAAGAAAAAAGAGGAAGTATTATACTTGAGTTCACTATTTTTTGTTGATTTTTTTTATAAAAAAAAATTGCATTTACATATTAAGATATATATTTTGTGATAATAATTTTACTCTGTAGAGTCGATATTAAAAAATAACCATCCACAAAAATTATATGTAAATATATCAACTACAAACTTTAAAGAGAGAATAAAAACTCTCATTTTTAAATAAAGAGAGCATTTAGTATCAACCTTTATTTAAGAGAAATAATGTTTAGTCATCTTTAAAAAGGAACTTTATTTAAAATATGATTAATTATGATCTATTCATAACTTTGTAAACCTGATTAGTAAATATATTCTTAATTGCCCAAGTTGGGATTGTTTGAATATGTTTTTAGTTGTTATTTATTTGTTTTCCATATTTAATTTAATTACCTAAAATCAATGCTATTTTTAGATATTTCCTATTTTTAGGTAGGTTACATTGGGCTATTCACATAAACAATCTATGGGGCCTCTATTATTAATCAAGTGAAAGTCATTTGGCTCGATCACCATATTATATCCGTTTTAAACCTTTAAGGTAAAGATTAGGTCCGATTGGAATCGACCCATTAGATATTTTAATATCTGTTACTTTGACTTGTGATGATGAAAAAGCATGACGGTTGACGAGGCTCTGCCAGTGCATTAATGAGGATGGGATCATGGCCGTAAGTGGTGGTAAAAATGTGGCCAAAAGCGATGGATAAACCTTATCTGATCGGCCGAGCCATCGGTCGGAGGGGTGTCGGGTAATAGTGGGTGTACGATAATCAGCAAAGATAGTATAACCTAGCAAGGAAGCCATACAATGCAGAAATGCGTTCTCATCGTATCATTTTTTGTATTCCTCACACATATATATTCTTGAAATTATTATCTCTCTCTGGACATTAGACAATACATTCCTCCATTGTTAACCTTGTGAACACATCTTAATTCTCACGCTGAAATATCCCCGTGCGGAACCGTAGTCGAAACTTGTGGTGTTCTGGTGTTTCTTGTCTGCGAGGATCGGGGACGTCTTACGTGATTGGGGCGTGGCGAGAAGATCTGGCGTTAACATTGGCGCTAGAAGGAGGGCTTTTTCTAGTGTTCTTGAGTTATCAATCACAATATTTTTAGTTGTTATACATCGGAAGTTATATGGCACAAATTAGGGGTTCTCGTTCGAGATCCCCGTGACTTCCGAAGATAGTTGGTCTTTCTTTGTTGACAAAGAAACATGATCATGGCGAAAAAGCAAGTAAAAACATCCGCTTTAGAACTTCGGCACCAAGTGGTGGTCGGTGATGAAGATGGTGGGCCAAGCGAGATAGAGCTTTGGAGGTTCTCTTGGAAGCGGAAGCGAGGATGTAGGCTATGCGGAGGCGAGGATGTAGGCGAGAACAAAGCATTCAATTATGTCGATCTAAAAAGGCGTTAGTGCGCTAAAGATGGACAACAGTGAATTGGAAAGCGATCTATATACTTTAAAGACATGTCTCGAGTAAAATCCTTGGGATCGAAGCGGACCAACGACCATTTTCTTTGATTGGTGAGAAGGGTATTCCATTATTGGTCTTGGGATTATGGTGAAGCGAGTAGATGAAGACCAAGCGGCCATTTTCTGATTGATTGGCGAGAAGGGTATTATTCATACTATTGGTCTTTGGGATTATAATTGAAGCGAGTAGATGAAGATCAAATGACCATTTTCTTGATTGGCCGGGAGGTACTTCACCTATTGGTCTTTGGGATTATAGTCGCAGGCGAATAAAGCGATCCGAGGGCATCACCTCGAGAATCTGAAATAAGGCATTACGCCTTGAGTATCCTCACCACGGTGTAAATTTCACCGAAGTAGATCCGAAATCATACTCACGAGAATCCACTTTGAGGCACTGCGCATACATGAACCTTTGTCTTGGAGATGCCCATCTAAAATTTGTCGGTTTGATTGACACACAAAAATGCACCCATATTCCTAAGCATCATCCGAAGAAGTACCTCATCCTAGGGGTTCTCGGGACTATAAAACGCAATGCCAGACGAGGAAGTAATTCAAGAATATATTCACGAGAACACAAAAGGCACTCTCTGCCTTGAGTGTTCTCGCCATGACAATGAAGGACTCGTCACCAAAGCGGATCTATAAGCCGACTCACGGAAATCCAAACACTTAGGTAAATATTTCTAAGGTCGGTTGGCATTGTGGTCAAAAAGTGATAATAGTTAAAGAAGGTGAGGAGTCAAACAAAGCCGTTCTGCGATTCTTGGCCGACGAGTTAAATGGATATTGCATGCGGATGGATATTATTTTTGGTCATCGATCTGATGAGCTATCAAGAGTCGATCACAATAACAATTCCACCGTAGGTGCATTATCAAAAGTAGCCTTCTGAGATCTTTGTAACCCGATGGCGGATGGCGTCTTTCCTTGGATCGAGATCTTTGTGAAAGAAGATCAAATCTGAAGTTGTCCATTTTGTTCTCATTGATGAGAATCTTTGTCGAAGGACCTTTTAAGTCATCATTGCTTAAACATTTGGTTCCATCCAAAGCGAGTATGTTCTTGGGAAGTTCACAAAGACATTTGTGGCAATTATTTGGCGAAGTTGTTGACTCTACAAAGCACTTGGCGATATTCTTGAAAAGGCGGGGATTGACCGAAAAGACTTGGTGGCTCACCCACATTCACTTTTCCTTTATTGGTCCTGGTCTGTTTGTCCTATGGTCACTTTATGGTGTAAGGAGGTATGGTAGGACTTCATTTGGCCATTCGATGGCGACCCATTTGTCGTTTCTACCGAGTGGTAGGCGAAGGATCTATATTGATTTTACCGGGGTGGTAAATCAATGGTCACTTATTAGTCTGGTCTGTTTGTCCTATGGTCACTATGGTGTAAGGAGGTATGGTAGGACTTCATTTGGCCATTCGATGGCGACCCGTTTATCGTTCTACCCAGGTGGTGAGCGAAGGATCTATATTGATTTTACCGGGGTGGTAAATCAATGGTCACTTATTAGTCTGGTCTGTTGTCCTATGGTCACTATGGTGTAAGGAGGTATGGTAGGACTATTTGGCCATTCGATGGCGACCCATTTGTCGTTACGAGTGGTGACGAAGGATCTATATTGATTTTACTTGGGTGATAAATCGATGAGTCACTATTGGTCCTGATCTTTATTTGTCTATGGTGGTATGGTGTAAGGAGGTATGGTAGGACTTCATTTGGCCATTCGATCGGCCCATTTGTGGTCCTTATATCTTGATCCTATATTGATTTTACCGGTGGTGGTAAGTCGATAGTCTTGATTGATCCTTATATCTTGATCCTTATATCTTGGTCCTTATATCTTGATCCTTATATCTTGGTCCTTATATCTTGATCCTTATATCTTGGTCCTTATATCTTGATCCTTATATCTTGGTCCTTATATAATTGTTTCACCTCGGTGGTAAACAAATGACCGATCTCACACTTGAATGAGATGGTATGTGTTACTTTATTTTTATTTAAGTGTTGAGTTCGATCCTTTTCATTCGATTAAGTTAAATTACATCCATGAAATTCAATTCACTTCGTCTCATACATTAACTATCATATGTCTTAAACTAATTCCTTTTTTAGGTTCATCTTCTTGATATTGAATTATTGACAAAAAACTAACAAAAAACATAGTTCACAATTAAGGAAATTGCAGATTCATCGGAAAACTAAAACATTCATTCGATCTATTCATTAATGAACAAAAATACACCAATATAGAAACATAAAAGTTTAAACATATAAATTTTTCAAAAGCGATCCCAAAAACATAAAAAGTTTAGGCAATTTTTTACAAAAAGAAATAAGCGGGAAAGAACACCTAGGCACCACCTTACGTCTTCGGAGTTGAGCAAAGTTGGATCCAGTTGAAGCGTGAGATAGTTTTTCTTTGCCTCTCTCTACCGGCGGTCTTCGTAGCCTTAGAGTAGACTTTCATGATCTCGGCGTTAAGCTCGTCCGAGAATCCTATATTCTTCCTGTATACGCTTTTTTCGAGCTCTTGATTGAGAAGAGGACCCTTCCCTCAAGCTCCTTTATTTTAAGAGCGAAGCTTGTGGCGTTTGTTCTTATGTCTCCGTCCTTCATCCACAGGCCTTTGATTGAGCCTCGCCAAGTTGAATAGCTTGAGCTTGGTTGGTAGAAAAAACTCCTCATTCTTGGCCCTCGGGAAGCGGGTTTTCTTCGACCAATGGGCGTTGAGATCGGTTAAAGTTTGTTGGGCGGCTTTGGATGCGGCCAACCCATCTCTTGTGGCCGCTTAGTTCATCATCGAGGCGTCTTGAAGTCCATCTTAGCTCGATCCAAGTCTCGTTGGAGGCCATCGATGACATGAAGAAGCGTCTTCTCGATCGGCCCTTTCTCGAGCGAGGTCGATCTCGGCATATTGATCTCTGTCTCGTGAAATCTTCCTCGGCTTCCCCGTTTATGTGTCTTGGGCCTTGAAGCGTCCAAAACGACATTAACTTTATATGTCGAAGCGGTACTCAAAGTCGATTACCGGATATCAATTAAAAACGAAAAATGAGAAAAAATATAAAGAAATGATTATTTACCTTAGCGGATAGCTCATCCCTTCATCGAGCGATTCCGTCAGGTGTGATCAGCGAGCCGATGATCGTCGGCGTTCTTTACGAAGGCCGAATAGGTCGAGCGGAAAGTTAGCATTGAATCTAGGCCGCGAGTCGAGATCCCACGGCCTCGGCATGATAACCACGACACGAAGGGCCAAGATTCGTTCGGTGAGTCTTGACCTTCTCGGGGAAGGAGGCTGGTTGCTCGGGAGGAGTAGGTTCGAGTTAAACGTACTGCGGTCTCGGGAGAGGGAGATTTGTTTGGGTGGGTTCTTGGAGAGGAGTGGCCGTCTGAGCTTGGATGGGCTGTCGGTGTTCGTTTCTCTTCTGGGGCGGAGTTTTGATAACTTCATCCTGATCACCTTCTTGACAATCTGTATTTCTACAGTGATGCGAAGGGGGTATGATCGAAGATTGGGGCACCTAAGCTCTTGGCGGTCGAAAGGCGTTATCTTACTTTTCAATTTTTTGGTTCGGAGGATCTTCTTGATCGGAGACGATCGAGTAGGCCTCTCGTCGAGGAAACGGATGTGGTGGTTGGCTCGACTTACAGGGTGACTTGGAAGGGCTTGGAAAGGGTGTTGTTACGGGTTTTCGATTGCCCTCTTCTTACTGCGAGGGGCGGAGGGTCTCTTAAAAGCAGGGAACCTCTTGACTTACGGTTCGTCGATTCGGAACTTCGTCATGTATGTTTAAGGATTGGTTCGGCTTGAGGGGCGACCTGCTGCTGAGTTTCAACGACTTAGAAGACTTCCCGGACAAAAAATCTTGAACTCTTTTATCTCTAAAGAGCTCGGTTTGATCAAAGATCTTTGCATAACCAATCTGACTACGTGTTAGAATCCACATTATAAAAGCATTTTCAAAAAAAATTCATATCATATAAAATAGGCCGATACTTACATTTATGGTCAAATATAACCATGTCTTTGCTTGAGAGAGTCCGTACTTCCAGCTCCTCCTTGGGAAATTATCAAAAAGTTCCATCATTTCCATTTCTCTTTCTTGAAAATGTCTCCAAAGTCGTGAGAGATCTTCGTCGTTGGCCCGATTCGGTGGGAAGAGATTTGGGGCCTTTGGCGTAGAACCACTTTTCATACCACCCTATTGCTTGAAAAGGCGTGTTCACCAACGAACGCCTCTCGAACTTCTCTCGACTTGGAGAATGCTTCTTAATGGCCTTGAACCCTTCTCCTAGATTGTACTATTTTGTATATTGTGAAGAAGGAGTCGAGGGAGGGCTCCACGCCCAATTCATGGCGAAGGCCACGAAGGCCAAGATGTGAATGTATGAGTTCGATCTTAGTTGGGTGAACCCCACCCCGAAAACCCAATGAGGTTACTATATGAAGAAGATATCTGAAGAAACGAACCCCTTCTCCAATGAGTCACGAGGCAGTGAGTCCAACCTTACGGCCGTTGGTACGTCTTTTCACCCGGATCTGGGAACCTAATTGCTGCGTGGGTGTCCAGGGATGTGGTATCGAGGCCAGAATCCTCTTTAGTTGACCTCTGTGACGATCGAGGGAGTATTGGCGTGCGAGAATCGCTCGATATTCTGTGAGTATTGAGGAGGGGTTTGGGATTTTTTGGGGAGGTTCTTGCTCGATTTACGACCCTTTTGGTTCGATGTCGAGGCTCCTTCATGAAAGCGGCGATGGTAGGATTTGGTGGAGCAATTTGTGAGTGGGGTTACCAATATGGGAGAGCCTTGTGCGAATCACAGGGAAGCCATTGTTGATTAGTTGCGGAAGAAAGGAGAAAGTTCAAAAAGTCGGAGAGTTGAGGAAAGGCGCTTCGAAATTCAAATGGCGAGTAAAAAGCGTCAAAATTGGTAAAGTTACCTTTTATCTGATGTTGGTAAAGCTCATTAAATGTTAGTAATGATTTGGAATTTGAATGGGAAGGTCAGGTTAGGGTTCATGCATCTATTTGATAGGGCTTTTACGATTTGGGCCTCTATTCTCTTTTCATTTCATTTAAGTGAATAGCGATTGGGTACACTTCAATTATCTCTACTATGGACCTTTAGTAAATTATCTTGGGCCATTCATAGTTTTCTACTAAACATTACATTTAACAAAAAACTAGGGGCGATGTTGGGTCGTGATATTTCTATTTTTAAGTAGGTTACATTGGGCTATTCACATAAACAATCTATGGGGCCTATATTATTAATCCGCCGTGAAAGTCATTTGGGCCCGATCACCATATTATATCCGTTTTAAACCTTTAAAAGTAGGATTAGGTCCGGTGGAATCGACCCATTAGATATTTTAATATCTCACATTACTTTGACTTGTGATGATGAAAAAGCATGACGGTTGACGAGGCTCTGCCCGTGCATTAATGAGGATGGGATCATAAGCCGTGTGGTTGGTAAAAAGCGATGGCCAAAAAGCGGTGGATAAACCTTATATGATCGGCGAGAGCCATCGGTCGGAGGGGTGTCGGGGTAATAGTGGGTGGCACGATAATCAAGCGAAAGATAGTATAACTGCAAGGAAGCCATCATCAGAGGTGCGTTCTCATACATATCATTTTTTCGATTCCTCACATATATATATTCTTGAAATTATTATCTCTCTCAGGATATTAGGCAATACATTCCTCCATTGTTAACCTTGTGAACACATCTTAATTCTCACGCTTTGAATATCCCCCCGACGAACCGTAGTCGAAGCTTGTATTGTTCTGTGTTTCTTTATCTGCGGGATCGGGGACGTCTTACGTGATTGGGGCGTGGCGAGAAGATCCCAGACGTTAACATGATCTTTAATTAAAGGTTGCATATTTTACTTATTCAAAAGTTAATCAAATAACAC
This sequence comes from Panax ginseng, assembly GCA_020205605.1. Taxonomy (NCBI): domain Eukaryota; kingdom Viridiplantae; phylum Streptophyta; class Magnoliopsida; order Apiales; family Araliaceae; genus Panax; species Panax ginseng. The sequence goes on from CM035144.1 coordinate 125,946,866, forward strand.
TAATATATTTGTTTGCTTTGATTTTTTGCATCATTATTTAAATTTTAAAAAACTTAAAAGGTAAAGTTATTAATATTTAAACTAAATAAACGTATCCAAACCAAAATTATATTATATTTTAGAAATATCAATAATCAAGAAATTGAAAATATTTAATCTATTTTCGAAATAGCCATCAGAAAATAAAACCTTACATCAGATCATGGGGTTCACTTTCACAATCACGTGTTTGGTGGACACGGAGGTACGTCCATTTTCACCTTCCATTTATGGATTGGGCCCGCAAAAGCCCAGTGGACGGTTCTAATTTTTCCTAATCACGTCATGCGTCCCATCTTTCTACTCCTCCAGATGAAGCCACCCCATTTGGAGTACAAAGACTTTTCCGTGGTTTTGTTGGGTAAAATACAGTTTCGGCTTGTTTTTTTTAACAAAATTATCATTCTAACACAAATAAGATACATACTCCCTTTGTTTTATATATAATTTTCATACTATTTAAATGATTAACACTCTCTTATTCAACATAAATATTATTATATATAGTTTTACGCAATTTATTATTATCAATATTACATTTGTTCTAAATTATAAGTTTATTATTGATTTTTGCTTAAAATTGACATGATTCATCAAAATTATTATTAAATAATAAATTTTACAGTACCTAGTATTTTTTGAAAAGGATAAAATTTCATTATTTCATTGATTAAAATTAAATAAATTCTTGTTAATTTTGAGTTTAAAAATATTTTAAAAAATTAATAATAATTTTATATTTTTAAAACGGACGGAGTGTTATGACTTAAAAGTATAGTGTATCGATAGTAGTTGAAATACTAAAAAAAAAACAGATTATTTTTTCTCTCGTGTTTTCCTTTATTTTTTAAATTCCTAATACATCCTTTTTTATTATTATTATTTTTGGGTGCACCTAATAGGTCCTTTCAAAATCATAACACATCCTAATTAAGGGTGTAAACGAATGGTGAACCGAAAGATTGATTGATTCTTTCAAATTTGATTCACAAAATTTATCGAGTATAAAATAAAATTTGATTGAAATTCGTTTACCACTGAAATGAGCGTGATCTCGAATCGAACCCGAACAGTTTAAATTTTTCGAACAAATATGATATGAATATCAATAGAAAATTACAATTTGAAAAAGTTCGAGTAATTTATCGAACTTTAAAATTTGCTCATATTTAACTCATTTATATTTTGAATCGAGTTCAAACTGAATTTTTAACCGAACGAATACAAATTGAATCCGAACAATTTGTTTATTTTACTGCCTTAATCCTAATCTGGTGAACAAATTTCCTTGAAACAAATATAGGCGTTCCGCGTTAGCGTTATCTTAGTTATATATTTCATTATTTTTACATATTTACGGAGCTACCAGTGTGTTAGGTGATTAAGTAAATTGGGCTTTTCTCGTATGCCACTCACAACTTGGACTCGACCCATTTGCAACAAGGTGGAGCCCATGACTCAATAGAACGGCGTTATGCATGCATCCCATTCCGCTTCCAAGTTTTTCGTGGCCCAAAACTACTAAAAATCCCTTGTCGTTTCTAGCTGATTGGTGATCCAGCTTGCAGTCAAGGTTTAAATAGTCTTTTTCGAGTCTACTTATAATTTTATCATTCCTCTTTCAGGGGAAGTAGGAAGACAAAAATCACTTTTTTTTATTTTTTTTTTGTAAAATGTTGAAAATAAATTCGTCAAGTAAATTAGGATCTAAATAATTAAACCGGAGATGTGACGTTTTGTATATTTATCCAATTTGAAATTGAAATTCATTGAATAATTTTATTTATAAAAAAAATGTTTAATCTAAAAGTGTTGGATTAAGGTTCCATACATGATTACCACCAACAGTACATACAGGATGAAAAACTTTTATGTTGTCAAAGAAAACAACTACTAGTACTAGCAGGAGCAGGAGCAGGAAGAGAAGAAGAAGAGGTTTGATTATTCTTCCAATAAAGTTACATTATTTTCATTTCAACTCCTCCACAAATAAGAATAAGAATAAGAAAATTGACGGAACGGGACGGGACGCTTATCAATTATCATCATGCTTTATGAGATGTTACATATGCAATTCAAAAAGAATCTTGATGCTTGGCTGCGAATGCATGCAATGCATACCCCTCATCTCAAATTTAGATTTCCATTGGATCTCATATTAATACAATCTACACTCTTACAATTTTATTTTCTGCCCGATCACTATCCCTGTCGCCCCAGAAAGGTTGATTTTTTCTTACTACTAGTTATAAAATTTATTTATTTTTTTAAAAATAAAATAAAATTTCATAGAATGACATGATATGTGTCACTCAACATAGTCTGGTACATTAGATTATGAGTACAAAGAGGATATCTTCGGTAAATGATTGGTTGCGAATGGATCGTGCTCTGTTATTATGATAAATTCACTCACCAAATGCATGAATCATTCATGATTTACGCCTAATAAAATATGATTACGGATTAGTTTTAGTTTATAAAATCTGGTTATGATTTTATTTAAGAATTAAATTATGTTACCTATTTTTAATATCTATTTCAACCATATAATTTTGACCCAAATATAGATAAACTCATATTTTAAATTTCAAACATACCATTATTACGATCTAATTAAATAAATTATTTATAATATTTAATATCTATATATTTATTCACCTTCTATCTCTTATACCTCCACAAATTTCTATTCAGATTATAATTTCAAATAAATTTTGTCAATATAAACATTAATAATTGATCTAAGTAACCTATAACATATAATTTAGTATTTATTACTTAAGTAAATATTTAATAATCTAATCATTACAATTATCTTCTCAAAATTCTAATTAATATTTATCTATTTAATAATATAATAAATCATTATCTTCAATCATTTTATATTTCCTTTAAATTTTAAAAGAAAAAAAATAGTACTAGTAACTAGCCGTTCAGTATGTTTTTAATTTATTTATTTATTATTATAAATAAAAAAATTAAAAAAAAAGGCTAATTAATATTCACTGTGTAGTCGTGTCTATGTTCTGTTTATATAAAAAAAAGAAGCACGTCTGTGTTATGGTGAGAATTTGTGGGTGTATATATAAACTTGAATATTTATACAAGAAACAAAAAGCAACAATTTCTTTTTTGGATGAAAATAGTAATCTATCCGTTTTAAATTATACTTAAGATCAATATTAATTTTCTAAAAGTTAATTTTAAATATTTTTAAATTCAAAATTGACATAACTTCATATATTTTATGTCAATATAATTATAAATACCATAAACTACTTAAAAAGTACTACTAGTTATAAAATTTATTATTTTTAAAATCTAAATAAATTATATTAATTTTAAAGTTAAAATAACTCAACTGACTTTTAAAAAAAATAATATTAATTTTATGAATTACTATACATACAGTACGATGTGGCGTCTAAATATTAGACACAACTCAAGAGACAAGTGGAAGTAATTGAATACAAACTCAGGCAAATGGTTCATGTTAAAGTTCATTACTCATGAGGGAGCCTTCCCGACAGGATGTGTTATTAATATAACAATTACATATTCTATTACATTTTAAAATTATTTACAACAATAGTGCACTCATTAAATATTTACACAATTAATGTCTTTAAAATTTTATTTTTATTTTTAGTACATATATATGTTTCCTTTAATTATGGTATATGTTTTAAATTTCACGATGACATGGCATTTCGATTTTTTTTAAAAAAAAAATTATATTTTAATTCGCGTTTTTTACATCATTGTGTTCATTTTAAAAAATTTGTTCCTATGTCGTCTCTTTTTCTTTTGAAACCCTTATTTGGTGTTTTTGTAACTTCTCTAAGTAAACCCTTATTCATCTTCTTCTCTGTATTGTCTATCGTTTTTTACGGTTGATTTTTGTTGTCGTTTTTGGTCTTTTCACTTCGTGTTTGTCGTATTTTTTTGATTTTGATGTGATTATTTATTCTTAAGTTTTTTGGTTTGTTCTATTTGTTGTCTTTACATTTTTTGATTTCTTCTCTCTCTTTTTTATGATGGTCTCTACGAGGAAGAGTATGGAGGGAATGGGGTTAAAAACACGATAGGAAGAGGAAAAGAGTTTCGAGATGATTATCATTTGGAGGATTGAAGTTATCTCGTAACGGTGAAGCATAGTAGTCCAAATTCTTCTAAACAGGGGAAGAAGTTATTGTTGAAATCAGATGTTGATGATAAGAATATTGGTAGACATACGAAGAAGAAGGCTAAACCATTGGTGTATATTGATTCAGATTTTGAAGGTTCTGCTGAAAAAGTTGTCAAAGAAGATAAAGTGGAGGATCATAGCCGGAAAATGGTTCCACAGCAGAAAACATTTGAAGGTTTGTTAATTTTTTTTTAAGAATATATATTTTTTAGTTGTTTTTGTTTTTTGTGTTTTTCTTTTCTGCATGGTGGTGTTTTGGTTTATATGTTGTTGTTGTTTTTGTTGTTCAGTAGTATTATTGATGTTGAAGTTGTTGTTTGATAAAATCATTGTTTCCATTCGGAGTGTATTTTCTGAAACACATTTTTTTATGTTTTAAGTTTTGTTCAATTTGTTGTTGTTAAAATTTTTGTTTTCATTCATATTTTAGTGTCTGATACAAGTATATTTTCGGTTGGTCCCTAAATTTCCTTTATGTGATATCATCAGGTTGTTATTTTTTTTTAGTAACTTGATAATGGTTTGTTTGGTTACCTTAGTTTTTATATGTTTGGAAACTGATTTTTGTAATAGTTGTTAAAATGTATTATATTTCATTAGTGTTTTTGTTGTTTTAAGGATTGTTCAAATTGTTATTGTTTAAATCATTGTTTTGATTCTATTTGATTCTCATATACTATTAAATTTATTTTTGGTTAATACAATTATTCTTGTTATTATTTAGATTTATATTATCTTTGGTAACTTGCTATTTTATTTTTTGTTACCAATATTGAAATGATTGGAAACTGTTGACATCATACTTGTTAACATGTATTTTATTTCAATAGAAGTAACTTGCTAATTGTTTTTTTGTTACCTTCGTTTATATGTCTGGATATTGATTTTTGTAATAGTTGTTTAATTGTATTATATTTCATTTGAGTTTGTGTTTTTTTAAGGAATGTTGAAATTGTTCTTGTTTAAATCATTGTTTTCATTCTATTTGAGTCTCGAGATACTATTAGATTAATTTTTGTTACTTTATTTCATTCTTTGTCATTATATAGATTTATATTATCTTTGGTATCTTGTTAATTTATTTTTGGTGACCAATATTGTAATGCTTGAAGCTAGCGATATCATAGTTGTTAACATGTATTTTATTTCAATAGACTTGGAGATTGATGATTGTTTATACTTGTATATTTATTTAGTCTAATTAATTTGGTTTATGATCAATTGCTGAAATTATTTTGGTTATCATTGATATTGTTCATTTAATAGTTATTTGTTTAAAGTTTTAAAGTTGTTTTTTATTTTGGTTAATGTGTTTTTAATGTAAGTTTTTGCATTTTCATATTTGGGATCTATTTTATGAGGAGCGTAATCGAAACTTTTCAAAGAAAAGTTATTTATTGGTGTGATATGGAGGTTCCAAATATTATCAAGAACAAATTATACGAGTCTGATTGAATAAGTTTAAGTTGACATGTTTTGGAAAAATTTTAGAGTTTGGGCAGCCACAGATGTTTTCACAGATTATTCATCAGGCTTTAATTAGGGAAGCTTATCAAAGGGATGATGGGGAGTTGTGGTTTCTATTTGGTGAGAGAAGGGTAAGGTTTGGATTGCCCGAATTTTGTTTGATTTCTGGTTTGAATTGGCAAGAAAATGAAGACATTCATGATTTTAAGGGGATTCAAAATTTATTGATGGAGAAGTTTTTTGGTGATGAGGTTGTAACCCGTTCTACTATCGGGAGGATATATAGGAGCGTTGTTTTTGATGATGATGATGATGAGGCAGTTAGGATGTCAATTATTTTATTGATTTTTAATTTCATTCTAGCTTCATTTTCGACAATTATGTTGATGAAACTTTGTTTAACTTTTTTGTCTTCTTATGGGGATATTGAAAGTTATCCATGGGGTAAATTTGCTTTCAACAAACAAAGAATTCTTTATCCATTGCGGTTAAGGGTCATGTATGAGGAAGGATAAGCATGGTGGGGTGATTTACAATTTTATAGGGATAGTTATTGTAAATCTTACAAACTTAATGGATTACCTTATGTGTTTCAAGTTTTTTGTTTGAAACAATACCTTAACTTTGAAAGTCGAGGGCTTTGTGTTGATGACCATCTTTGCAGAGTTGAGATTATTTAGATGGAGGGAGTTAGGAAAGCCTCCCAAGAATGAGAAATTGAATGACCTTGTTTTTTTGGATCTGATCGGTATATGTTGGTTTCCATTTGCATTATATTTGGTTTCCTTTTATATATGATATTAGTTCTTTGTTTTTTTTTGTGTCTTTGTTTTGTTTATGTTTTATATTTAATGTTTTTGACATGGTATATTTGTTGTTATTATTATATGTTTGATTGATCATTCGAATATTGTTCTACGGAGGATGAAAAGGTTCGGTTGGGGTTAGGGGTTTTCATTTTTTAATGGAAATGATATTGAGGCAAAATTTTGATTTTAAAGTTGAATCATCGAGGAAGTTTAAAGATATTGGGTTTTCTATTTACGATGTGGAAAAAGTTATCGATGCACCAGGTTAAACCTTTGGAAGGTAAGGTGATGGAGGTGAAAAAAGATATCGAGAATTTGGGTGTTGATTTAAAAGATAAACTGCAAGTGTTTCAAATTCAGATTTGCAGGGATGTAAAGAAGATGATTAGAAAGTATTTATATGGTCAGTCTAGTTATACCAAACATAGAAATGTTAATGTCGTTGAAGATGATGATGATGATGATGATGATGATGATGATGATGATGATGATGATGATGATGATGATGATGATGATGATGATGATGATGATGATGATGATGATGATGATGATGATGATATTGAGTTGGGTGAGAACGTTGATGGTGGTAATGTTAAAGGAAGTGTTGATCCTAATGTTGGTGGTGTTGTTGGAAATCGGTTTGAAGAAGAGGATGCAAAGGTTTACATTTATTTTAGTTCTTCATTTTATTTTTCATGGTTAATAATTAAATGCTTATTTTTTTCTATTTTTTTTTACTGATTGAGTGCAAGAATGTCGGTTTAAATTCGATGGGAAAGAGATTGTTGTTTATACGCTAGAGGGGTTCAGAATCATTTGAGGATGAAAAGGTTAAACATTTTTTTAAAATGTTATTTTTTTTAACATGTTATATTTATAAATTGTATTTTTTTTTACAAAATTTGAAAAGATCAATGACCTTCCTAGTTTTGATATTTTAAGTCAATCTAGTGGAAAAAAGAAATTGTTGTTTTTACCCCATTGAGGTTTGTTATTTTTTTTATCAATGAGCTTTCCTTCATTTGTTGTATTAGTTAGTTTGCCATAGTATTTATGTTTATATTGATAAGAAGTTTTGTATTTTAATTTCTTATTGACCTTGTTTTTTGTGTCATGTATTGTAAAACATTATAGGGTAATAAATTTGAAGAATCGGACATGTCGATACTTGATGAGATGGAGTTAACAACTCGAGTTTAATTCATTGTCTTTGAAGTTGAAAAATGCATGCTGAAAAACCAATTAGTGAGGCTTGTTTGCATGGTTGCGAAAAGTCTTGTTTTGAAAGAGTCCTTTTACTTCAAAGTTCGGTTCTTGATTCAACCTCTTCAGATGTGGATGTTAGTCAATTACTTACTGTGAATGTCGGCATTTCGGATATTCAGTATGGGTATTCCTTGAAAGATGAAGATGTTCTTTTTGAGCGGTGGTTTAAGATTGGATTAAATAACGGGGAAAAGGTATGTATATTGGAGTTTAATATATTTACATTATGTTTTTTAATAGGATATAAAATCATTTCTTTTATATTTCCAATATGTTATTATTTTGAAGGATTGAAAAATTTTTTGGGTAAAAATGATAAAATTGAGCCTTCATTCGATTTGGAGTGCGTGTCAATAGCCTCAAAAATGTGGTTTTACAAGCTTAAGACCCGAGCGTTGGCTTGATGATGATGTGAGTTTTTTATTACCTTTGAATCTATGTTTGTTAGTTTTGGTTACCTTATATAATCATATTGGTTCTTATATGAATATTTATTAGTTCTTATTATATTCTGATATTATTTTTTTTTCCTTTGTTTATCTCTGATTGTTATTTTGTTTTTAATTTTTGTTTCGACACATCAATATATCACTTGTATTACATTCGTAAATAGGGCTGAAAACTGAACAAAATTCAAATAAGGGTTACTAACAACAATGATTGTTGGTTCCATATCAAGTTGACCAATTTATATGGGAAATATTGTAATAGAAATTGTGATAAGAATCATTGTTGGGCTCTGGTGATATAGTTGAAATATATTCATGGCTTTCTTATGGAAGTCAACACACAATGGAGTTTGAGTTGATTTTATCATGTTTCCCATTCATATGTCGACTCACGGTCATTGGTTTTTCTTTGGTTTTTGATGTGCATCGCAGAGTATTAGTGGTTTATAATTCTCTACAATAGGACATGAATGTGTAATGCACAAATATTATGGATGTGTGTGAGCAGTACATCTTTATTCTTCCCATAATTTTGTCTAGTTCATGGTTTTGGAAGAATAGATCGATATTGATTTCAATAGTGTTCCATCTGCAACAAAGGAGAACATGATATCATTGATCTCGAATTTCCGAGGGTCTTCCTGAACAAATTGAAGGGTAAGTTTACATTGTTTTATTTTTTCAGTTTTCCATATATCATGAAGTTTGTTTTGATTTGTTTTATATCTTTATTATTTTTTCAGCGATTGCGGAATGTTTACAATTTCTTTTGCGGAACATTTCCTTCATCGACGATTTCCGAAATGCCAAAACCATTTCCCATCCTTCAATACCGGCAAGAAATTATGTGTCAACTTGTTTAATCATGCGAGGAACAAACATGTAGGTGGATATGAATCTGACTCAGAATATCCAGGAAGATTCGGTAGTGAAGACTAGTATGCTTATGCATCTTGTTATTTTTTTTTTTTGTCTATTTGATACTATTTGATATGTTTATTGGTTGTGGAAATGTTTTGTAATTATTACGATTTGATATGGTTTATTGGTTGTGGAATGTTTTGTAATTATTACGATGATTGAATGATGTATTAATCTTTAGATATTGGAAGTATGAGTATGTTTTGTTGGCTCACATTGTTGTTTTCTGTTTTGTATTTTATTTTCATAAATATTATTGTTAACATTTTTATTTATGGTACAGTGAGTTGCTAAATTTAAATATTAAGGTATATATTTGAATTGGTATTGGTATCCAATTAGTATTAATAATATATTGTAAAAAACATTTAAAAATTAATAATGTTGTTTCCTGTTATGATCATCATTTTTTGTGGGTGGGCAAATAGTTGTACTTATGTACACATTTAAAATTCAATTTGTTAGATTAGTTGCCAGTTTGTGCAAAAGTTGTATTTATGTACAAATTTAAAATTCAATTAGATTAATGTTTGTAATTGCATATAAAGTTAATACTTTTTACACAATCACATTTTTTATACATGATACAATTGGTAGCCAAAATTTTATTTACAGTAAACTATTTTAGTTTTAGGTAGTAACCAAAATATACATAAATATGTATGTTATATATTATTTATTTGAAGTTAGTATTACTTGTTTTTAAAAGAAATTAATGAAAATAAACACATTTCAAATCAGGAATCATCCATTACAGAAATTATATCACAGTTTACACATTATATTATGTTTTTTTTGTTATGGTTGTGTTGGTTCACAAACAACATATATTGTTTATAATAAACAATATTTGTGGTTTTCCAAACATTTATATTAATTATAAATTACTCTATTAATGTTTGTAATTGAATATGTTTTTACATATGGTTCAATTGGTAGTCAAAATTTCATTTACAGAGTAACTATTTTAGTTTAAGTAGTAACCAAAATATACATAAATATGTATGTTATATATTATTTTATTTGAAGTTAGTATTACTTGTTTTTTAAAAGAAATTAATGAAAATAAACACATTTCAAAAAAACAGGAATCAAATGCATTCAGAAAATTATATCACAATTTTACACATTACATTTTGTTTTTTTTTATTATGGTTGTGTTGGTTCAAAAACAACATATATTGTTTATAATAAATAGCTGTATTTGTGGTTTTACAAACATTTATATTAATTAAAATTACTTCTATTAATGTTTGTATTTGTATATGTTTTTATATAAAATACAGTTGGTAGCCAAAATTTTATTTTAAATAGTATTTATTTTAGTTTATAGGTAGTAACCAAAATATATTTAAATATATTTGTTATATATATATTTTATTTGAAGTTATAATTATTTGTTGTTAAAAAGAAATTAATGAAAATAAACATATTTCAATATTGTGCAATATAAATTTTGTTTTATTTAATCAATAAAATGATTACAATATAAATGTATATTGAAAGCAACCTCGAAGAAACATCATGGAGCTGTTATAATTTTTTTTTTGATGTTGAAGTATATTATAACGTTTTTTGCCTCAAAATTGGTTGATTTTTGCATGTTTTTTTTGTTGTGTCCTTTTTCTTGCATCGCTTTGCATTTATTTTGAATCGTATTTTTTAGATACACGTCAGTATCTTCCAATCTTTGGTCGTCCGTAGATCTTCTCTTGTATTTGGTGGTTTGACACATATGTTTTTAATCTAAATACGGAACATCCCAATTCTCTTTTGTCATCCAATGGCATGATGGAAGTTGAATATGTTTCTACCAAAGTTTTTTTTAATAGTATTTTGAGCAAAAATCATAACAAATTCATATTCCTTTTCTTTAATAACATGACGAAGTGTGAAGCATGGCATCTCATGGTATTGAAATTTACGGCATATGCGTGTCTTTTGTTCCATATCCACGATAAATTGTTTGGTTACATCGTAAGCGATAAAATCACTAGATTCGATGTCTCAACCTACAAAACAATTTAATAGTGTATTTAGTATGTATAATAATTACTTTTTTTTTTTTGAATATATGGTATAATTTAAGTCATATGTCTTTGTTGGTAACTTTTACGGTTTATATTGGTAACCAAAAATGCATATTGTGGTTTTATATAAATATTAATGCTATTTTTTTCGAAGATATGCAGTAACAATATAGGGGTTTTATGACTGACCTTAAGTTTCTTTGACTCATTGATATTATCTTTCAATCTTCTCTCAGCTATTGTGGAAAGGTTTGTTAAAGTTGATATTGCTGATTGTTTGTTTATGAAATACCACCTTTGAACCATACAACGTAGGCATTCAATCATCGACGCAACTGGAAGATCTCTGATTCCCTTGATTGCATGGTTAATAGATTCAACGGTGTTTGAAGTCATTGTTAAATACCTGCTTACAGTTCCATGGAGCCTCGTGCACTTTTCTAGCTTAACTTCTTCCTCCAGATATGTCCTTATTCTAGTATCAATCAGATCAAGTTCAACCCGTATGTATGTTGAATTCTTCTATAGTGTAAGCCCTACAATTTGCGTTGTATGCTTTTTTTCTCTCTTTCTCATTTCTTTTTTGAATCTGTTTTTTATATTTTTCAAAATATGGTATGTGCATGAACCGTGCATGACATCGAGGGAACACACAGATTAAGTCCGCTTGATAATTGCTTCATATACGCATGCGAAGCGATGCATTGTCCTTCTCTAACACCACAAGCATTTCTCAAATTGATGAAAAACCATCTCCATGATGATTCATTTTCATTTGTCAACAATATAAAAGCAATCGGTATGATGTTCTGTTTGCATCTTGTGTCTTTTTATAAAGCGATGTACCCGTAGGTTGATTGTATGAATGTCCCATCAACTACAATGATTGGGAAACAATGTTACCATGCTTCAATGGATGCTCCTATTGCGAAGAAGAGATATTTGAAGCGACCATTTTTTTTCAACTCCAAGGATGTGATGGATCCTGAAATGAATTTTAAAGTAAGGTTAATGTAATTATATGTAATAAATAATGTCCAAATTTGTAGTTAGGATTACTATGTGTATTATTTTTGCTATATAATTACTTATATTTTAATGTCTTTCATAGTGTTCAGATGGTATCTAAAATGCTATTTAATAGTTTCATTTCATGTAGATATTTGTGTGCTGCAAAAATCAGATTTAGTTTTACTTCATTAAAATAGGTAGTAGCCATTCATGTATCTGTAAGTAACTAAATTACTTATTTTGAGTAACCAAAATATTTGAAACATTTAATAAATAGTTTCCAATTGTTACCTGAATTTTTTTTTTGCAACATGTGCAACCAAGAAGGGATCAGAGTGTAGTCGTGTGGATTTCCTCTTACTTTTTTCATTGCTTTTTTCCTTGATCTCCATGCTTTTTGATAGGAGATGGACACATTATACTCAGTTATCATGTCTTCCACAATGTCGGTTGGTGTGTAAATTTTCTTGAAGTTAGTTAGCTTGTGTAAGACCTCAACTTATTATAAATAAAATTGAATTTTCTATATTCATTATTCTAAATTAATAAGGTGTTAATTTGATATAATGCTTTGGTTATGGGTGAAATGTGCAAATTTTACAAAATAAGCAAGTGGTTATAAAATATTCATTTTTTATCGGAAATATTCTTTTGGTCGTGGAATATCTTCTTTTGTCGAGGAATATTAAATGCAACAATACACCATTCATGGCATCATAATAGAATAAATGTCGATGAAGAAACGCGACAAAGTATGAGTTTTTATGAATAATTAGGCGTAATTATTACCACGAATTAACATTTGTTGGGTTACACGGTGGTTAAAATCTGATGGCAAGAAAGACACTCAGATTGCATAAAGTATTGTTGAATTATTGATTCATACGTAGAAGGCACTTTCTCAATAATTATTACAGAGAAGCTTTGTTTAATATTTTATTTTATTGATTCAATAATTGCTGCGTTGATAGTTTATATTATTGTTGTTTCAATAATTGTCAATTTGCACAAAGATTTCCATTATCGATCAATAATTCATATTATTTGAATAATATTATGAGATAGCATTATTGGCAATGTCTAGAAAGTTCTCTACAAGGAGAGGTTTGGTCACCTAATTGCGCCAAAGAAGTGAGAAATCCTTATTGGAAAGCCCTCTTCTGAACCTCGGGCTTTTGGTTGTCATAATTGTGATTCGTAATATTATTTATGAATAATTAATTATTGATTTATATTGTGACGCTTCTAAAATAGTATACATCACCCATTCCGGAGTTGTACGTCATGGTATGTAAATAACTACAACTTTATTATTATGATGGCGGCGCGAGTTTGAATACAAATATTATCTTCAGTAAATATTATACTCAAATAAATCCTCATTATATTTATTGATACATTATTTTACAAAATAGTGAGGACTACTAAACAACTCTCTCTGTAGAGTCTTCATTCCATACCCCGACTGCATCTTCTGTTATATTCTCAGCCTCACGAGAAAAAAAAAGAACAAAAAAGGAAAGGGTGAGCTCAACTAGCCCGGTAAAAGAATATTATGACTAAGATAATATACAACAAATTATCGTTAGTCTTCAACAGGAAAAATCTAATAGAATACTGATAGACAACAAGTTTTAAATCAATATTCGCAATGAAATAATAATTCATTAGAAGAGTTAAGTAGAGAATGCAAACTACTATCTTCTATGTATGAATTTAAAAGTTCATCGTCTATCTTTTATAACATCAATCAATATATATCTGGAATCAAATATTCATCTTTTGCCTTTCACAGGGCCAAGATATTCATCACAGTTAGTCGTGTTCATCTAAACACACATGCTCATCTTTGCACTACGGGCCAAAGATATTCATCAGAAATCATTCATCTTTGCACTACAGGCCAAAGATATTCAATAATATCATCATTTAAGATTGAGGATGATGAAAAATATTTTTAAAGAAAGCGAATCCGAAGAAAACAAAATGACAAGGATTAAGGATTAAGAATTAAGTACTTTGTTTTATCCATGCCAAAATACCTCAAAAATAATCATAGTGGTGTAAAATTCAAGAATGATCAAAACATGGATACAATCAAAGCTAGTATCCACAATAGATATTTTAGAGCGAAAAGGAAAATTTTCATTTTTCGATGAATAAATTGTCGTGATTCGTGAATAGTATCAGATATCGTGAATAGTCTTGATATCGTGAATAAGTAACTCACACAAAAAGTTTTAAATTTAATTAAATGTTCAGATGAATACTTTGGCATAATGATATTAGAAGAAATAATATCATTTTAAAAAATATAATATCTCTTACCTCGAAAGATCAAGATCTTACAAATTTGAAACACCTGGATATAAAGCATGACTTGAACTTACATCGATATAGCATACTCAAAATATACTAAAAATACTCACAAGAATACGCTTGATAATATATAGAGAAAACTTCAATTTACGGTATAATTTTCAATTCTAACCCAAGACCCTATTTATAGGAAAATGCTTAGAACACCAAAGTAGAAAATTTAATAAATTAATATTATTTATTTTTTTCCACATCTTCCTACGCATCCAAGCATCTCAATTTAGTCTCTAAAGACATGTTAAAGATGCCCACCAAACACAAAAATGTTTTTTCTTATTTAAATTATTTTAAACTTCCAAAAATTAATTATTTGAAGTTTTAACTTCAATAATTCATAATAAATAGCCTTTTATCGAAAAATTGAATCTCGCAAATTTTTATAGAAATTCAATTCTCTACAACTTTTCGTAAGAAAGTTTTTTCAAATTCTAAACATAAATTAACCGAAATCCACAAACCGGCGATTTTACATACTATAATCAAATTTCAGTCAAGAAATGGGGTCCACCGACACATAAAACATGTTTTAAATATTTTTGGTAACAAAAATACTCCTCCTCCACATATACTCATATATCCCATTCATCGTAAAAATATCATCATTATTATATTATTAAAATATAATAATATATTTAAATGAATTATTTTATCGTAAAAAGATAAAATTTCAATTTTCAACAATTGTCACATTAAAAAATTTCTCCATCTATACCCACATAAAATCAATATTTTTCCTCATCATATGAATCAATAATTAATTATTCACAAATAATATTACGTAATCACAATATCGATAACCCGGTAGTTCCTGAGAAAGAGGGCTTTCAATAAGAATTTTTCCTTACTAAGCAAGCGCAATTAGGTGACCAAACCTCTCATTGTATGTAATTTTCTAGACATTTCCAATAATGTTTTCTAATAATATTATTCGGATAATATGAATTATTGCTTCGATAATGGAAAATCTTGTGAAGTGACAATTATTGAAACAACGAAGAATATAAAATATCAACGCAAAGAATTATTGAATCAATAAAATAAAATATTTGAATAAGAATTATCAGTAACCATTATTGAGAAGGCCTTCTTGTGTAAGAATCAATAATTGGTGCAATACCGTGCGTGCCTTCTTGTGTTTTAAATCCAATTTAGTATTTTTAACAAAGATAATTCAGAATAACAATTCTGCTAGTTATTTTAAACAACTTATATTTGTCGTTTTCTTCATCCAATCGCTTTTTCAGTTATGGGGCCCACATACGGTCACTACATGCCGCATTTAATATTCCCCGAATGATACGAATATTCCACGACCAAACGAATATCCCCTCGGAATAATAATGAATATTTTATAACCACTTGCTTATTTTAAAATATTTAAGTATTTTACCCATAACTATTCACATTAATCAAATCAACCCTTACTATTTTAAAATAATAAATAGAGAAAATTAAATTTCATTAATAATAAGTTGGGGTCTTACATATATGATAAGGAAATATTTATTTGATGTGGATATAAATGATAGATTTATTTATGTGGTTATTAATGAAGGAATTAATGCTGAGGTATTTTATCAGTATTTTGTCAGAGTGGTGGTATTAAAAATCATCCGTTTGTAGATTTTGGATATTTTCTGTTGGGAATTTGGAAAAATTTTCTTCTGTAAAGTTGTAGAGAATTCGATTTCAGGCAGAATGGATATAAAATTCATATTTTTCTGATAAACGGGCTATTTTCTATGAATTATTGAAGTTTCAAAAAATAAAATGATTTTTTATTAATTTATGGGTGGGACCCACTTTTTGGTTGGTGGAATACACATGGGCTGCTGATTATTTTCTTCAAGAATGGCATGCAGATGGCTTTCTTAAGGCATGCATAGAAAAGTTTGTTAAAATAATAATTTTTATTATTTTAGTCTCTTTCATGCTCTAAAGATTTTCCTATAAATAGATCGCTTTAGGTTAGAATTGAAAATCACACTTAAATAAGTTTTTCTTTCTCTCTAGATTATCGAAATATTATTGTGAGTATTTTGATACTTTGAGAGTTCTTTATTCCGCGTGCAAGCTTTTTCGAATTTTATTTCAAATTGATTAGAAATACGGTTATTTTGAGGTAAGGGATGTTATTTTCTTCTTAAATGATATTATTTTCTTCAATATCATTATGCCAAAATAGTGATGAACTTTTTAATCAAATTTAGAATTTTTTGTGTCGGGGTTACTATTCACGTATACGACACTATTCACCGAAAAATGAAAATTTTTCTTTTTGTCCAAGATGTCTATTTTAGTTACTATCTTTGATTGTTTCCATGTTTTGATCGTTATTTTTGAATCCTGCTTCAAAATTGGTTATTATGAAGTATTATTGATCTTGGATAAGATGTTATACGAATCCCTAATATTTGTCTTTACGTCTCAATTGGATTCGCTTTTCTTTAAAATATTTTTCATCATCCTCACCCCTAAATGATGATATTATTGAATGTCTTTGGCCCAGAATGCAAAAGATGAATGATTAATCGATGAATATCTTTGGCCAGTAGTCTAAAATTTGAACAGTGTTAGAGATGAACACGTCTAACCGGTGATCTTGATGAATATCTTTGGCTCAGTAGTGCATTGATGAATATCTTTGGCACCAGTAGTGCAAAGATGAATATTTGATTAAAGATGTATATTGATTATTATTACGAGGATAAAATATTGATGATGGACTTTTAAATCTTAGAAAATAGTAGAATTCATTCTCTACGCGACTCTTCTAATGGATTCATTGCTTCTGCATTTTGTTGATCTAAAACTTGTTGCCTATTATATTTTATCGATTTTTTTCCGTGAAGACTAATGATAATTTGTTGTATATTATCTTAGTCATAATATTCTTTACTTGGGGTAGTTTAGCTCACCCTTTTCTTTTTTGTTCCATTTTTCTTCTCGTGAGGTGGTAACATAAAGAGATCGAGTCGGGGTATGGAGTGATGGTTCTAGAAAGATGTTTTAGCTATCCTCACTATTTCTTTAAAATAGTGTATGAATAATTGTAATGAGGACTTATTTGGGTGTAGATATTGTCTAGAAGATAATATTTGTATTTAAACTCACAGTATGTGTTGTCGTATTTTACATGACAATTGTATTATTGAAGTTGTAGTTTGCTTTCTGTACCATGTATTTGGCGACTCAGGATGGGTGTTGTATACCTATTTTGGGGGCGTCACAGCTTGTGCTTTATGCACTCACTAACCATCTCACTGTTTGCTTGTTTGTGATCTCCAAGCAGTATGTTGGACGAACAAGTGTGTACATCATTAAATTCTCTTACCTTGAACATAGTTGTTTTCTGAAACTTTGATGCTCTTAGTTTCCATTTGCAATTTCCATTGTCTACGCATACGTAACAAAATCTCACCACTTGTTCTTTCAACCTTGTGTTATCTGTTTTTGCCTTATGGAATGTAGCCTTATTGCTTGTATGAAAGAATTTTTTGTTTATGTAAGTTTGATGTATTTTGACTTCAAACTTATTCGGATCTGAAATGACCTCATCACATTGTTCGCAGTTGTTTGCTATGTTCGTTTCGACTTTTCTTTGTCAATTACTTCAATTGCCAACCTTTCAACATATTGTGATCCATTTTCGTCTTCTTTGTTGCCAATAAAAACAAATTCGTAATTCCATTGTGTCAATCTCATTTGTGTTTCTTTCAGCACTATATATTCTTCTTCATTTATCACGCTATGTAGCTTGTATTCCCTCGATGTCGTGGTTCATAATCTATAATTAGTGGAACTTTGCCATGTTCATCTGATCTTTTACCGACTTCCATATAGAATCTTAAGGTTGCTTCATTTGTCACCTTGATCGGAGGAATGTTGCTTTTGATCCGAAATTTGATTGCCAAATCCGTTGTGTTGTAGTCTAGATTTAATGCAGTACATATCATGTTGTGCATTTTTGTGAATGAACAATTTGAAGGGGCTAGAGTAGGTAACTTCAAAATTTTGATATTACATCGCTTCATTCCACGTTAGTTGAAGTAAGTGGCTACAATTGGAAGCATATCCATGGTCCGAATAATCAAACAAGAATATTCACACAATAATGTAATTAGTATCCAAATCTATATATGAATGTTTTCAAAACTTTGTATGCAAGAATCGAAATATGAATGTTATTGCTTCAAAAGCTATTTTGTAATCGATATAATTTATATTCACTATTTAGATACTAAAGCAACTTTTTTCAAGAACAAAAGTAGACGTATTTAGTATCAATTATTATGCATCAAACTGCTTTCAGTTTGTTTATAAACAAATCACAATTTATAATGCCCTGAAAATGAAATACTAAATATTAAACACTAAAAACAAGGAATCCAAATATTTATATGAATGTTGCCAAATTTTTATATAAATGCTTCCAAAATATGCATTTGTAATAAATATTTTTGGTTACTGAAATTACAAAAGCTATTTAATTGGTTTCAAAGTAACATTATTCAAGAACAAAATATTCAAGTTATAGTATCTCTCACATTCTTTATGTAAGTAATGTTTTCATTCCTTCCATATTCAAAACACAAATTATAATGTCGTGAAGGTGATTTGCCAAATATTGAACACTAAAAATAAGGTAAACAAATCTTTATATGAATGTCCCCAAAACTTTGTATGCGTATCAAAATTGTATTGAACAACAAAGAATAATTTAAAATTTATTTCATACAGTCGCTAATATTACTGATATGATATATACTAATAGAAATCTGTGAATTATTATATTCTGTTTTATTTTTTGTTATTGTCATAAAAATTACACTCTCAGTTGAATTCGTAGTTAACAAAAAATGATTTCAAAATATAGATTAACTGATTCGTACCTTTGTATTCACTTTCCAGATTCAGTTTGCAATCTCTGTTTTAATCTTCGCTTTCAGTTTCGAAAACCTGTGATCGATTTGTGCATGTCGCTTTTCTGGTACTCTGTGTTTGGTTCTCTGTGTTTTTCAATTAGGCTTCTTTTGTGTGTATGTTTATGCTTCCTTTTCGATTGATCCGATCTTGAAGATGAACAATTAGTTAAAGATGATGATTATATGTAAAAGCTTTCGGATTGTTCTCATATGGAGCATTCGTTTTGTGCGTTGTTTTTTGAATGTTTTTTGTAGTAGGTAACTGACGTGAACGGTGGAATAGTTTTCTCCTTGAATTAAGGTGTTTGTATTTCAGTTGATTTGGTTAATGTGATGTGGATTGTACTAATATTGATATTATTATAGTATTACTATAATTATTTAATTGGTGCACTATTCTTATAATATCTTTCTAATAGTTGTATACTTATGTAAAAGACCCAAATTATAATCATTACAAACTGGGCTTAGTGCGTACAGTAATTTTTTATGTACAATTAATGCACATAAGGACATTAGATTAACATTCAATTAAGTTGGTCGGTCGGTCAGATTGAGTGAAAGAGTTAATGTACTACTACTATTAATTAAAACGTGTGGTTCTCAATGTATAATTACTAGTAATAAACTGAATTAATAATGGTAAAGGTAATTGACCATGCTCTTTTACAAAAAATTGAACAACTGGATAGGAATATAGTAGTAGACGTCTTTTTGATCAATGATGTAAATATGTACTTATTTTGTTGACATATTATACTTTACGCAAATAAAATCTTTTTAAAATTTACTTACTTTATCTAATTCTATTAATTTGGGATAATTATATCTCTCAACAGTTGTAATAATTCTTCAAGCTCCCAAATTATATAATTATATATTCCTCTCCAGTTCAAGCTCTGGTGTAGCTGAATTATTAATCTCCCGATTTCGCTTGCCGGAACTCCGGCGGTGCCATCTTCTCTATCTAATCTCCGGCTAACTTTCGATCGTAATTCTTTTATCTGGTAAGAAGCAGGCCTAAATTTTTCCCAATTCGCTTGCATTCTCTCGAAATTATATATCTTTCATAATTGAATAAAAATTCTACAATTTATTGCTTAAGCGTGTTGCCTTTGTTAAGTGATTGTACTTCATGTACACGACTAAGCATAACTTGATTAATAACCGATTTATTTATCATATTCTGCGACATTCTTGAGTAATTGGTGTTATTTTGTTGTGTAATAGATTGTCACGAAATTGAGGTTGTCTTATATGAGCTTTGAAGAGAATGAATAGGGGGACGAGAAAGGTAGGAAAGTACGAAGTGGGCCGAACGATCGGTGAAGGAAATTTTGCTAAGGTTAAGTTTGCCCAGAACCTGGAGACCGGGGAGAATGTTGCTGTGAAAGTTATGGCCAAAAGCACCATACTTAAACACAAGATGGTTAATCAGGTTTGCAAAGACTACTCTTTTCCCATGATCTACCTCTATCTGGGGATTCTGTTATATTCACTTTGTTACAGTATTTGTGTTACTAGATTTTTAGATGATCCTCTGGGGGAATATACTATCACAAGTTTTTCAGGAATTCTTGTTCTACCCTATGATATTATTGGGTAGCCACTTGGAGAAAAACTAGATATTATCAACTCAAGGCTTCTTAACCCTCTCACATTCTTTTTCATTTGAAAATTATGTAGATTACTGCTTATCCCCTTTCCTTTCTTAGTATATGGAATTTGTGTTTTCTACGAGGTGTTACTGTAAATGAGGTGTGCCAGTTTCTATTTTATTAAATTTTTAGTTGCCAAAGTATAATTTTAAATTAAATTTTTGTGGATAAATTTGTTAATCATTTGATATGATGGATTTATATAAATTGTTAAAGTCTTTTGCTTTGCTTTTGACCTTGGTTTAAGATTTCTCTGTCCCGTGTAAGTTAATTTCTGCCTTGTGTTGGTTTCCAGATCAAAAGAGAGATATCCATAATGAAGATTGTAAGGCATCCTAACATAGTTAGGCTGCATGAGGTATGTGTGAATATTTGTTAATATATCTTATAGAAATGATATTTTTCTTGTAAATTTCATCTTTGTGATTTTAGGCTTTGTCATGCAAGAGACTTTTTTTTCTTTTTTTCCTGATAAGTAAAAATTTAATTCAAAAGAGCACCAAGGGAGTTCAACCTCATGTACAAAGAAGTGTGTTACAATGGAGGAACAAACCTGCACCACCAAAAAGCAAAACCAACATTATGATTGAAGACTAAAGTACAATATGAATCAAAAAAAGCAACCAGAAACTTATTTGTTTCCTTCGTAAAACTTTGTCTTATTCCTTTTGATTTGTCAGGTTTTGGCAAGCCAGACGAAGATTTATATTATACTGGAGTTTGTCACTGGGGGAGAGCTTTTTGATAAAATAGTAAGACTTGTTTTTGCTTATTATAGTTGTACATTTAATAATTTAATAAAAAATTTAGCTACATAAAAAATTGATTTTTCTTGGCTTCTTGGCTATAGATGTCTCACGTTTCCTCATTTTTGGAATGTAATGTGAAATCATGTGGAATGTATGAATGTGTATGGTCTATGGAGTAGATGGGCTTGAGGTATAAGAGCATGTATAACATATGGGTACAGACTGCAGATAATGAGATGGATGTAAACAGACTAATCCTTCATATAAGCTATAGCTGTGTCTTGGCTTATGTAAGATTGTTCTCCAAACAATCAATGCTCGAAATAATCCACATTTAACAGACCACTGTATGTTTAAAAGCTAAACAACCTCCTTATGAAGCACACATTTTTTTGAACTTAGTAGGTGTTTGATAAAAACTGAATGAATCTGAATCTGAATGAGCTGAATCTGAATCTGAATCTGAATGAAAATGATTGTTTAATAATTGACATGTCTGAAACATTTGAATAACAAATTTTTATTATTTTACCCCTCTAAAAAAATTTAAAATTGTTGTAAATTTATTTAATATTACTTAATATTGTAAAAAAAAAACTTCATTCAACCCATTTAGCCAAAAAATGACACTAAATCATTCAACTCAAATCGTCTGAATGGTTGACCGATTCAACTAATTAGACAATTTTTTTTTCAAAACAAACGCATTGAATGACTGACCGATTCAGCCATTCAATCCTAAACTGGGGGGATTTGATGTCTTCAAAGTGTCATTGAATTATCTGGATAGTAGGATGTAAGAAATAGTTCTTCATGTATGTGATTGTTGAGTCACTTTTAATCCTCCAAGCTACCAACAATTTGATTCCTAAAAATTGTATTAAAATACATCATACCGGATTTTACCATAAATCTATAGAATCTCCTCCCCTTTTCCACTCCGTCCCGAAAAGTAACTAGGGCCAATTTAGTCACGACCGAAACACTTAGAGGAGCTCCCGTATCAATCACTTCCATTCCTCTCGTTAGACCGTCTGTAGCACTCATAGCTACAGCCCTAACTCGAATTGATACATAATATGAGGCTGAATATTAGATATTTTTATGAGATGGAGAGGGATGATTTTTGAATTCCTTATTTTTTTAAAGATAATGTTAGGTTTTAATATACATCATCGCTTGTACACGACATAAATTTGAGTGGCTGTACACTTGGATATGGCCTTCCAAGGTATCATAAAAATTTGACTAAGCTCAAAGACTTATTGCATTGCGGAAATAAAAGACAACAATGTTTCCATTTCTTCAACGTAAAATGTCACCATTGAGCTATGTGGCATCATAACTGCCCAGAAAGAAAAATGGAGGATACTTAGCTATTTGTGATATCAGAACTTATTTTTTATGCATACCCTGGATGGCAGGTTCACCAAGGAAGGCTTTCTGAAAAGGAATCTAGGCGATACTTTCAACAGCTTATAGATGCAGTAGCACATTGTCATAGTAAGGGCGTGTACCACAGAGATTTGAAGGTGCGAAATTATTGTTGATATGCCTTGTTTAGATGAGGAATTGTAAAGTTATACATATATCCTTATGTTTTGAATCTTATTGTTTTTGTTGTAATTTACAGCCTGAAAATCTTCTTCTTGATTCGAATGGAGACTTGAAGGTTTCTGATTTTGGCCTGAGTGCATTGCCAAAACAAGTAAGCATTATTATGGTCTATTTGCATTTATGAAACCTGAACATAGTTTTCAACCACGTTCATACTCTATTGTTTAAATTCATTTGCAGGGTGTTGAACTTCTGCATACAACTTGTGGAACTCCAAATTATGTTGCACCTGAGGTATATTTTCTATACAATCTTAAGATTGATAGGTTATATATCTTGTGCAGTAATCAATTTTTTTTGTTGTTATAATGAAACACATGCCTTTGATATTACTTGGGGTATCATATCAGGTAACTTTAACATCAACAACCAAATTATCTTTTAAAATTACGTGCTTTTAGAAGTTATATACCTTATAGAAATGAAACACATGCCTTTGATTCTTTTTATTTTGGGTGTGTGTTTGTCTGGAGAGGTTACATAGCTTCAAATTTTAGATCATAATAATAATGAAAAACATATTATCTTTTAAGATTATGTGCTTTTAGAAGCTAAGATGCCAAACTTAGCACAGTAGCCCCTATAGTACATTATTCCTTAAAGTTTCCTTTTTAATAAAGAAACTATGCATGATTAGCATATAATATTTCAAATTATGTTGCAAGTCTTGTCACATATATGTATATAGAGTATAACCCTGGTCGTCACCCATATACTAATTTATAATACCATGTTACCAACTCTACTGCTAGTGCACCACTGCCTCGACGCTTCCAATCCCCCTCATTCTCGTTAATATCATTGTGATCAACCTTTAGCATGCATAGACTTTATTATCCAGTAGATAATTTACTTCTTGAAGGAAAAAAAATCCGGTAAGATAATTTCAAACCCAGACCTGCTCTGTCAATTTTCTGTTGGAATTTCTGGATTAGAGTATCTAATGATATGCTTTATAATCTTATAAACAATAACACTGTTTGAATTCAGCACCAGGACTAGTAGGAATATATTACTTCTGTTTTTGTACTTGCACATTTGTGTGCAAACAACTATTAAAAATAAAGATATTGAAGCAAGTGTTCCTAGCTCTTTTAAGTAGTTAAATTACTGGTTCGTTAAAGACTTAAAGTAATAGGTGGGACAATTTTTAAAGCAGACTAAAATGCAGTTCAGTAGGTAGCCTTCACTATCTCATGGATAATTTCAGCAATATGAAACTATTGATAAACCTGAGAAAAAGGAGGTGGTTATGGGTCCCTTATTTTCAATCCCATTTAGTTTTCATTCTTTTCTTGGGATGGCTTGTGGGGTATGGGTAGATTGAGAAAAGAAATGAGAAAGACGCATGGACGATGGAGGAGGTGTTTCAACCATCTCTTGGATTTTGGACAAATAGGTTTGGGCTAGAAGAGAGAGGAATCACTGAGTCATGGTTTGAGTTCACATGCTTGGTCTTCCTTAATTATCGTTCATATTATAGCTACTCTTGTTTGTCTTTGATTTAACCTATATTTTCAGCTGCTATCTGTCTCTCTCTCTCATTTTTCGTGAAAGTAAAATTTGCAAGTCTTTTTACTTAGCAATTAGCTCTAGCTCTGGTGGTACCCCTTTATCCTCTAACAGGGAGGTGTAGGTATCAAATCCCTTCCGGGATTTAATGAAGAAACTATTATCTTGTTGAAAATATATCTAATAGCCTATATGGGCTACTCTTAGAGGGTTGAGGTCTGGTTCTATGTCCTCCTCACCTTAATAACAATAAATTAAAAAAAAATCATTGTACTTGTTGGTCTTTCTCATATTGTAATTCCTTGTGGGATCTACAATATATTTGTGCGGTGTTTCTTACCTTCAACCAATGTCTTTCAGGTGCTAAGTTACGAGGGGTATGATGGTGCCGCCGCAGATATCTGGTCATGTGGAGTCATCCTTTATGTTTTAATGGCAGGCTATCTCCCATTTAATGAGATAGACCTTCCAACCTTATATAAGAAGGTTTGCTATGACTGTTTGATTGAGATAATCACATGCACGCTCAAATTCTATTACCACTACATTAAAAATTTTAAACTCCATTCCAACTCCCCCCAAAGTGGTGTGCATCTGAGCACATTCAGGAGTGCTCACAATAAACCTCTCAAACTCTCAGTTTTTATAAGATCAATTATTTTCTGATTGTCGTTTAAGATATATCAGACATTCCTTGGTGTAGAATGATAGACTGATATTTAATGGGTAAATTAATCTTTATGGGTATATCAAGGGGAAACCTAGGTCTTTACCTTTTCGACTAAAATATGTAGTATCTCGCTTATATCTCATCACCAAATCAATGTTGGTTCAATATTCTAGAATTTCTACTCTTCTGTTGTACTCGGGTTGTTGCTGAGTCGGGCGTAATTTTGACCATCTTAAGTGCATTGGTGGAAGTTTGGGTTATCAATCCCCAGATAAGGGTTCAACTGGAGCCCGCACATCCTGATGCAGAAATTTAGGTCTGTACCTAGTCTACTCCTTTAATCAAATGACCTAGGATATGTGGGATTAATTCTAAATGGTGGTCCAGTCAGCTATATTTCCTTCTGTTGCCAAACACTAACGGCCACGTCTATATCAAGTTCACGTGCAATCATATGTTCTCCAACACTGGTCTATGTTTACCTTTTGAAGAGTCTGTATCTCTAGTAAACTGCACTAGCATGCTTGCTTAAATTCTCACTATTTTTTTATTAATGTGTAGGTCAATTCTGCAGATTTTTCTTGTCCTTTTTGGTTCTCCCCTGGTGCAAAATCATTGATAAATAAGATACTTGATCCCAATCCTGAAACTGTGAGTATAAAGATCAATTTTTAGTGCTCTCTGTAATTTGGGATCAATGTTAGATGTGAGGTTTCATAATTGATCGGATGATCCAGTATTTAGATTATTCTCGTTTGCACCACATTGATTTTATTATATTTGTTAAAGTTTTTGACAGCATTTAATCACACCCCCCTCAGCCACTGCCAAGGTTCGAAACCCCATCCTCTTGGTACACAAGGGGGTGGACCATTGGGCCAAACAATTTAGTTGCACCACATCGATTTTTGAAAGTGCATTGAGTGTAATTGCTTCTCTACTGGCCTGAGACCTAAGTTTATCTAAAATTGAGACTGAACTGGTAGCACCAATTGGAGATAATGAGATGGAATTGCCATTCATGGGTTATAATTCTTAACTACATGTCACTTGGTTTATGGGCAGCAACAATAAAAGAAAATAGAAATTAGCTCACAATCCAACATAGAAATTAATACGCCCCAACCCGATGTTCGTACACTATTATTTATAAATGCTACATATTCAATTCCATATATAAATATATTTTCTTCCGTATAAGTTCTGGCCCCAGTAAGAAAGCTAGTCATTGCTGTTATACTAAATGTCCAACAAGATTTTGCAGTTTTGGAGTGCTGTTCAAGTAAATTATGATTTCTGGCTATTTTGTTGTGACTAACAAGGTAAAGGCGCCTAGAAGTTGTAAGAAAGGGAACCATGATACAGAAAGGTAGAGGAAAGTCAAGAAATTTATTATTAATTTAGAGATAAATATTTGATTATTATTGTCATTATTTATTACTTATTATAATAGTAGAAGAGTTCTTATATAAAAAGTTTTAATTTTTGTTATTCTTCAGATTATTGAATATATTGATTTGAGATTAAAGTTTTGTACTTTTGTGTATTTCTTTACCGATACTATGTGGGATATGTACTCTTATTCATTTTTTCCACCTTGTCAGACACATCAACCCATCTCCCGGAAAATTTTACCAGTTATTTTTATTTTTTATTTTTGTGTGCATTTATGATATTCAAAGTCATCCTGGAAAGAATGAAGGAAAATCGCAAATGGAACTTCCAGTGGTTCTAAATCGATGCAGAGACCGACTAAGGATGTATTCATTATCATATTATGAAAATCTGAATCCTGCTTTTCGTGTTATCAAATTACTAGTTATATTATGTTTCTCATGTTGTCAATCTGCATACTAAATTATTTGATTACCTTAGCTTCGTAACTGGATCATGTATTCTTGCAGCGTATTCGAATTGAAGGGATAAAAGATGATCCATGGTTCCGGAAGAATTATGTTTTAGCCAGACATAGAGAGGATGATGAAGTGAATTTGGATGATGTTTGTGCAGTTTTTGATGATATTAAGGTTGGCCTAGTTCGTCTTATGACTTATTTTTAACACAATCATGCATATTATATTGTTTTGTGGTGCTAAATTTCAGTTTTTCTTCATGTCTCATGCTATGCATATCAGATTTCTCGTCAGATTATCGTTATATAATTTGATACTTGTCGATATTGCTGGGTCAAATTTGATGTTTTAAATATGTCTTATGTGCTTATAAGGGAAAAAGTTATCTTCCATGTTCCTTTGTAATTCAAGAATTATCCATTGATATTACTAGGTTTCTATATTTTGCAGGATCAGTATGTAACTGAACAATCTGGAAACATTCAGGATGGCCCTTTGATAATGAATGCTTTTGAGATGATTACTCTGTCTCAAGGGCTGAACCTATCAGCCTTGTTTGACAGGCGTCAGGTACAGTAATATATTTCATTTTGCTTCTAGATATGCATGAGGCTAAAGTGCCCAATTCCTGGAGAGGGTGAGGAGTGCGTGAAGATGGTTTTAGAGTACTAATGATGTTGAGCTTTGAGAGAGTAAATTTATATCTCAATGCCCATGATTATGTGATCACCTTTTCATTAAATAAATGTTGCTTATTAACCGGATATAAATGCAATTTTTTTTTGGGGGGGAGGGAATCTTGTGGACCCTAATTAGGGGTGATCATTCGTTATAACCGAAACGAATAAGCTATTCTCGGTTATAACCGAAAACCGAAATAATGATGATTTTGCTATCCTAACTAATAATCAAATTTAACAATAACCGAATTACGAATACCGAATTACCAATTATAATATCGGTAATTCGGGAAAAACCAATTATCATATTATTATTATTATTATTATTATTATTATTATTATTATTATTATTATTATTATTATTATCTGTTATTATTATTATTATTATTATTATATTATTATAAAATTAATTTTTTTAATAAGTAAGGTTCAAGTTATTCGGATACAGAATAACTGTTTTCAAAAACCCAAAACCGTAACCGAATAGTGAATAATAATTCGGATATAACCGAAATTGTAAAAAAACCGAAAAACGAAATAATTCGTTAAAAATTTCGTTCGGTTCGGTATTTCGGTTTTATCCGTTTTTTGCTCACTCCTAACCCTAGTCCCTAGCATATTTAAAAGGAGGGCAAATGTGAAATAAAATGCTCAAACTTTTCTCACCTCAAACTCTGCCATTTTGGGGTGACCACATAAAATGGGATGGAAAAATCTTAGCTAAAAATGAACGAGACTGAGAGAATATTGTTGATAGATTAATGGGGGCAGCTAAATCTACACTTATATATGTTTATTCACTCTCTCCTTGCAGGAGTTCATGGGCATATTGGTAATTTAATTCTCTAATCATGGAAAACCCATAGCAAAACCTCAGAAAATGTTTTTCTTAAAACTGATTTGCACGTCCTACACTCATTCATCATTCTTTTGTGTCTCAAAATTAAAAGGGAAAAAAAACTTATTGAACTCTTTCTAATACCGATCAGAACTACCATTTTTTGTACTTGTATCTCTTTACTTCCATGAGCATCTGGTCACTGGATCAATATTTCCTCTTTCTCTACTCACACACATTCCGTTTCATGTATTGCCATAGATGAATTATATATAAGTAAAGAGCATTTTGTTCCTCAATAAAGGTTGTCTATGTAGTGCCAACATTTTGTGCATGTTGTTGATATATCGAAATTGTGGCCCATCTTCAGGATTTATTGTTTTGAGCGACTTCATTTCTATCTTTGTTTCTCAAATTATACCTTTTGATTCAACTTCGTTTTAGTTGGTTTACTGAGGGCAAATGACTTGATATGTTCCTATTACAGGACTATGTAAAGCGGCAAACTCGTTTTGTTTCTCGCCAACCAGCTAAAGTTATAATTTCAACTATTGAATCTGTTGCAGTATCAATGAAGCTCAAGGTCCATACACGTAATTACAAGGTATACCTATCCTCTTATTCTTGAATTAGTAATTTGATCATAATGTTTAGCTTGAGTTCTTTAATTTATAATTGGGTTGCTATCCCAGTTGCTAGGCAATGCTCAAGTAATTTATTAGAGAATATTACACTCCTTATGTTCAATGGCGGGTAAACTACTTTTCGTTAGATGACATTTTCATTTTTGATACATAGAAATCTAATTGCATTATTGTTTTTGTTTTCTTTTATGTTTACTCCACATTATCTTTTGGTGGAAAATATAACAAACTTTCATTACATTTCCATCTATACCTTTCAACATTTTTATCTTCGAGTGGATGATTCCAAATAATGAGATAAATTGAAAATTTGAGTTTCCTAGTAATTTGGTCAATTGATATTTTCGTACTCACCTTGTAGTTTATGCGTCGTCACATGTAGATGTCCTCAGTTATGCAAATAACCATTTAGCACAGAAAATTTTCACTTTTGCTGCTCCATAGGATTGGCCACAACAATCATAAACAAGACCTTTACTAATCACCAACTTGGTCCAAATATAAACTTTAGACAAAGTTTTGAATTTGAATTAGCCGTGTCTTGCATCAATTTTTCTCGAATATTGCCTCCTACTTTTTCCGCCACTTCAGATTTAGCATTTAAAATTTGAGATACACTTAAAATGTACATGTTAAGCAAGTAGTGTTTTACATTAATCATGTCATCATACATCGGAAGAATAGAAAAAATACAGTGGGTTATCAAGTCATAGGTTTTTCTATCCCATCAACAAATTTTATTCTATTTTACTAAATTTAGCAACTCCAATTCCTGTATTTTTTTGACCGACAGACTAGGCTTGAAGGAGCATTCGCCAATATAACTGGGCAATTTGCTGTTGTGTTGGAGGTAATCTTTAAACCTCAAGTCCGTAATGTTTATATTGCTTCTCATTAGAGGCCTTGGTTCCTGTACAAGTTCTTCTTTGATAGGGTTTATACTTTATTTGAAGGTTTTTGAAGTTGCACCATCTCTTTTCATGGTGGATGTTCGAAAGGCTGCTGGGGATACCCTTGAATATCACAAGGTTAGCTTCTAGAAGCTTAATATTGATTTCACGTGCCTTCGCAAGTTCTGGTTGTCCGGAATATGTTTCTTCTTTATGAACTCCATAGAGCCCAATGAACTATGTCCATAGATTTGGCCTCTGGTTGCATGGTTCCTTTTTTTGGCTACAGCACTGTTATCTCTTCACATCTTTCCTCACAAGCATAACCTCGGATGATTAACGTTTTGTGTTTACCGAAATTTCACAAACTGTTGGACTTGTTTCAGTTGGTGCCTAGATTTAATCTTATGCTTTTTGAAGCTACACTTGTTGCTTGTATGTTTAATTTTAACTGTACAAGACTATCCATTCTTGCAATGATAGACGTTAAGCATGGATTATTCACCGTCTTTTAGGTTTTTCGCTCCAGTATATATGTATGAGTTGTCTCAAAACTAGTTTAATTTCACTTAAACATGGAAGTGAGTAATAATTATATAATATACGCACATGAAATATAGAATCAATTTGGTAATGCATACATATTAATTGATCATGCATGTGATTGTGTTTGTAATATCCAGTTCTAAAACCTAATTCACTACTAAGACAATTTATGCTTTATATATTTCTGTCAGTTAAAGTTTATTGGACAGATTTCAGTTACTGAAAGAATCAATCTTCTTTGGCTGCAGTTTTATAAGAACTTCTGTGCTAAACTTGAGCATATAATTTGGAAACAGAAATAAGGAACAGCCAATATGTTGTGGTTGGAATACCGACTTGTTGATCCAGTCCTGTGGGGGTGTGGGTGTGAAGCAAATCGGCAATTTCCTCCATGTACCATACAGAGTTGTAGATATTATTAGATCGGTTAAGTAGGCGAGATAGCATGGTTCCAATATTGTAAAACCTAAAACGAACGTAAGTTTCTTCCGAGTTCAAACCCCCTTGCTTGGGATAGCCAGTACCTTTGAATGTGTGCTGTACTGTCTTAATATTACGGAGTGTATTTTTGACTGCGCACCGCACCGCAGCGCAGATAGTCTATGAAAATGTAAAACGTTACCGTTTGGTGCTTGGAAATATCAATACTTGCATTGAAGACTTGTATTATATATTATTTAATTTTAATTTGTAATAGTATGGGTTTTAAATAAAACAAAAAATATTTAAGAGTTTTAGATGTTGAATTTTTTTTCCAAAAATAAATAAAAAGTGGAGAGGAGAGGAGAGAAAATGGATAGTATGTTGGAGGGAGTATGTAGGTAAAAAGAAAATGATAATGGTTGAAATGTACAACAAAATCATTCATACATACGATTGGTTTTTTAAGGTTGAAAATACTTATTTCTGCATCTGCACTTCCAGGAGAGAAGATAATAATAACTCACTTAGGTAAGTCACATTAATTGAAGTATATAACTCGCCTCTCCTCCTAGTTTTAGACTCTTATCTCCGCTAATGACCGTATATCCCTAAGCTCGATACCAAATACGACGCCCCCAAAATTAGGTATACATCGCTTTGTGCAACTATTCCGAGTCGCCGGATACATGGTACAAAATTCAAATATAACTTCATTTATACAAGTGTTGAATCGTCAGATAGAATATTTACCCTTACGCTTAATCCCATGAGTTTTAATACAAATGTATATAACTCTTCATAAGTCTCGACCACAACCTTACAATGGTACTTTACATAAAAAGTGAATTACCAAAACTGCTTTTAGAAATTAAAATCTTTGGGAAGTACTCAAGGAAACCTTCGTGCATAGGAGGCCACGCGTACAGGTTATAATAGATATCATATGTTCACGTAATTATCCTTGGTTAACCTAATAGACCCCTAAAGAAAAACGAGAAGATTACTATCATCTTCATTCCAATGGTGAGTCTTCTCTTGACATATAACTATCTCCACTGTCTCCAAGTGAATATTATATTTCAAATAAACTCCAAGATCATATAGGTAGTGCCAGTAGATATACTCAAAGTGAGTGGATGCATAACCCTATTTTATGATAACACGAGGTTGTATGCCATTAGACATCTTGTATGATAGTGGCAAAACACCCTTCCAAAGTTTGGTTCGCCTCACCTTATTTGATTCACCAAATATAACTACTAAATGATGTGTAGAATACAACACACTTTTCTATACTTTTTAGGGAGAACCTCCACATTTAGAGACCACCGCTTTCTATTTCCCCGTTATCCCCGCTCAAATCTTACAAGAACACTCTTATTACACCTAGAAAAATTTGAATAAGAAAGAAGAGCCTTGTAAAGCACAACTAAATTTCAAAGAAAGAATATCATGACTAAAGAGAATTAAATTATCAATAGCTTTCATCAATAATAAATCGAGATTTAGAACATATGGTAGATGATAAAACTTTTCAACCATAGTTAAGTGAACAAAGCGATTCATTAGAAGAGTCAAATAGACCATAAGGTCTATTATCTTCTCTATGTTAAAAGTCCACCAAAATGAGATTTTTCTCTTAGTGTAATTAAGAATAAGAATAAAAAAGATAATACAGATTAAGAATTAAAAGACAAATTAAGTCATCAAAATATTTACATAAAATAGTCATAGGGACCAAAAAACTTTATATATAATGAGCCATTAATTTTACCATATTCTGAATTCAATTATTTCAATAAATTCCCTACAGTAGTTGTTAAGGGATCCAGAATTAGCTTATCAATTTTTTGTTTTCGAGAAAAAGCAGGAATTTTAATTTCTGAAGAGTTGCACTAAAAAACATTTAACATCTAAATTAAAGAAAATGAACACCATGAAGTATAAGCAATTTATAATGAGGAGAAGAATCCATGCAAATGATTTCAAACAAAGCCTGCTGTAATAATTGTCTTTGAGTAGCTCAATTAAAAGTGAAGGTCCAAATTAGAGAAAAGAAAAGTAGATGAAATAAAGTTGGGAATTAAGGGACTAGTAATAGTAGTGACATTAATTTTAAACTAGTATAAAGTATCCTTGGCTCATTTCGATCTTAGGAACCTCCAAAATACAAAAAGAAGTCAAAAGTAATTGGAAAGAAAGAAAGAAAAAGACTCACAATTTGGATGCCATGTTTCTCCACATGAACAAAATAAGCAAAAAGACAACCAATACTTATTCATACATACGATTGGTCTCGTACAAATGATTGGTTGAGGTTGAGCACCTCCGTTTGTTGTTTTTGGGGCGGACTAATCACAAGTGCAGCCATGCAAGGTTTGCAACCCAAGCATTTGTTCACACACTTTGGAGGACTCGAACCCAACGCCATTTTCACCATCAAACTTGACTTCTCTCCTGAAAATTTAATTAATGCTTTTGGTCAATTCAATAAGTAGTAAATCAAAACAATTTTCATATAGATAGATGTTTACCTGATTTAGAAGGAGGAATTGTGAGAGAAAGAATGAGCACAACCAGGACTATAAGGTGGTCTCTTGATGTAGCCATCCATATATATATATCAATCAGCCTTGATGTTTTCTTTTCACTATATTATGTTATAGTGAAAGAAATATATATTTATATATAATCTGTAGAAATCAAAGGTTTTTACTGTGAGAGATGAGAAAGGACAGGGCAAAATTGCCGTAGTGCCCTGAAAAAGATAGGTTGAAAAAAGCTTTATTGGTGGACGGAGCCTGGCTCTGTTATAGATAGTCTTATTACTATTCTCCAAATTCAAGAAACAGTAGTTTGGACACCAAAATTTCAGAGTGATTGGACACGATTAACAATCTGAGGGGACAGGTTTTCAAATTATTCAAGAGCCCATGCCCTTTTTACCTCATCAGGTCAGCTGAAACTGTTCAATCTTTACCATTTGATTACTGAAATACTACTATTTCCCACTTCATTTCCTTTACAACTATTTCTTTTCCAATCATGAATAATGAACATCATCATAACCTGAATGAAAGATTGTTTACAAAGATTAACTATTAATTTTAAATTTAAAACTATTAATTCAGAATTTATAATATAAAAGATTATTTAATACTATATCAAATTATAATTCTTACAAACAAACGTAAATTATAATCCCATTAATTGATCAACCCCATTAAAGTTTATATAGAGACCTTGCGAATAGTAACCAGACTACACCCTAAACTGATGGGTTTTTTTTAATCGAAGAGTTTCTTCGGTCGATGATAAACAGAGACAGAAGAAATCCCGACATTTTCCCTAGACAGCCTAACAACTTCTATATCTGATCTGATATGATCTACTAGTTGTTGTGAAGAAACTAGTAGAAGCAATTTGTTTTCTTTGTAGTAGGAGCTGCTGCTGCTGCAAAGATTAGACAGTCTCACTTCTATGTATTCGACTAACTATTTATTATTCGAGACAGGAAGGAAACAAGAAGAGACCAAACTCTGGATTCAATACACAGTTGATGTTACGACTGCTATCCTTTCAAATCCAAATTTTGGGCAGCTGGTCATATTCGTCGAGATCTTAGCGATTTGTTCACTACTTCCGTATGATCTGATTTTTTCAACTAGTTATTTGATACTATTTTCAACTGTACCAAAAGATTATTTGGTACAATATTATCCCCACCCCTATATATATATATATATATATGCACGAAACGAAACACTATTCTTTGGAGAAAGGAAATAACTGAAAGCACAACACAATCAATTCACTACTTTAAAAAAGTAGTTTTCTTTTTTTCTTTTCTTTTTAATTTTTTTGGGTTTTTGATTTTTTCATTAACAATAACATGTAAAGTAACGTACTTCAATTTCACCACCAGCAACCAGCAGGAAGGCCCTTGAAAATAGGACTCAATAATCCTATTAAAAAACTAGGACTTTGGTACAAAAAACAACCAAAGAAGGTTGTGATGGCGGACTAGCTGCCATCTCCAAAGCCCCCGATCAGAGCAACCCACATGCTGCTGTTGAACTCGCCAGAGCAACTAAAGAGAACACCAAAAGACTAACACTGCATATATTGAAGTACCAACAGTGGAAACCACAAAACCAGGACAAGGTAAACGTATGGGACCATGGCCGTGAAAGGGGAAGCCTCCCATCAAGGAGAGACTAAAAGTTTAGGCAAGGAAGCCTGCAAAAAATGGATGGGTAAAAACGATCCGCCATAGTCCCCTGTAAAACAACCTTGCCACCGAGGCTCAAGGAATCTCACTGTTGATGCGCTGTGAAACTACTACACCAAGTATGCTGCTGCTATCCCGTTCGCTAACTGTACTGAGCTATGTGCATAATAGGCTATTTGTCACCCTCTTGCTCAACGCAATCATCTGCATGTGTAAGTAAACCGAGCACATAGTGTCAAATTTTTCACCCCGGTTCAAGGTAGAATATCACATCTCCACAAGTTCTCCAAAAGCAGCTCGATTGTGCTGCTGCTGATAGAATTGCAGTGTTGGATATTCAACCCCAGCAGGGTCTTGCCTAGTTTTCTAAGGGAAGGCATACTCTTGTTAGAAACCTTACAACTAGACAAGGAAAGGATCTGCAGATTATGTTGAACTCCACGGGATAAAGCAGCAACTCCATCGTCACTAATTGAACACTTCGACACATCAAGATCATTGAGCAATGAGCAGTTGACTGCAATTGCCACCAAGCTAGCATCAGTAAGCTTCCTGCATCCCTCGAGATTCAGCACTTCGAGGGTTTCACCATGAAGCCTAGCCAGAGCCATAACCACTTCGTCCGTCAAATTCAGGCATTCACTCAAATTCACCTTAACAAGTCCATCACAGCCCTCCAGCAGTGAGAGAAGCCCGGCATCAGTTATCCCACAAAGCCCGCTGAATTCTATGTGATGAAGCTGAGGACACAACTTGCCCAGAATAGCCAAGCTAGCACTACCAAACCCCAGGCAACTTCGGATGGTCAAGGATCGAAGCGATTCACAAGGAGAGAGCACAGGTATTTCCAGAGCTAGATCCTTGATTCCCATGCACTTCACTAAAGACAGAGACTTTAACTTTGAAATACAGTTTGAAAGTGCACCTAATATACCTAAATGTGTGATCCTGTTGCACTCCTCCAGCTGCAAGCTCTCAAGAGACCCTGCAACCTTGGAAAAAGCTACCAGCCCATTATCAGACACAAAGCAACACTTCTTAAGGGACATCTGTTTCAGATTTGGGCAACCCTTTCCAATGGCTTCAAGACTCACATCCGTTGTTCCACGACACGAAGTGATTAGCAAGGATCCAAGAGTCTGCAGGCCCCTAGCATTACCCAACGCCCAAAATCCCTTCTGACTCACATTCTGAAGCCCACCGAGGACAAGATTGGTAATGGCCTTCCCATAGTGCCCAATAACAGCAAGAGAGAAATCAGTGATCTTTAAAGCCTGGAATCTGACCTTTGACAAGACAGAAGAAGCTGAAGACAAAAGACTGGCAACTCCCTGATCCCCAATGAGAGGGCAATCTTTAATAGTGATGGACTGTAACTTGGGGCAGTACCGTCCAATAGCTTGGAGGCTTTCATTCCCAATCTTTGAACAGGATTCAATTGTTAATGCAGTCAAATTGGGGCAATTCTGTGCAACTGCAATCACGCCCTTGTTGGAAATTGAAGGACACTGGCAAAGATCAAGCTTCTCCAATAAGTGGCATTCCTTCGCTATCTTAAGTAAACCCTCATCACCTATAGAAGGAACATTCCACAAAGAAAGAACCCTAAGAGAAGGACACCCGTGGGCAATTGCTGAGAGACCAAGGTCAGTAACTCCACGAGTAGAGTTGTTTCCCCAGATTGAAAGCTTGCCAAGTCCCCCACGGGTGGCTGTTCCCACCGCAATAGCAGCAAGTCTAAGATTTGTTACCTTCTTTCCTTCCAAGCACCGAGTAAGATAACCATCACACTCGCCTTCTTGATTTTCATCAGCGCTAATCATCTCAATATCATTCGTAGATTCACTCACTTCTGTTCCTGTTTGAGTTGTCTTGCTCCTGCAAATTTCAGAATTGCGGACACTACTTAGGAGCATAAGCCAACGCTTTGAGACGCAAGCTGAGGCACTCCTCTCTTGACCTCCAGGCAGGCGTCTGAAGATCTCAAAGAGGCATTCATCAGGAAGAAGTTCAATGGAGGGTTTCTCCTCCTCAAACATATGCCCTCCAAAAGCAAATGGGCCACTGATGCGCGATCTTTTTCGGGGTGGGCAGTAAATATCCACATTGGAACCAATAGAAAACAAAAGGCCAGAATCAGCTGAACAAGCTGACCCTCCGGAATAGAATTCGTCATCTCCTGAAAACCCAATATAGCAAGAACCATCAGGAAAACCCGTCCATACAAATTCACAAGTATATAGTGAGCATAAAATGTAAAATTGGGTGGATTCAGAAGCAATCAGATCAAAACAAACACATGTAGATATAATCATAATTCATACAAGTGTATTTGTTACCAAATCACAGACCAATGAATGATCAGACAAACAAGCTTAGCAAAAGTTAACAAAGTCTGAACAGGTCAATGCTAGGTATTCCATTTCAACTATAACTGAGATCAAAGACTTCGATTTAGCACTTCTAACTAGGCCCAATTTATGACTCCAGTTCTTACTTTTTTCCCCTAACAATATTTCTTCAGTTATAAGCATTAAGCACAAGAACAGCTAAGTTACATACAGCTGTATATGCGTTTGATTATCAGATGCACGGAATGATCAATCACAATACGAATTAAGCTATCAAATGTTGATTCTACAAAAGCTAATTCTTCAGATCAGACCCAGGAAGATCACAAAAAGATTAACCTTTTGAGCCACAATACCTAAATCTAAGCTCGACCCACAAATCATATCAATCAAAACAGAATTTGTCAAGGCAGAAACTTACCACTGTAATTGATGAGAGCAGGCATGGTTGATTTGTGAAAGAAAACGCTCGATTTAAAGGAGCCAAAAAGATCAGATCGATCAGCAAAAAAAAAGTAAGAGAGCAGAGCAGAAACGCGTATATATCTTGAAACGCCGGTTGCATCACAGAAACCCTAACGAGTAGGGAAAAAAGAAGAAGTAGAGAGAGAAAGAAAGAAAGAAAGATGTAATGTGTTTGGTTTGAAATAAATGCATGAACTGATATATATATATATATATATATGAGGGAGAGAGGGGATGTATCTATACAATACAATGTAGAAGTGATGAGGTGTCAGAGTGTTGGATATACTACAGTTTACACTTTACAGCCAGCTCCCCTCTCTCTTCTATATTGTTACACAATTCAATGAATCCTTATGCATCACAGGTTATTCCTCTGGCTCCGCCACATCTATTCTCGACCGGGTTTAACACCGTACGTGTCATCCGGTTCCACCAATGAATGAGAGCTTCCGGTTCTTGTCTTTTTTCTTTAAAGCTCCGATGAATTTTGGATAAAAGGTCGACTTGATTAAGTTCATTTATTTGTTGTGTTGGTCTAAAAATGACTAATTATAAGTTATAAAAAGTATTTATATTTTATCAAGTTTATTTATTTTAAAATAATTCATAAATTATTTTTTGATAGGTAAGAAACTGTTATTTCTTAAAAATTATTTATAAGTGAAAAATAAATCACATACAAACATGCAAAAATTACTTTTAAATTAGTTATGAGTCGCTCCAAAATAAACATTTAGTGTCACCCAAAATTGAACTTAATGAATGATATTGCAAACTTAAATAAATCTTCTTCTTTTTTTTCTATTTTGATGGCTGAATTTGAAGATGAAGTACAAGAATTGACCTAGTTAAATACTTAATGACAATTACAATATTAATTAATTCTAACTAACAGTGAAAATTTACAATATATATCAAGCAAACCTTTTATATATGGATAAAATAAAATAAATAATAATTATAAAAAAGTGAAATTTAAATCTAGAATATAAACTATAAAGGTCATATAACTTTTATTAGCCTCTTTTGGGAAAATTAAAGAAAATTCGTTTCTTATTATTATATTAACCGTTTTATTGTAATTTATACAATAAAATATTTAGATTATTTCAAGAAATGATGCTATGATGAGTATATATTGTTACAAATTTGAAGAAGGCAAGTGTTGCGATAAGGAGCTAAAAAAACTAATAATTAATGTATATTCTTCCTGCACAGTCGATTATTAATAATTGAAGTGCGGAAATAAAATTTACTTTTGTCTATTCAAACATTAATTATGAGGCTTGTTGTACTTGTACCAACTATTTCAACAGTTCTACTATTATTTTGTTATATATCTATATAATTTTTTATTTTACTCTTTTCTAATTTATTAAAGTGGTTGTATTATAAATTTATTATTGTCATTTATTATTTCTTCTCATAAATATTTAATCTCCAACTATAAAGAAGATAAAAGGACGTTGTTATGAAAATGTTGAATTCATTTCTACCAACAAAAAAAGGTGTTACATGGGGATAATTTATTGTGCAACAATTCCAAAAGTTCTTTTATTCCAAACACACAATTATGTAGGGAGTATGTGCTAAGTTTTGATGAGTAATTTTAAGCATGGGTATAATTGTACTTTTAATAAAAAAAAAATTGACATAATAATTGTATTTCTTAATAAATGTACAAATGATTAAAAGTGCAGATAATTTGAGATTGAGGGAATAGTTTAATTAACTAAAAGCTCTTAATATTATATAAGCTTGGAATCCTTGAGGCACGAGCTATCTTTCTTATATATTTTTTCTTTATCAAAATAATTCAATAGTAAATTTATCTTTTAGCTTATTATATATATATATATATATATATATATATATATATATATATATTAATATTTTTTATGACTTAATTTTTTATATTTTATTGTGAGATTATATATATATATAATTATATTGATTGAATTTAAACATGTATTGAGAATTATAAGTTATGTGAAATTAATTTGAGTGGCTTGTTATATTAAACTCATCTCATGCTGCATGCAGACCACCAAATCCCCAACGCCCTCCCACCTTTGACTCCCATATAATATTTTCTCAATCTTAAAAAGTCAAACACATTATTTCTATTTGACTGCTGTCCATGCATGATCAATTAAATTTTGAGTTGAATTTTTCCACATTATTTATTTAAGATTGAGAAAAGACACAATATATCAACTGAATAAATTACAGGGGCTAAGTTCATTAATTCGATACTTTACTTCTTATCTTAGCAATAATTAATGTACGTAATTTGTCTAACTAAATATGTGAGACGTTTTTAACTGGAAAGTTAGCTCTATTTTCTCACAAGTCATATATATATATATATAAATGATTTTGAATTTTTTGTTTATCCTATTAAATCATCTCTAGTCAAAAATTTGGATAAATTTCACCGGTCCCATAAGACTTAGGAGATTTGGATCGCTTTAATATATATATATTACTCCCTTTATTTTATATTATTTTATTATTTTTGACTTTTTAAAATTAACGTAATAAATTTATAAATTTAAAAGTGATATATGAAAATTCAATATATAATTTGAGAGATTAATCTAATTATCATTAATTAATTTTAAATTAGATATTTGAATATGGTATCAAAGACACCATTCACGTCATGGGAATCAAGGGGTCTAGGAGGTCATATGATCCCCTACCTACCCTAGAATTTTTTAGGGTTATTTGTTTTCCTTTTTATTCATTTTTTTATGTATTTTTTTCCTTTGTTTTTTTTTTTTTACTTTATCATCAAAGTAGAGGCAAAAAAAGTGTGGTAACAATTTTTTCTCGTAAACTAATTAAAATAAAAACTAAAGAAATAAAATAATTTTTTTTTCCTACTATAGTGACCTACTTATAATTAAGTTCACCATGTTGGAATTCTATCCTATCAAGTTTATATATAAATTTGTCTTCTTCTATTTTATTTTGTTTTGGAATTCATTCTTTCAATCTAAATTAATCCCATGAACCACAATATAAGGTTTGAATATATAATATTATAATTTGTAATTTATCTATAAAAGTAACTAATGTTCAGTTGACTAAAAATTTAAAAATCCGATTAATAGTCTCATAGTTCGGAAAATTTATATATATATATATATAGGTCCTGCCTTCAGTAAGGATCCCTACTTTGTTAAAATGCGACTTTTTTTTGATTTTTTGCTCTTCTTTTTAAAATAACTAAAAAAAGTTTAATATTTTATGGAATCGAATTTTTTCATAATACGATGTTTTGGATGTGATTTAGATATATATAATTAAACAGTCATGCATTACCGTGTAGACTGCATTCACCATTTTTTTGTATAGGTATCCAAATCACCCCAAAACATCAGTTATATTATAATTGAATTTGAGTTCCATAAAATATTAATTTTTTTTTTAGTTGTTTTTTTAAAAAAAAGGTCCAGCATTTAACAAAGTAAGTGAGCCTTTCAACGACGGTTCAGATATATATATATATATATAAAATCATTAGATTCACAACTCAAAAGTTGAC
Organism: Panax ginseng; assembly: GCA_020205605.1. Taxonomy (NCBI): domain Eukaryota; kingdom Viridiplantae; phylum Streptophyta; class Magnoliopsida; order Apiales; family Araliaceae; genus Panax; species Panax ginseng. The sequence goes on from CM035144.1 coordinate 125,989,037, forward strand.
AAGAGTTGGAATAAGATGTTGTAAAATATTATAATTGGATAAAATGAATTTTAAAAAGCACTCTAAACATTAATAAATAATTTTTTTTCAATGATTTTGATCTCTTTTGTATAAATATTCGGTTCCCCACTAATTCATGTGAACGGTACATGTGCTCTCTCTACGTAACTAAATTAGTTTTGAGTTGAATATTCAAGATTAGAGATATGTGGTTGGATTGTCTTGGACATAGAAATTGTTGGGGGGTACGTACGTACGTACGTACGGGAGCAGACGTGCAGTACAATGAACTGGGCGATGTGAGAGTCATTTTCCTTTACGATGCATCCGATGTATTGGCAATTTGGCTTGGCTGGCCGCCCTATTCATAACTCAAATGGAAAAGAGCGCAACACGTACGTACCCTGTACCACCAGTCCACCACCACCCATAGAATAGAATCAATGAATCCATATAACCTAACCTAATCTAATCCATCCATCCATCCATCTTTTTCTACTTTTCTTTGAGCGACGACCTCTTCATCAATCCTAATTTGTTGATTCTGCTTTATAAAACATTAATTTTTAATTTTGTCAAAATATTATTGTTCCGTTTACTCTTGTTTCTTTTCCAAATAAAATAAGATAATACGTTTATTTGTCTTTTTATTATCAAATTAATTATATTTAAAATCAAAATTTTGTCTTAAATTTAATTACAAATATTGTAATACATTTATTTAAAAATTACTATAATACATTTGATTATAAAAAAATTAATTAAGACAAGTAAAGTCGCATAATAATAACAAGATGTTGTTTTCCGCATGTCTATATATCTTTAGCGTATACACATGCAGATGCGGGCTTGATAAAAGTACTACCTAACCACATAGCTATGCCGTGTTGATCAACGCGCACTCTCTTGGAGAATAGAACACTATTTAATTCAATAGTATACAAAAGGACTGGCACTGGCCTATTTTTATACGAAAGCATATAGAGTATATAAATTCAATGTATTTTTAGAGGGGTATCATTTATATATATAATTTTTATTTGTTTGTTTTAAATGTAAAATGATTAATCATCAATAAATCTTGATAGAATACACCATCATTAAGAATCTCATAGAATCGAACTTATACGTACTTAAAAAATAAACGTATCAAAAATTTCCCTTTAGGGGTATCATTTATATCTGTAATTTATTTTTTTGTTTGTTTATTTTAAATGTATTTCAAATAATATAGTAGAATCAATAATAAGCAATTAAAAGATAGATTAATGAGCTTTAATTTTACACCATCATTTTCCCTTTATTAAGTGGACTCCATCTCACAGAATAGCAACTTATTTATTTTGTCCTTTTTGTAAGAGGAGTTTTTTAATTCATCTAGATTCCTGCAATAACGGCGTTCCTTCCTTTTACTTTACTTTATTCATTACCTAACAGCCAAAGCACAGGTGGTATCAATACTAACTTTTTAAATGTTAGTAGTTCTTTTATCAAGTCTAATACTTGTAGTATTTTGATAGATAGATATCATTAAAACAAATTGAGTACTACCCTTTTCTTTATTTTTTATATTAATAAATGTGAGTATTTCTATAAAAGCCAGCCGGATTAATTTTCTTGGACTTTTTCATTCATTCAATTAACCTTGTACATGTGTACAATCATTTTGAGTTAAAATTATAAAATTTTAAAGCCCAAATTGTAGCGTCTGGTGGCCGAGACCAATTCGTCTCTATTTTATGCTATTTTTTTTGTTTGATCCAAATGGGCCGGGCGGGTGACGGATCAGACCAAAAACACCCGAGTTTTTATTGAGCTAAAATTCTACAACCCAAAGCCCGACCTGCGGGCTTGGGCCATGTTTTGCCAAAGTCTAACAATCATCCTCTCTCACCATCAAGTTAAAATTTCTCAAAGAAAGGATTATTTATGGGAATCGGTATTTTCATATATATATTTTTTATATTATATGGTCTTATTTCACATAACATACAGTGAATCCTATTTTCATGTGAGAAGAAGTCGTGTAAAAATATTAAAAATACATATAAAAATAGTGTTTCCTTTTTTCATTTGAATATATATATATATATATATATATATATATATATATATATATATATATATATATATATATAAGCTTTTATATGGGTGGTCCATATGCGGACCATCTGTGTAAGACCCCAACTTTTTATAAATAAAATTGAATTTTCTCTATTCATTATTTTAAAATAATAAAGTGTTAATTTGATATAATACTTTGGTTATGGGTGAAATGTGCAAATTTTACAAAATAAGCAAGTGGTTATAAAATATTCATTGTTGTCAGGGAATATTCGTTTGGTCGTGCAATATTCTTGTTGTCGGAGAATATTAAATGACGCATTCCAGCTGCTAACATTTATTGGCCCCATAACTAAAAAACGATCGGATGAAAAAAATGACAAATTTGAGTTTTTATAAATAATGGCGTAGTTATTACTGAATTAACAACACTGGAATAATTGATGGTTAAAATATAAGAATACGGCGTGGTTCATGATGTTGCAAGACTGTATTGTACATTATTTTTGGATTATTGATTATTACACAAGAAGGCACTACTTAATAATTGTTACAGTAATTACTGTTCAATATTTTATTTTATTGATTCAATAATTGCTATGTTGATATTTTATATTATTGTTAATTCAATAATTGTCACTACACAGTATTTCTCATTATCAGAACAATAATTCATATTATTTGAATAATATTATTAGATAGCATTATTGACAATGTTTAAGGAAGTTCTGTCTAGGAAAGGGGTTTGGTCATCTAATTACGCGCCAGTAAGGAGAAATCCTTATCGGAAAGCCCCCTCTTTCCTTGGAACGACCTGGTTGTCATTATTGTAATTATGTAATATTATTTGTGAATAATTATATATTGATTTATATGACAAGAAAATATTTATTTTTATGTGGATATAAGTGAAGGAATTAATGTTGGGGTGTTTTATTAGTATTTTGTCGAATTTGAGGTATTAAAAATCATCCGTATATGAATTTTGGTCTTTTTCTGTTTGGAATTTGGATAAACTTTCTTCTACAAAGTTGTAAAGAATTAAATTTCATATGAAAAGGACATAGAATTCGTATTTTTCTGATAAAGGGTTATTTATTATGAATTATTGAATTTTTAAAAATAAATATTTTTATTAAAAATTTGGGTGGACCCTACTTTTGTTTGTTGTGGAAAATTACTGAATTTGGTGGGCCCCACTTATGGAGTGTTGAGTTTTGGTCAAGCGGAGTGCGAGAAATTTTTTATAAATATTATTTTATTAAATTTTAGTCTGCTTTGGCGTTCTGGCATTTTCCTATAAATAAGGTGTTTAGTTAGAATTAAAAATCACACCAGAATCAGAAGTTTTCTCTCTCTATAATATCGAGCGTATTTTTGCGAGTAATTAGATACTTTGAGAGTTGTTATTCACTGCAAGTTTGTTTTCTTCAGCATTATATCCGATATTTCAGCCAGAAGTACTATTCTTTTGAGGTAAGGGATGTTATTTTCTTCGTAAATGATGTTATTCTTTCAATATCATTATACCAAAATATTGGTATGAATTTTATTATGAAATTTTTACATTTTTATGTCAAGGTTACTATTCACGTATACTGCACTATTCACGTATACGGCACTATTCACGAATATGGTATTATTCACGAGTATTATTCACGAAGTATGATTTTTCTTGTAGAATTTCTACCTTTCGTGTCGGGATTACTGTAAGACCCCAACTTTTATAAATAAAGAATAATTTTTCTCGAATTATATTTTTGAATATTATGGTATGGATTTGATATAATGTTATAGTTGTGGGTAATATTTACAAATTTTGCAAAGTAAGAATGTGGCTATATAATATTCGATTGGTCAGAAAATATTCGTTTTAACAGGAAATATTCGTACGACGGCACAATCATTGGTGAACCCCACAACGAAAGTATTGTCGTAGTTAGAAAACGACGAAATTATCTTTTTATAAAAATAACGACGAAAAATTTACCACCGCCGAATACCCCGGTAAAAGTATAAGTATACGCGCGGTCGCATAATAAAGCACACAAGATTGATTATTGATGCTTACGTGATAAGTCACTCAGTTATACTCAATTATTGCTACACTAATTGCTGCATAATATCTCTCATATTATTGATTCAATTATTGTCACAATATCAATATTATATATTATTAAATCAATAATTGAGATGACAAAGTTATCCATATTATTATTTGCAATATTGACGATGTCTAGAAAGTTCTGTCGAGGAGAGGTTTAGTCACCTAATTAACGCTATAATAGGAAAAATCCTTATCTGAAAAGCCCCTCTTTCTCAGAATGATCCGTCATGTTAAATATTATGAGTTATAATATTAATGATGAATAAGTTCGTGTTAATTAAAGATAAATTTGATAGTTCCATTATGTTAAAATTATTAGTGTTAGTGGAAATCAACATTTATTTCGATAATAATTGATTTCTGAAGGTTATATTGACCAATCGGGTAATTAATCGGATAAATGAGCAATTAATTACTATTAATTCACATGCTTATAACTATTTATTCACATGTGTGTACTATTGATTCACATGCATGTACTATTAGGGGAGGTGGTGTAAGATTGATAATACTTGCATGACTAAAATTAAAATAGAGGTATAGATGAAGGTACTATATCAGAATTATTTTTTCACATGTATAGAACTATTGATTCACATGAATGTATTATTGATTCACATGACGTACTATTAGGGGAGGTGGTGCAAGTTTGATAATACTTGCAGGACTAAATTAAAAATAAAGAAAAAATGAAGGTATTATACTGTAATATTTTGAGTCCCAAAACGTGCAATTATCGAAACTATATTTTCCTATAAATAGAAGCTCATTCTTCTTCCATTCTCACCAAATCACTAAGACTCACAAGAGAAATTATAGAGAAAGAAGCTATAGAGAGAGAAAAAGAAAAGAAAGTCTCACTACCTCACTATTTCAAGATCCAAATTTTCTTCTGAGGTAAGGGAAATTATATTTTTTAGTATTCGTAGAAATAATATTTTCTTCCATACTTTGTAGTATGTGAGTAACATTATTTCGTTTCATATTCCTAATTCTACACTCATTCTGTTAAACTATTGCTTCTATACTCCGTGAAATTAGTAGAATATCCTTGATATTTACGCTTCATCCAGTATCTTTTCATGAAAATATTATTATGAACTTTTTTGATAATTATTGATCTTTTCATGCCAGAGTACTATTCACGAGTTACTATTCATCCAGTTACTATTCACTCAAATATTATCCACTCGGGTATTCGGGGCACTTTTCATGCCGGAGTACTATTCACGAGTTACTATTCATCCGGTTACTATTCACTCAAATATTATTCACTCGGGTATTTGGGGTACTTTTCATGTCGGGGTACTATTCACGAGGTACTATTCTTGAAGTATTATTCACAGGATACTATTCACGGGGTACTATTCACCCAAAAAATATATTTTTTTTCTGTCCAAATTATTTTTGATACATGAATATTATTCTTGAATTTTACTCCACAAAGCAGTATCATGTTGATAATTTGGATATTTTTAAACTCTGGATAAATTTAAAGTCTTTAAAATTTATCCTTGATTTTATTTGATTAATACTTATATCATTGTCATCATCCTCATGCTTATATTGTGATGAAAGTCATCTTTGACTTACGTGCATAGATGGACTGTTGTTTAATTGGTATGATTATGACCATGGATTATTCGGTATAATCGTGACCTGTAATGTTACAAATGATGTGGTAAAAGTCCTCATTAGCCTGTACTGCATTGATGGACAGTTGTTGGTATGATTATGACCAGGGATTATTCGGTATAATCATGAATATTGATGATTACATGAATATCATTGTCCGCAGATGCGTGGATGATTTGATGATGTGGTTTATTTATTGTCGAGTCTCAAATGATAAAATTGATGAAAACTTTTTAAATCATAGAAGATAGTAAATATCATGCTCTACTTGACTCTTCTAATGGATTACTTGTTCCGCTGTAGTTAAACTTGATGTTTATTGTATTTTATTAGTTTAACACTGTTGAAGACTAATGATAATTTATTCTGCATTATCTTAGTCATAATATTTCTTATCGGGCTAGTTGAGCTCACCTTTTGCTTTCATTTTGTTCTCTTCAGAAATGAGAACGTAGCTGAGACTAGTCGGGGAACGGAGTGATGGTCCGAGATGGTGTTATAGTAGTCCTCACTATTCTATAAAATAGTGTGACAATAAATGTAATGAGTACTCTCTTTGAGTTTGAATATCATCTAGAAGACAATATTCATGTAAAAACTCTCAGCTCATGTTGTAAAATTAAGTTTGTATTTGTATTCAGTACCATTTATTTGGCGACCCAAGATAGGTGATGTATACCTATTTTGGGAGCGTCACAGTTACTATTCACATATACGGCACTATTCACGAATACGACACTATTCATAGAAAAATAAAATTTTCTATTCTTTGTCTAAGATGTCTATTATGGTTACTATCTTTGATTGTATCCATGTTTTGATCTCCATTCTTGAATTTTGCTCCACAATTGATTATTATGGAGTATTTTTAAACTTGGATAAACCAAAGTACGAATCCTTAATGTGACGCCCCCAAAATAGGTATACAACACCCATTCTGAGTCGCCAAAATACAAGGTATAGAAAGCAAACTACAACTTTGATAATACAGATGTCGTGTAGAATACGACAATACAACTGTGAGTTTAAATACAAATATTATCTTCTTGACAATATACACACCCAAATAAGTCCTCATTAATTATTCATACACTATTTTACGTAAATAGTGAGGACTGATTAAAACATCTTCCTAGAACCATCACTCCATACCCCGACTCGATCCTCGCTATGTTCTCACCTCCCGAGAAGAAAAATGGAACAAAAAGGAAAAGGGTGAGCTCAACTAGCCCAAAGAAGAATATTATGACTAAGATAATATACAACAAATTATCGTTAGTCTTCAACAGGAAAAAATCTAATAGAATACAATAGGCAACAAGTTTTAGATCAATAAATGCAATGAAATAAAGAATCCATTAGAAGAGTCACGTGAGAATGAATTCTACCGCCTTCTAAGATTTAAAAGTCCATCATCAATATTTCATCCTCAGAATAACAATCAATATATACATCTTTAATCATCTTTGCACTACAGCCAAAGATATTCATTTTAGATCACCAATTGGTCATGTTCATCTCAACACTGCTCATCTTCGCACTACGGGCCAAAGAGATTCATCGCTTTAATCATTCATCTTTGCACTACAGCCAAAGATATTCATCAAGTATCACCATTAAGGACCGAGGATGATGAAAAACATTTTTAAGAACGAATCCAAAGATATAGAAGGACAAATATTAGGGATTCGTATAACAAATTTATCCAAGATCAATAATACTTCATAATAAACGATTTTGAACTGTAACTCAAAAATAACGATCAAAACATGGATCCAATCAAAGATAAGTAATTAAATAGACATCTTGGACAAAAAAAAAAATTTCATTTTTCGATTGAATAAGTCTTAGATTTGTGAATGGTGCAGATATCGTGAATAGTAAGGTCGTATCGTGAATAAGAACTCACACAAAAAAGATAGAAATTTCACAAAAAACATCTTCACGCTTCGTGAATAAGAACTTATGAATAGTAGAATCGTGACTCATGAATAGTAACTCGTGAATAGTAGAATCATGAATAAGAACTCCCGACATGAAAAAGTTTCAAATTTGATAAAAAGTTCAACAAAGATTTTGGCATAATGATATCAAGAAAATAATATCATTTATGAAAGAAATAACATCCCTTACCTCAAAATAACCGTATTTACGATCGAATTTCGGTATAAGTCTTGTGAAAACTCGCATCGTAGTATAGAACACTCAAAGTATACTCACAAGAATACGCTCGATAATATAGAGAGAAAGAGAAAACTTAGTTTCCGTGTGATTTTCAATTCTAACTTAACCCTCTATTTATAGGAAAATGCTTTAACGCCAAAGCGAGACTAAATAATAAATTAATATTATTTATTAAACACATTTCCTACGATGCTTACTCTACCAATTCAGCCACCACCATCCTTGACTCAAATTAGCATTTACATGTGTTAGAATAAAAGTGGGTCTCACCCATAATTTAATAAAAATCATTTTATTTTCTGAAACTTCAACAATTCATAGAAAATAGCTCGATTATCAGAAAAATTCTAAACTCGCGACTTTCCATGAAAAATTCCATTCTCTACAACTTTGCAGAAGAAAGTTTTTCCAAATTCCAAACATAAATTGACCAAAATCCATAAACGGGCGATTTTATAGTCTATAATAAATTTTCGGTCAAGAATTGTGTCCAATTTACACACAAAACATGTGTTAAACATTTAATGCCACAAAATACTCTACCTCCTCATATACTCATATATCCCACATTCATTATAAAAATATCACCGTTAATATATTATTAAAATAATATATTTAAATGAATTATTTTATCAGAAAAAGATAAAATATTAATTTTCAACAATTGTCACATTAAAAATTTTCTCCATCTATATCCACATAAAATAAATATTTTCTTTATCATAATAATCAATAATTAATTATTTTAAAATAATATTACGAATCACAAAGATCGATAACCGTGCCGCTCCTGTTCGGAAGAGGGCTTTCAATAAGGATTTCTCCTTACCTTGCCAAGCAATTAGGTGACCAAACCTCTCCTTAGACAAAACTTTCTAGACATTGCCAATAATGTTATCCGATAATATTATTCAAATAATATGAATTATTGATTTGATAATGGAAAATACCGTAAATGACAATTATTGAAACAACAAATGATACAAAATATCAACGCAAAGAATTATTGAATCAATATAATATTGAATAAGAATTCATCAGTAATAATTATTGAGTAGTGCCTTCACGTAAGGATCAATAATTCAACAATCACTGTAATACTGCGTGCTTCTTCAAAGACCACGATATTATCAGATTTTAACCACCGTGTAACCCAACAATGTGTTAATTCAGAATAATTTACTACTGCTTATTTATAAAACTCAATCTTTGTCGTTTTCTTTCATCCAACCGCTTTTCCACATGGGGCCCACCAATGATCACTACTGTCGTCACGGAGATTCCCGACAAAAAGAATATTCCACGACCAAACGAATATTCCCAAACAATAATGAATATTTTATAACCACTTGCTTATTTTGTAAACTTTGCACATTTCACCCATAACCAAAGAATTATTATAAATAAACGGAACTAGGAGGGGAGAGACGAGTAAATCCTTCACTAGTGTGTCCTACCTAAGCTTATTTGTTGATCGGTCATAATATAGGATATTATGTGATATGTTAATTTGTTTAATTAACCCTTGTTTTATGGCGATGTTTAAGAATGGGCTCACGAGAATGTTAACAATGGAGTTTATGAGACCGTGGAAAAACCTTTAGTCGCAAAAACCTAGAACGCGTCTGTGAAAGCAATATTCCTCTCAGTAAACAACACTACTAGAGCAAACGATGAACGATGGAATGTTTAGGAGCTTTTTACGCTTCATGCAAAATCGACGGGAGACTCGTGTACAAAATCTGGTGGAAATGATGGCAACGCTGCTGATGCATCACACCCAAACAGTTCAAGGAGTTGGGACCACCAGATTTCCATGGAAAGCGGATCCGATCAAGGCGTAAATGTGGGTCAAGCAAATTACCAAGATATTCGATGTCTTGGGGTGCGGAGGAACGAAAGTTTCCATTCGCCACCTTTATGTTTCGTGGTGAAGCAGATTCTTGGTGGGAATCGTGAAAGCGTACTCAACCAGAGATGGACTTAACATGTCTTGGGAAAGATTTCAGAAATCGTTCAATGACAAGTACTTTCCGTAAAGTATTCAATCATATGAAGGAGGTAGAGTTTATTAGACTTCGAACATAACAACATGACGGTGTCTCAAAAGATGAGGCAAAGTTCGCAGAGTTATCGAGTTTGTACCTCATTTGGTGGAGAATGAGGAACGAATGACGCGATGTTTCGAGAGGTCTAAAACCGGAGATTCGTCAATACATTATCTCTCATAAATTTTCTCTCGTATTCAGATGTTGTCAATGTGGCTCGATTATTAGAGCAAGATGGTAGTATATACTCAACCGGGGACCACAACGGTGGTAGTCATCGAACGATGATAACCAAATGAGGAGGAAAGAATATGGACAAAGGCGGTAACCACTTGTGTGGTAATCGTGGACATGATAATAGGAAAGGTGACTCAAATGGAAATTTCGAAAGAAGATTCAACAATGACGGGAAGACATCAACAAAGAAGACCAAAGACCAACAACAAAAATGCTGGGGAGGAGAATCGGCCGCCGGTTAGATGTTACAAATACGGGAAGGAGGGACATATCACCAAACCGCCCACAACAATCCAAGGTATGTTACAACTGTGGAAAGGAAGGCCACATCGCTCGAGATTGTACTATAAATAAACCAAGTTCAATGAGTGGTGATTCCAAGTATCGTCCGGATAAGTCGAAATCGGCGGTTCTGGAAGAGCTTTTGTCGTGATCGCCAAAATGTGAGGAACCCGAACGAGGGTGATCACGTAAGCTAATCTTGAATTCTTGCGAAGTTTATACCTTACTAGATAATCTGGTTCTACCCATTCTTTTATCTCTCCGCTTGTGCTCAACTTTTTTAAACTTGACTCGGGAGAAATTAGATTTTGATTTATCTGTTGAAACTCCGTTGGGTGAAACCTTCATCACATCTACGCTTTATAAATCTTGCATGATCCAAGTTGGCACTATCACATTACTCGTTGATCTTATCTCTTTAAAGATACTTTACTTTTGATGTGATTTTAGGAATTGATTGGTTAACCACTCATCATGCCAAAATTGATTGTTTTCGTAAGTTGTTAGTTTTCATATTCCTAACCAACTCTGTCATACGAAATTCAAACCACTAAACCACTAAAATCATCCACTTTGTCATATCAAGCCACAAAGCTATTCGCTTATTGAAAAATGGATGTCAAGCTTTCTTAGCCCATGTTATGGATTTGAATAAAGACAAGTCGATTTGAATAATATTTCGTGGTTAGAGAATTCCACGATGTATTTCTGAAGAGCTTCTGGTTTACCCCGTAACGTGATGTTGAATTCTTTATCGACCTTGAGCACCGTACAAAACCCATTTCTAAAACCCCATATCGAATGGCTCTATTGAACTTCGTGGAGTTAAAAGTCCAACTACGTGAATTATTAGACATCGGTTTCATTCGTCCCAAGACGTCTCCCTTGGGGTGCTCTGCTTTATTCGCTTTAGAAGAAAGACGGGAGTATGCGACTTTGTATTACTATCGAGAATTGAACCATGTCACCATCAAGAATAGGTATCCGCCACCTCGCATTGATGACCTATTCGACCCGATTAAGGAACACGATTCTTTTTAAAGATTGATCTTCGCTTACGGATATCATCACCAAGATTAAAACGAGGATATTCCAAAGACGGCATTCGTGACTCCTAGACGGGCATTATGAATTCTTAGTCATGTCTTTTGGATTGACCAATGCTCCTCACCGCTTTCATGGATATGATGAACCGTGTATTCAAGGAATATTTGGATCGGTTCGTTGTTGTCTTTATTGATGACATCCTCATCTATTCCAAAAGCCGTGAAGAACATGAGCACCATTTGAAGGCGGTACTACAAAGACTTTGTGAACACAAGATTTATGCCAAGTCAAGAAATGCGAGTTCGCTTTGAGGAAGTAGCATTCCTTGGGCACGTGGTGTCAAAACAAGGAGATTCTGTGGACCCTATGAAGATTGAAGTAATACAAAGTTAGAAGCAACCGATGTCGGTGGATCAAGACGCACTTTACGGGCTTAAATAGTTATTATCGGAGATTCATGGAAGGATTTTCTCGAATCGCTACTCTAACTAACTCACCGACTTCGAAAAGATACAAAATTCATATGGAGCGGAGAATGTGAGAAGAGTTTTCAAGAGCTCGAGAGAGACTCATTTCGCAGACTGTTACAACAATACCATCTGGTTGGATGGATTTGTTATCTACAACGATGCTTCCGGCGAGGGGTTAGGATGTGTTCTCATGCAACATGGGAAAGTCATAGCTTTATGCCTCACGACAACTCAAAGAATATGAGAGGAATTATCCTACTCATGATCTAGAGTTAGCGTGATCGTATTCGTTGAAGATATGGAACCTACTTGTATGGAGAGAAAGTGGAGATTTATACGGACCATAAAAAGCCTCAAATATTTCTTAGCCCAAAAGAACTCAATATGCTAAGAACGACGTTGGCTTGAGCTATTGAAAGATTACGATCACACTATTCAATATCATCCCCGAAAAGCGAACGTAGAGTCGACGCGTTGAGTAGTAGAAGATCATATGCAAGTCTGAAAGTCTTGATATTGTCAACGCAAAGACCCATTTTGTATGACTTGCAAAGGATGAATGTAGAATTAAAGACTCCAGGGACCCACATGATGATGGCGAATATACGAGTAGAACCGACTTTAATCGATAAAGTTAAAGCTGCTCAAGCTACGGACCTGGGGCTGACGCGTGTGAAGAAGAAAGTGCAAGAAGGAGCTATTCCGGAAGCAAGAATTAATGAAGAAGGAATACTTAGATTCAACTCCAGACTTTGCGTTCCTGACGACTCTGATTTGAAGCATAGAATCATGATGGAGGCACACAACACCCCGTTTGCAATCCATCTCGGGAGTACCAAATGTATCATGATATTCGACATACATTTTGGTGGAACAATATATAAGAGAGAGATTGCGAGTTTATCTCAAGATGTTTAACTTTGTCAACGTGTAAAAAGCGAGCATCAAGTGCCAAAAGGTCCATTGCAACCACTTGAGATTCCTAATGGAAATGGGAACACATTACTATGGATTTTGTTACTGTGTCTTCCCAAAATTTCTCAAAGCGTAGATGCAATTTGGGTTATTGTTGATAGATTAACCAAGTCCGCCCATTTCTTACCGATACGCTGAGACTTATTCCCTTGAACGTCTTGCTCGTATATGCGTGAATGAGATTATGCGATTTTATGGCATGCCAAGATCCATAGTTTTGGATCGTGACCCAGATTCACTTCAAGATTTTGGGTTAGCTTGCATGTAGAAAGCTATGGAGCGCGGATTTACTGATTGATTCAAAGATACCATCCTCAAACGGACGGACAATCGAGAGAGGACTATTCAAACCCTTGAAGATCTATTAAGACTCGTGTTCTAGATTTTAAAGGAAGTTGATAATATCTTTTTTTTGGTGGAATTCTCTTACAACAACAGTTATCGCGAAGTATAGGCATGGCTCCATTTGAGGCGTTAGTATGGGCCGAAAATGTCGTTCTCTCGGTATCTTTGGGACGAGGTGGGAGAAGCAACGTTGTTGGGACGAATTAAATACGCATGACTACGAGAAAAAGATCCAAATGATTAGACAACGTATTCAAACTTCACAAGATCGACAAAAAGAGTTATCTTTGATCTTCATAGAAAGGGCGTGGAGTTTAATATTGGAGATCATGTATTATTACGTATTGCTTCATGGAAAGGAGTTACAAGATTTGGGAAAGAGGAAAGCTCAATCCAAGGTTTGTTGGTCCATTTGAGATTCTTGACCAGAATAGGAACGTAGCCTATAGACTCGCGTTACCTCCAAGTATGTCTCGTGTTCACAATGTATTCCACATATCTATGCTTCAGTAAATATGTGAAAGACCCGAACCACATTATTGCATTAGAACCGGACGAGATATATTGAAGATTTAACATACGAGGAGATACTGTTGAGATTTTGGATAGGAAGAGAGTATGTCTTACGCACGAAGGTTATACCACAAGTTAAGGTTTTGTGGAGAAACCATGCAATTGAGGAAATGACATGGGAGTTGGAATCGGAGATGAAAGCGAGGTACCTCACCTTTTCGATACACAGTGTCGTCGTTAATTTCGAGGACTTAAATTTCATAAGGAGGGAGGTTGTAAGACCCCAACTTATTATAAATAAAATTGAATTTTCCTTTATTCATTATTCTAAATTAATAAGGGTTAATTTGATATAATTCTTTTGGTTATGGGTGAAATGTGCAAAGTTTACAAAATAAGCAAGTGGTTATAAAATATTCATTATTGTTAGGGAATATTCGTTTGGTCGTGGAATATTCTTTTTTTGTCGGGAATCTCCGTGCATTTACCTCGATCGTTATTGGGGCCCCATAACGAAAAACGGTTGGATGAAAGAAAACGACAAAGATTGAGTTTTATAAATAACGGCGTAAATTGTTACTGAATTAACATTGTTGGGTTACACGTGGTTAAAATACAATGAATATGCGTGGTCGTGGTTACAAGGCACCAGATTATTTAAAGATTGTTGAATTATTGATCCTTACGTAAGAAGGCACTTCTTCAATAATTGTTACGATGAGTTACTGTTCAATATTATATTGATTCAATAATTGTTTGCGTTGATATTTTGTATCATTTGTTTTTGATAATTGTCATTACACAGTATTTTCCATTATCAAATCAATAATTCATATTATTTGAATAATATTATCAGATAACATTATTGGCAATGTCTAGAAAGTTCTGTCTAAGGAGAGGTTTGGTCACCTAATTGCGCCAAGTAAGGAGAAATCCTTATTGGAAAGCCCTCTTCTCCAGGAACTACACGGTTGTCAATCTTTGTGATTCTGTAATATTATTTTTAAAATAATTAATTATTGATTATTATGATAAAGAAAATATTTATTTTATGTGGATATAGATGGAGAAAATTTTTAATGTGACAATTGTTGAAAATTAATATTTTATCTTTTTCTGATAAAATAATTCATTTAAATATATTATTTTAATAATATATTAACGGTGATATTTTATAATAAATGTGGGATATATGAGTATATGAGGAGGTAGAGTATTTTGTGGCATTAAATGTTTAACACATGTTTTGTGTGTGGAATGGACACAATTCTTAACCGAAAAATTTATTATAGTATAAAATCGCCTGCTTTATGGATTTTGGTCAATTTATGTTTGGAATTTGGAAAAACTTTCTTACGCAAAGTTGTAGAGAATGGAATTTTTCATGGAAAGTCGCGAGTTTAGAATTTTTTACGATAATCGAGCTATTTTCTATGAATTGTTGAAGTTTCGTAAAATAAAATGATTTTATTAAATTATGGGTGAGACCCACTTTTATTCTAACACATGTGGGTACGCTAATTTTGAGTCGAGGATGGTTTGGTGGTATGAATTGGTAGGTAAGCATGCGTAGAAATGTGTTTAATAAATAATATTAATTTATTATTTAGTCTCCTTTCATGCTTCTAGCATTTCCTATAAATAGAGGTTAAGTTAAATTGAAAATCACACCGAAACTAAGTTTTCTCTCTTTCTCTCTCTATATTATCGAAAGCGTATTCTTGTGAGTATACTTTGAGTGTTCTTTATACGGTGCGAAGTTTACAAGACTATACCGAAATTCATCGTAAGACGGTTATTTTGAGGTAAGGGATGTTATTTCTTTCATGAATGATATTATTTTCTTCAATATCATTATGCCAAAATCTTTGTTGAACTTTTTATCAAATTTGAAACTTTTTCATGTCGGGGTTACTATTCATGAGTTCTTATTCACGAAGTTACTATTCACGAGTCACGATTCTATTCATGAGTTCTTATTCACGAAGCGTGAAGATGTTTTTGTGAAATTTCTATCTTTTGTGTGTGGAGTTCTTATTCACGACGACCTTTATTATTCACGATACTCTGACACCATTCACAAATCGGCACTATTCAATAGAAAAATGAAAATTTTTCTTTTTGTCCAAGATGTCTATTTCGCTTCTATCTTTGATTGGATCCATGTTTTGATCGTTATTTTGAGTTCGGTTCAAAATCGTTTATTATGAAGTATTATTGATCTTGGATAAACCGTTATGCGAATCCTAATATTTGTCCTTCTATATCACCGGATTCGTTCTTAAAATGTTTTTCATCATCCTCATCCTTAATGGTGATATTTGATGAATATCTTTGGCTGTGTAGTCAAAGATGAATGATTAAAGCGATGAATCTCTTTGGCCCGTAGTCTGAAGATGAGCAGTGTTGAGATGAACATGACCAACCGGTGATACTGAATGAATATCTTTGGCACAGAAGTGCAAAGATGATTAAAGATGTATATTGATTGTTATTACGGGATGAAATATTGATGATGGACTTTTAAATCTTAGAAGACGGTAGAATTCATTCTCTACGTGACTCTTCTAATGGATTCTTTGCTTTCATTGCATTTATTGATCTAAAACTTGTTGTCTATTGTATTCTATTAGATTTTCCTGTTGAAGACTAACGATAATTTGTTGTATATTATCTTAGTCATAATATTCTTTCTTGGGCTAGTTGAGCTCACCCTTTTCCTTTTTGTTCCATTTTTCTTCTCGGGAGGTGAGAACATAAGCAGGATCGAGTCGGGTATGGAGTGATGGTTCTAGGAAGATGTTTTAAATTGTATCCTCACTATTTCTCGTAAAATAGTGTATGAATAATTAATGAGGACTTATTTGGGTGTGTATATTATCTAGAAGACAATATTTGTATTTAAACTCATAGTTGTATTGTCGTATTCTACACTACATCATCAGTATTATCAAAGTTGTAGTTTGCTTTCTATACCTTGTATTTTGGCGACTCAGAATGGGTGTTGTATACCTATTTTGGGGGCGTCACACTTAATCTTTGTCTTTTTATCTCACTGGATTCATTTCTTTAAAATATTTTTCAACATCCTATGTCCTAAATGATGATATAAGTGAATATCTTTGACCTGTAGTGCAAAGATAAATGATTACCTGATGAATATCTTTGTCCCATGGTGCAAAGATGTGACAAAGATGGACAAATGTTGAGATGAATATGACCAACTGGTGATACAAATGAATATCTTTGGCCTGTAAAGTAAAGATGAATATTTGGTTCAAGATGTATATTGATTGTTGTTACATGGATAAAATATTGATGATGGACTTTTAAATCATAGAAATAGTAGATTTCATTGTCTACTTAACTCTTCTAATGAATTGTTATTTCCGCTGCGAATATTGATTTAAAACTTGTTGTTCATTATATTTAATCTGATTTATTGAAGGCTAAAGATAATTTGTTCTACATTATTTTGGTCATAATATTCGTTACTGGGCTAATTGAGCTCACCTTTTTCCTTTTAGTTCCATTTTTCTTCTCAGGAGGCGAGAATATAGCAGGAACTAGTCGGGGGTGCGGAGTGATATTTCAAGTCAGTTGTTTAGTAGTCCTCACTATTTGTCGTATTTTGCACGACAATTGTAATAATAAAGTTATAGTTGTGACGCCCTCAAAATAGGTATACACCCATCTTAGGTCGCTAGATACAAGGTACTGAATAAAAATACAAACTCATTATACAATAGTCGTGTAAAATACGACAAAACATAAATTTAGAGTTTTAATAAGAATATTTTCATCTATACAATATCCACACACAAAGGAGTCCTCAATACATTTATTGTCACACTATTTAACAGAATAGTGAGGACTACTAATCTCATCATCCGGATGATCACCAAGTTCCTCGACTTAGTCCCGATTACGTTCTCATTTCACAAGAAATAGTGAAAGAAAGGTGTGAACTCAACTAGTCCAAGAAGAAATATTATGACTAAGATAATGCGAATAAATTATCATTAGTCTTCAACAATGTTAAACCGATAAAATACAATAGACATCAAGTTTAACTGCAGCTTTAATAAGCAATCCATTTGAAGAGTCGAGTAGGCGTGATATCTACTATCTTCTATGATTTAAAATGTTTTCATTAATTTTATCATTTGAAACTTCGACAATAAATAAACCACATCATCGAGTCATCCTGCTTTCTGGCCAAGGATATTCATTAAATTATCAATGGTCATGACTATCTTGAATAATCCCTCGGTCATAATCATACCAAAATTATCCATCAATGCACTACAGGCCCACCGAGGATTTTTACCACATCATTCGTCACATTACGATCATGACTATCTAAGAATAATCCACAGGTCATAATCACACCAAGTCCATCTACGCACGTAAAGCGAAGATGATTTTTATCACAATATAAACATGAGAATGATGACAATGATATAAGCATTAATCAAAGCGAAAATAAGGATAAATATTAAAGACTTTAAATTTATCCAAATATTATTAATAACTTAATAAACTCATAATCTAATATTATTAATATTATAACAATATTTTAATCACTTCTTAAACTTATAAATAATTTATTTCAATTGTTTATACTTTACCAAATAACTCATTTAATCATTCAAAAATGCCATACTCATAAGTTTTCATCACCAATGATCAAATCCCTTATCAAGAATCTGCATATACCCTATATAGGATTCTCAAGCCATAAAATCCTATTTACTAATTTTTTTAACTTCACATAACATATTTAACTCATATGTTCGTAACTAAACTATTTTCATGAAAAATTACCAAATCAACTTGTTATTTTTCTATCTTTTGTCCAAACATATATACATATATTTCATACACAACAAGTATTTTTTTATAATTTTTCAACTCCCTTAAGTATTTTTCAAAAATTAATTTCTAATTAATTCCTTAAGAAATTAACTACCTCAAGTTTAACTCCAGAAATTCTCAAATCTTGGCAAGATCTTATACATGTTAATGTGATCTTCCAGTTTAAATTTCATGGTCATCGGAGTTATAGAACTACAGTTATAACATTTTTCGTCGAAAAAACCTAAATATTGAAATAGTCATAACTTGCTCATTTTAAGTCGGAATGAACTCATTTTTTGACAGGCGGTACTTTATACCCTATATTTCCATGTCCCAAAAGGCCAAAATTTTTCTCACAAATTAGGTGGCCGAAAATGCCCTTTTAAATTTTTGGACAGTAGCCTTTTTGGTACTTTACAGTTTTTGACTCCTTTGCTAAAATCAGTCCACACAAAAATATATAACACCTTTTCTAGTGATTCCACTTGGATAAGTTAGAAAACTCATAGATCTAACTCTAGAACTTGACCATACTCAAAAATTCAAAATATAATAGGAGATATGGTCAATTGAATTTCATATTCCATTTTCACCAAAATCTGATTTTCAACCCTTTGTGATTTCTAAGAAACTTTCATGTTTTCACATAATAACCAACATAACTCATCATAACACTTACTAATACTACATATACCCATGATTTTTATCAGTCCAATACTTTTATTATGACTTTCATCATAATCAACAGTCCAATGCTTATATTATGACTTTCATCATAATCCACGTAAACATATCATTTTCACAATTTAATAAGGAATGAATACAAAGGATCATTCACCATGCATGTGGTAATCCACAAAGACAGGTTATTCAAATAGAATAATAAGAATGGAATAATTGAAGAATTCATCATGCATGAAGTACTTCGCATAGACATGTTATTCCCAACAGAATAATAAAGAATGGAATAACTGAAGAATTCACCACGTCTGCGGTACTTGATGACATGAACATATTATTCCCAACCGGAATAATAAATAATGGAACCAGGTCATGCGTAAACATTACGACATAATATTCGACGAATAATAAAGAATGGAACCGTGTCGGTGAATTAAACCAACGGTGATATTCCAACAGAATAATAAAGAATGAAATAACAACAGAAATCACCATGCATGAGATTGACTGCACAGATAGGTTATCCCAACAGAATAATAATTAATGGAACCGGTCAGCGTGTCGACCTATTGCGGATATTCCAACAGAATGATAAAGAATAGAATAACAGAAGAATTTCATCATGTATGCGGTACTTCGCATAGACAGGTTATTCCAACATAATAATAAAGAATGGAATAATAAAAGAATTTCACCAAGTATAGGGGAGTCCGCGTATACTGGTTATTCTAACAGAATAATAAAGAATGGAATAACAGGAGTTCTCTTCATGAATACGAAAGAAATAATACCCCTTATGAGTACAACAAATAATATCCCTTACCTTATAAAGAAGAGTACTCCGACGGGTAAAGCGAGGATATACTTGAAGAAAACTTGCACTACGCTCAAGATTATAGAAGGAGAATTCTCTGAACTTCTGGTGTGATTTCAATTCTAATTTAAGCATCCTATTTATAGGAAAATAGAAAGGATACTATGCAATAAAATATAATATATTCTATTTATAATATATATATATATATATATAATTTAAAATCTAATAAAACAAATAACTTTATAAAAGTATTCTGTTTATATAAAAAGATTTTACTATGCAAATACTATGTAGGCACTATGCAAATACTATGCATAATAAAATATAATATATTCTATTTATAGTCTAATAAAACAAATATTTATAAAAGTATTATGTTTTATTTAAAAAGTTTTCTGTTTTATTACATTTATAATAATTATAAAACAAACTTTATCATCATTATTATAATTCACACTATTAATCGACCAGGTCGTTCCCAGGAAAGAGGGGGCTTTTCAATAAGGATTTCTCCCTATTGTCGCGCAATTAGGTGACCAAACCTCTCCTTGGTAAAACTTCTAGACATCGTTAATATTGCAAATATTAATATTAATAACTTCATCGTCTCAATTATTAATTTAATAATATATAAAATATTGACAATAATTGAATCAAATAACGTGAGATACTATGCAGCAATTACTGTAGCAATAATTGAATAAAACTGAGTAACTTCTCACGTAAACATCAATAATTAATATTGTGTACTACTATACAATCACACGTATTACTGTATTTTTACTACCGAGTAGTTCAACAGTTTTAACGGTAAAACTTTTGCCGTTGTTTTCATAAAAATATTTTTGTCGTTTTCTCATTCCGACAATAATTCCGTTGTGGGGTCCACCAATGATTGTTCCGTCGTACGGATATTCACCGACAAAAAGAATATTATATAACAACTTTCATACTTTGCAAAATTTATAAATATTACCCACAACTATAACATTATATGAAATCCACACCATAGTATTCGAAAAAAATATTTCGCGAAATTTAAATCTTTATTCATAAAATTTGGGGTCTCACAATCTTCCCTCCTTATGAAATTTTGCCCTCGAAATTTACGTACGTTCCTGGTATGCCGAAGTGATAAGGATACCTTGACTTCATTTCAGATTTTAACTTTTGAGGTATAACCTTTGAGTGTCGAATATAATCCTTCTTATCCAAGATTTTATCACGTATCTCATCATACGTTAAATCTTCTGCTATCTCGTCTAGTTCTAATTCAATAATGTGGTTCGAGTCGTCCACATATTTACGTAACATCGGTACGTGAAAAGTGTTATGAACACGCGACATACTTGGCGATAAAACGAGTCTATAGGCCACAGTTCTTACTTGATCGAGGATTTCAAATGGGCCAATTAAATCGAGGGTTGAGATAATGCCTTCATGAACCTTTTTCTTCACATTCATCAGATTCGGGTGTGTAGTTTGAACGACTTTTACTTTATCGATTAAAGTCGATTCTACTCGTATATTCATTATCTTCATGTGTGTCCCTAGAGTTTTTAACTCTATCTTCATCATTTATACGAAATGAGTCTTTGTGTTAATAACATCGCACTCGTAAATACATACGATCTTCTACTCAACACATTAGCTATCACGTTTGTTTTCCCACGATGGTATTGAATGGTACGATCGTAATCTTTAACAAAATTTCAAGTCAACGTCTTTGGCGCATGTTACGTTTATTTTAGTTGCAGAAATATTGGAGGGTTTAAGGAATGGGTTTTGTACTGGGGTCAATACAAAATTCAATTTTACGCTCTAGGGTAGGCTAAGAAGTCTTCAAGAATACGTCAGGAATTTTATTAATGTTAGAAATATCTTTCAAATCATGACCTCATCCAAGACTTGGATAAGACGTCACATTGATACTTATCAACTTGCCATCTTCATTCACGATGTCGCCTCTGTAATGTCCGCTTCGCATTCTACAAGCGAAGTCAACACTGAAAGGATCGGGCTCTTTACTTATGGCTTGATATGATAATGATTGACTTTAGTGGTTTGGTTACTTTGAATTCGCGTAACAGGTTGGTTAGGAGTATGAAAGCTAACAACCTTATAAAAAGCATGATGAGTATTTAACTAATCGTTTAAAAAAATCACATCAAAGGCAAGTATTTTCAAAGAGATAAGATCGACAGGTAACGTGAAAATGTCGATTTGAATCAACAAGATTTATAAATAGTGGAGATAACGAAGGCTCCTACTAAAGAAGTTTCAACCAATAAGTCAAAGTCTAACTTCTTCAGAGTCAAATTTAAACGTTGAACGCAAGCAAGAGAGATAAAATAATAGGTAGAACCGGTATCTTATAAGGTACAGACTTCGCAAGAATTTATAATTAACTAACCCGCTAACTTCCGTTGGGTTACTTCGCTTTTTGAAGTCACAAAAATGCACTCCGCTTGAACTACCGATTTTGTCTTTTCCGAACGGTCTTTGGTGCCTCCATCCTAAATTTAACTTGTCTTTGGTGAACGATAAAATCGGGTTAGGTGACCTTCTTTCCACAATTATAACATGCTTTGGGCTAAGACGCATGCAGGTTTGGACTAATATGTCCCTCCCCTCCGCATTTGAAACATATGATAGGTGGTCGTTCTCCTTCCTTAACAACGGGTGCTGGTGTTGACGTCTTTCCATCATTGTTGAATTTTCTCTTCTTAAAATGTCCATTCTTATTGTTTTGGCCATGATTACCACTGAAGTGGTTACCATTTCTGGCATATTGATTCCCTTCACGTTTATTTTCACCGCTTCGATGACTGCTATCACTGGTATTATCATTTTGCTGGCTGCTCTCTTTTGGTTGGGTTGACTCATTATCACGTTCCAATAACTGAACCATATTAACAACATCTGAATACAAACACAGTTTATGAGAGATAAGATATTGACGTATCTCCGGTTTCAAACCTCTTAAAAACATTCGCGTCATTCTCTCCTCATTATCAACCAAGTGGGACGCAAACCGGGATAACCCGGCGAACTTAGCTTCGTACTGTGACATGGTCATGTTGTTTTGCTCCAACTTGATAAACTCCACCTCCTTCATGTGACGAATACTTTCGGGAAAGTACTTGTCATTGAACAACTCTTGGAACTTCTCCCAAGACATCTTGATCTTGAGTCGTCAGTGGGTACGCTTAATGATTCCCACCAAAGAATCACCTTTCTTCACGCAACATAAAGGTGGCAAAGGGAACCTTTTGCTCCTCGGAGCATCCCAAGACATCAAATATCTTAGTCATCTGTTTTGTCCGTATCTGCCTTTGGTGCCACCGTCTCAGCTGGACTTGACTTCACTATAAGACAAAATCGAGCTAAATGACCTTCTCTTCTTGAAATTTCAACTTCTATTATCTTGGCCATGATTATCACAGAAGTGGTTACCATTCTTGGCATGATAATTTCCCCCACGATGGTCATCATTGTTCCGATGGCCGTTGCCACCGGTACGATTATTATCGTGTTATTGGTCGTTACCTTTTGGTTGTGCTAACTCATTATCGCGGTCCAATAACTGAGCCCTATTCACGACATCTGAATATAAACAAAGTTTATGAAAAATGAGGTATTGACGTATATCAGTTTTCAAACCTCTTAGAAACATTCGCGTCATTCGCTCCTCATTATCGACCAAATGGGATGCAAACCGGTATAACTCCGTAAACTTAGCCTCGTATTGCGATACGGTCATATTATTTTGCTCCATTGCTTATCTCAATATTTTCAGATGTCATTTTCAAATACTGCCACAAAACAAGGATTAATTAACATATAACATATTATCCCTATACTCTGACCGACCAATTAAATACCAAATAAACTTAGGTAGGTCATACTAGTGAAGGAATTCACTGTCTCTCCCCTCCTAGTTCTTGTCTCACATCTCAGCCAGGGATCATATCCCTAAGCTTTGATACCAACTGTGACACCCCCAAAATAGGTATACATCACCCATCTTGGGTTGTCAAATTCAAGGTACTGAATACAAATACAATCTAATTATACAACAGTCGTGTAAAATATGACAAAACATAAATTTAGAGTTTTAATAAGAATATTGTCATCTAGACAATATCCACACTCAAAGGAGTCCTCAATACATTTATTGTCACACTATTTACCAGAATAGTGAGGACTACTATCTTGTATATCTGGACCGACCACTTCGCCGTTCCCCATTAGTCCCCGCTTATGTTCTCATTTCCTGAAAAGAATAGTGAAAGAAAGGAGTGAGCTCAACTAGCCCAGCAAGAAATATTATGACTAAAATAATGCAGAATAAATTATCATTAGTCTTCAACAATGTTAAACTGATAAAATACAATAGAAATCAAGTTTAATCTGCATTTAATAAGCAATCCATTAGACGAAGTCAGTAGAAGAGCAATGATATCTACTATCTTCTATGATTTAAAATATTTTCATCAATTTTTATCGTTGAAACTCAGCTTAATAAATAAACCACATCATCGAGTCATCCCTGCTTTACGGGCCAAGGATATTCATTAAATTATCAATGGTCATGACTATACCAAAAAATCCCTAGTCATAATTATACCAAAAACTGTTCATCAATGCACTACAGGCCATTGATGTAAGACCCCAAATTATTAATAAATAAAATTTATTTTCCTCTATTTATTATTTTAAAATAGTAAGGGTTGATTTGATTAATGTGGATAGTTATGGGTAAAATACGCAAATATTTCGAATAAGCAAAGTGGTTATAAAATATTCATTATTGTTTGAATATTCGTTTGGTCGTGGAATATTCAGATCTTGTCGGGGAATATTCATATGCACTTTTTGATACAGTCTTTTATGGGCCCCATAACGAAAAAAACGATTGGATGAAGAAAATGACAAATATAAGTTGTTTATAAATAACCAGTAGTAGTTATTCTGAATTATCTTGTTGGAATACCCGTTGGTTAAAACACGATGTCTGGCGTTGTTGCGATGCTTTAGACGGTATTACACCAATTATTGATTCTTACGTGAAAGACACTACTCAATAATGGTTACGTAATTAATGCTTCGATTATTTTATTTTATTGATTTAATAATTCTTTGTGTTGATATTTTGTATTCTTGTTGTTTTAATAATTGTCACTTTTGCGTATTTTCTATTATCGAGACAATAATTCATATTATCTGAATAATATTATTAGATAACATTATTGGCAATGTCTAGAAAGTTACGCTCAAGGAGAGGTTTGGTCATCTAATTGCGCGCCAGTAAGGAGAGATCCTTATTGGAAAGCCCCCTATTTCCTGGAAACTGTCTGGTTGTTAGTAATGTGATTCTGTAATATTATTTATAAATAATTAATTATTGATTTATATGATGAGAAAAATATTGATTTTATGAGGATATAGATGGAGAAAATTCTTAATGTGACAATTGTTAAAAATTAATATTTTATCTTTTTTTGATAAAATAATTTATTTAAATATATTATTTTAATAATATATTAATGGTGATATTTTTACAATGAATGTGGGATATATGAGTATATGAGGAGGAAGAGTATTTTTGTTGCATTAAAAGATTAACACATGTTTTGTGTGTTTGGTGGACCCCATTTCTTGGTTGAAATTTGATTATAACATGTAAATAAATCTGTTTGTGGATTTGGTCAATTTCTGCTTTGGAATTTGGAAAAACTTTCTTACGTAAAGTTGTAGAGAATTGAATTTCCTATAAAAACACTTGAGATTCGAATTTTCTGATAAAATTGCTAATTATTATGAATTATTAAAGTTTGAGTTCAAATAATTGATTTTAGGAGTTTTAATTAATTATTTTGAGAAAAACGTTTTTGGTGAGTTTGTGAACCTCATTTAACATGTCTATGGTGAAATCAGATTTCAAAGGTGGGCTAAGGAATCTTGTTTATAAATAATATTATTATATTCAATTTTCTACTTTTGGTGTTCTAAGCATTTTCCTATAAATAGGGAGCTTAGGTTAAATTGAAAATCACACACCGAAACCTGAAGTTTTCTCCGTATTTCTCTCTCGATATTTTGAGCGTATTCTTGTGAGTATACTTTGAGTGTTGATATACTATGCTTGAAGTTCAAGTCATAGCCTATATCCTTGTTTCAACTAAGTCTTGTCTTTTCGAGGTAAGGGATGTTATTTTTTTAAATGATATTATTTCTTTGAATATCATTATACCGAATATTAGTAAGATTTTTCTTGTGAAATTCCGATCTTTTTATGTCGGAGTTTACTATTCACGAGTTACTTATTCTTGAGTTACTATTCACGATTCTTATTCACGAGTACTATTCACGAAGCGTGATGATGTTTTTGTGAAATTTCTATATTTTGGTGTCGAGTTTCTATTCACGATACGACACTTATTCAATGAATCGCGTACTTATTCACCAAAAAATAAAATTTCTTCTTTTTTGTCCAAAATATCTATTCGGATACTTAGCTTTGATTGTATCCATGTTTTGATCATTCTGAATTTTACCCCACTCTACGTTGGTTATGAAGTATTTTTGAATGAGAATTGTTTAAAGTCTGAATCCTTAATATTTGTTCTTTTGCTTCAATCGGATTCGCTTTTCTTTAAAATATTTTTTTTTTATCATCCTCGATCTAAAATGATGATATAATCTAATATCTTTGGCCTCAGAGTGCAAAGATGAATGATTTCTTGATGAATATCTTTGGCCCGTAGTGCAAAGATGAGCAGTGTTTAGATGAACATGACCAATCGATGAATATCTTTGGTCTCAGTGAAGCGAGATGAATATTTGATTCAAGATGAATATTGATTGATGTTACAGGATAAAATAATAATGATGAATTGTTAAATTCATAGATATTAGTAGATTTCATTCTCTACGTAACTCTTACATGAATTAATATTTTCCATTCTCTAATATTGATCTAAAACTTGTTGTTTAATGTATTCTCGTATTTTTTCCTGTTGAAGACTAACGATAATTTGTTGTATATTATCTTAGTCATAATATTCTTCTTGGGCTAGTTGAGCTCACCTTTTTCCTTTTTGTTCCATTTTTCTTCTCGGGAGGCGAGAATGTAGCGAAATCTTAGTCGGGGTATGGAATGAAGGTTCTAGAGAGTTGTTTAGTAGTCCTCACCCATTTTGTAAAATAATGTATCAATAATTTTGATTGGGATTTATTTGGGTATAGATATTGTCAGAAGATAATATTTGTATTTAAACTCACGCTTTTATGGTTGTATTAATAAAGTTGTAGTTATTTACGCACCATGTATTTGACAACTCGTAATAGGTTGGTTGGATTGGACCTATTTTGGGGCGTCACAGTTGGTATCGAGCTTGGGGATATGATCTCTGGCGGAGATCGGGAATAGAACTAGGAGGGAGAGCGAGTAAATACTTATTTGTGTGTGTCTACTGGCTTATTTGTTAGTTGGTTAAGTATATAGGGATATTATGTGATATATTGATTTCTTTAATTAACCCTTGTTTTATGATGATGTTTGAGAATGTCGATTGAGAATATTAACAATGGAGTAAATGAGGCCGTGGAGATGCATGTCTTTACCAACGAGGAGAGCGTGCAATAAGTGGCAATGTACCTTCTCCGAACAACACCACCGAGCGGATGATGAGCGAGGGATGTTTAGAAGCTTTTTGCGCTTCATGCAAAATCGGATGAGGAGACTCGTGTTCAAAATACGGGAGGAAATGATAGCAATTCACGGGTGGTCACGAACAATGCGGTTCAAAGAGTTGGGACCACCAGTGCAGGAAAAGCGGATCCGATTAAGTAAAGAGGTGGGTCAAAACAAATTACCAAGATATTCGATGTCTTGGGATGCACGGAGAATAGAAAGTTCCATTCACTACTTTTATGTTCCGTAACGAGGCAGATTATCATGGAAATCAGAAAGCGTACCCATCCAAATTGCTTGCTTCGGCGTATGCGTGGGAGACGCGTTTGAAACAGTTCAATAACAAGTACTTCCAAAAAGTATTCGTCAATATGAAGGAAGTGGAGTTTATTAGGCCGAAGCGAATAACATAGCGGTGTCCCAAAGACGAGGCGAAGTTCATGGAGTTATCCGAGTTTGCACCTCATTTGGTGGAGAATGAGGAACGATGACGCAGATGTTTCGAGAGGTTTGAAACCCGATCGTCGATGATCTCATTTCTCATAAATTTTCTCTCTATTCAGATGTTGTCAACATGGCTCGGTTGTTAGAAGCGAGATAATGAAATACGTTCAACCGAGGGACCATAACCGTGGATCATCAAGAAGATAAGCGATCATTAGAATAACGATAATCGGCGGAGAAAGAAGAATACGGACAAAGGCGGTAACCACTCCGGTGGTAATCGTGGCCATGAAAATAGAAGAAGCAAGTCGGAGGAGATTTTAAAAGAGGAGATTCAACAACGACCACTATGAAGACGTCGGCGCCGATGAATGAATGGGGTTCGAGGAGGAGAAAGACCATCGGTTGTATGTTACAAATATGGGAAAAGGGATATATCTCAAAGCCGCCTACAACAGCTTTAAGGTATGCTATAATTATGGAAAAGAAGGACATATCGCCGAGATTATGCGGTATCGAAACCAGATCCAATGAATGGTGACTCAAAAGGTCATCTCTAAAAGTCAAAGTCAATCGGTTCTGGAAGAGCGTTTGTCGTGGCCAAATCAAAATACGAGGAACCCGAACGAAGTTAGACGCAGGTTAGTTAATTATAAATTCTTGCGAAGTTTATACCTTACTAGATCTGGGATTCTACCCATTCTTTTATCTCTCTTGCTTTGCACTCAGCGTTTGAACTTGACTACGGAGAAATTAGACTTTGACCTATTTATGGAGACTCAGTTAGGAGAAACTTTCATTACATCCGTTGTTTAGAAATCTTGCTTGATTCAGTTGGCACTATCACATTACACAGTTAACCTTATTTCTATAGAGATATTTTGCTTTTGATGTGATTTTAAGGTTAACTACTCATCATGCCAAAATTGATTACTTTACGTAAGGTTGTTAGTTTTCATATTCCTAAAGAACTGTTATTCAATTCAAGCAATCAAACCATTGTAGTCAAACATTTTCATATCAAGCCGTGAAGTCATTCGTTTATTACGGATGTCAAGTTTTCTTAGTCCATGTTATGGATTTGAATAAAGACACGTCCGTTTGAATAATATTCTGTTGTTATTGATTTTTCCGACGTATTTCAAAGAATTTCTTGGCTTACTCCCAAAGCGATATTAAATTTTGTATCAACTTTGAACCCGGTAAAAAACTTATTTCTAAAATCTCTAAAATCTCATATCGAATGGCTCCTATTGAACTTAAGGAGTCAAAAATTCAACTATAGAATTTGGTATCTAAGCCTTTATCTGGTGACTTCCTTTTCAGAATACAATCAAGCCGAGATTCTCGTAGGGACACCATATTCGTGCGATAAAGAACCGATAGGTGTCATTGTAACGTCTTATCGAAGGTTGGGATATGAATTCACCGGAGAACAACCTAAGTCGGTAATCGAAATACGTAGCTTTTAGGCTTAGTTGGTTATTATCGAGATTAGTTGAAAGATATTCTCGAATCGCTATTCCATTAACGCAGCTGACTCGTAGAGATACAAAATTTGAATGGAGCAATGAATTAAGAAATTAATTTCTAATTAATTCCTTAAGAAATTAGCTACCACAAGTTTAACTCCAGAAATTCTCAAATCTTAGCAGGATTTTACACATGTTAACGTGAGCTTCCATTTTAAATTTCATGGTAATCGGAGTTATAGAACTCTGGTTATAGCTTTTTTCGTCGAAAAAATCTAAATATTGAAATAGTCATAACTTGCTTATTTTAAGTCGGAATGATCTCATTTTTGGACATGAGGTAATTTATACCCTATATTTCCATGTCCCAAAAGGCCAAAAATTTTCTCATAATTTAAGTGGCCGAAAATGCCCTTTTAAATTTCTGAATTTGTCAGCCTTTTTTGGTACTTTTGCAATTTTGACTCCTTTCTTTAAAATCGATCACAAAAATCTACAACACCTTTTCCAGTGATTCCACTTGGATAAGTTAGAAAACTCATAGATCAAAAATTTGAAATATAATAGGAGATATGGTCAATTGAATTTCATATTCCATCTTCACCAAAATCTGATTTTCAATCCTTTGTGATTTCTAAGAAACTTTCATGATTTTACATAATAACCAACATAACTCATCATAACACTTACTAATACTACATATACTCATGATTTTCATCAGTTCAATGCTTTTATTATGACTTTCATCATAATCAACAGTCCAATGCTTATATTATGACTTTCATCATAATCCACGTAAACAGATCATTTTCACAATTTAACAAGGAATGAATATAAAGGATCATTCACCATGCATGTGGTAATCCACATAGACAGGTTATTCCAACAGAATAATAAAGAATGGAATAACTGAAGAATTCACCATTGTGACGCCCCCAAAATAGGTATACATCGCCCATCTTGAGTCGCCAAATACATGGTATAAAATTCAAATACAACTAAATTATACAACAGTCGTGTATATATGCGACAAAATACATCTTTGTGAGTTTTAATACAAATATTATCTTCTGCAGACAATATCCACTCGGAAAAAAGTCCTTATTACATTTATTGTCACACTATTTAACGAGAATAGTGAGGACTACTTAGTATCTTATCATCCCATTCATCACTCCGTTTCCCGACTCAAATCCAGAAATTCGTTACCGTTTCACGAGAAAAAGGTGAAAAGAAAGGTGAGCTCAACTAGCCCAAAGATGAAATATTATGACTAAGATAATGCGAGAATAAATTATCATTAGCCTTCAACAACGTTAAACTGATAAAATACAATAGACATCAAGTTTAACTGCAGCGGATCAAGCAATCCATTAAAAGAGTCAAGTAGAGAATAAAATCTACTATCTTTTATGTTTTAAAAGGTTTTTCATCACTTTTATCGCTGGGACTCAACTTAATAAATAATCCACATCATCCCTGCACTACGGCCAAGGATATTCATTAGGGTCACGACCATAAATTCCATGCACTACGGCCAATGATATTTGTGTATTCATCAATGGTCATG
The DNA here is from genome assembly GCA_020205605.1 of Panax ginseng. Lineage (NCBI taxonomy): Eukaryota > Viridiplantae > Streptophyta > Magnoliopsida > Apiales > Araliaceae > Panax > Panax ginseng. The sequence goes on from CM035144.1 coordinate 126,020,487, forward strand.
ATCATGCGTACAACATTTGTCCATCAATACACTACTGAACGATGACGACTTTTACCACATCATTTGTAACATTACGGTCATGATTACACCGAATAATCCCAACGGAGTTCTCTTCATGAATAAGAAAGAATAACACCCTTTAGTAAAAAAGAACTGGATATAAGAGTAGGAAGTAGCGAATACTTTTCTATAGTTTCTCTATAATTTCTCTCTCGGAGTTTCAAAGAATTTTGTGAAATAATGAAGAAATGGGCTTCTATTTATGGGAGAATGGAAGTGTCTTGTTTATGAATGAATTATTTACGCAAAATTATTTCTTCAACCAAATCTGATAAAAGTCAATCAACTAACTAATAAAATCACAACAAAAATTAAAATATAATACATATATATAAACACATGTTTTCAACTTATATATATCAATATTATATATACACCACTTAATTTTTCTCCCCCATAACCAACATCTATACCCCACCCACCCAATAATCAAAATCACTACACTCTTACACATCACTATCACACTACCACTTTTTCACCATTTTTTACTCACACACCCATCACACACCCATCACTTTTACATCTCATTTTCTCCCACCATATACTCAATACACACATATACTTCCATACGTATACTCTTCCATTTCTAAAATCATTTTCCCAACACATACGGGGGCCCCATACGTATGGCCCCACCTTTAAAAATTTTCTACCGATTATTTTGAAAAATGGGTAAATAGGAATCCATAAAATAAGCAGACTACATAAAAAACCACCTTAATAATTTTAACAATATTTATCATCTTTATTATAATTCACAATATTAATCGACCAAGTCGTTCCAGGAAAGAGGGCTTTCCAATCGAGATTCTCCTGTTATGCCGCAATTAGGTGACCAAACCTCTCTCGCGTAACTTCTAGACATCGTTAATATTGCAATTTATAATATTAATAACTCTATCATTTCAATTATTGATTTAATAATATATAAAATATCGACAATAATTGAATCAAATAACGTGAGATATTACGAACAATTACTATAAAGCGATAATTGAACAAAATTGAGTGACTTCTCACGTAAGCATTAATAATCAATCTTGTGTTTTATGCAACCTACGCCAGATTCGCATTTTTTACTACTGAGTAGTTCAACAAGATTAACGGTAAAACTTCCTAATTATTTTCAAAAAATATTTTTTTATCGTTTTCTCGATCCGACAATAATTCCATTAATGAGTCCACCAATGATTGTCTTGTGCGTCACCGAATATTCTCCCCACATAAAGAATATTCCCTGACCAATCCAATATAATACAACAACTTGCATACTTTGTAAAATTTATAAATACTACCCACAACTATAACATTATATCAAATCCACACCATAATATTCAAAAAAAAATATATTTCGAGAAATTTAAATCTTTATTTATAAAATCTGGGGTCTCACAACCATGCATGCGATTGCGCATGATGAAGTTATTCCCAAATGTAATAATAAAGAATGGAATAATCGAAGAATTCACCACGCATGTGGTACTTCAGTATATGCGAGTTATTCCCAATGTAATAATAAATAATGGAACTGTGTCAAATGCGTAACGCAATGACGAGATATTCCGTGAGAATAATAAAGAACGGAACCGGATCAAAGCGAAATTCACACCCACAGATATTCCAAAAATAATAAAGAATGGAATAACAACGTAAATCACCATGCATACGATAGGCCGTTTGCATGCATGTGTTATCCCAATGTAATAATAATTAATGGAACTAGGTCGAGCGTAATAATGCACCGATGGATATTCCAACAAAATGATAAAGAATAGAATAACGAAGAATTTCACCATGTATGCGATCTTTACATGAGGCAGCTTTATTCCAACATAATAATAAAGAATGGAATAACGTAAGAATTTCACCAAGTATAAGGAAAGTCCGTGATCTGAAAGTTATTCCAATGTAATAATAAAGAATGGAATAATGAAGTTCTCTTCATGAATATGAAAGAAATAATACCCCTTACAAGTACAACAAATAATATCCTTTACCTTATAAAGAAGAGTACTCCGACGGGTAGGGCGGGGTTATATTTGAAGAAAACTTGCACAACGCTCAAAACTTCTAGACACTATTAATCGACCAGGTCGTTCCCAGGAAAGAGGGGGCTTTCCAATAAGGATTTTTCCCTATTGACGCGCAATTAGGTGACCAAACCTCTCATTGACAGAACTTCTAGACATCGTTAATATTGCAAATAATAATATTAATAACTTCGTCATCTCAATTATTGATTTAATAATATATAAAATATCGACAATAATTGAATCAAATAACGTGAGATCTTATGCGTGAATTATTGTAGCAATAATTGAACAAAACTGAGTAACTTCTCACGTAAACATCAATAATCAATACCGTGTGCTACTATGAAACCACGCGTATTACTGTACTTTTACTATCGAGTAGTTAAACAGTTTTAACGGTAAAACTTCCGTCATTATTGTCATAAAAATATTTTTGTCATTTTCTCATTCCGACAATAATTTCGTTGTGGGGTCCACCAATGGTTGTGCCGTCGTACGGATATTCCCTGACAAAAAGAATATTATATAACAACTTTTATACTTTTCAAAATTTATAAATATTACCCACAACTATAGCATTATATCAAATCCACACCATAGTATTCGAAAAAAATATTTCACAAAATTTAAATCTTTATTCATAAAATTTGGGGTCTCACAGTAGTTATTTTTTGTACCATGTATTTGGCGACCCAGAATGGGTTGTGTGAACCTATTTTGGGGGCGTCACATGCATGGCCTCCCAGGTATGAAGGCTTCCTTGAACATTTTTTAAAGATTTTAATTCCTAAAATAGTTATCGACTGTACCTTTATTTAAGTATCATTAGTTTGGAGTGTGAGTACTGTTATTTGCATTAAAACTCACAACTTATGTGTTGTCGTATTTTTCACGACAGTTTAATAGTTATAAATATAAAAGTTTATATTTAGATTTTGTACCATGTATTTTGACGACTCAAAATAGATTGTGTGAACTTATTTTGGGAGCATCAAACACGAGTCTTGTTAGTTTTTTTCTTAGCTGAATTGTGATTAATTGAACCAATATATATTAATATACCACATGTTTTGGAAGGTATTGAGTAAAATTCGTAATCTAATATTAAATATTTTAATAAGTTTAAATATTAGTTAATAACTTTAAAATCTTAGTGGGAAAAATCTGTTGGGTTTGTGGGGCAATTGATAATCATAAGATAATTATTATGGCCGTGTAAAACTTGTGACATTTTGTGATCATAAGGTAATTAGGATTCTGTTAGTGGATGTTCGGGAGCATTTTACCATCCTGCAAGTGGGCCGAAGGCCAGGCACTGAAAGGGGTTAGTGAGCCCATTGGGCCGAAGCCCATGACGAGGTTAATGGTGTTCGGGTTCGACATCCGAGTCCTTGGGGCCGGAGCCTTGCCTTAGTATGGTGTTCGGGGTCGGGCCCTCGATGTGACGCCCCCAAAATAGGTATACATCACCCATCTTGAGTCACCAAATACATGGTACAAAATACAAATACAACTTAATTATACAACAGTCGTGTAAAAATACGATAAAACATAATCTAAGAGTTTTAATAAGAATATTGTCATCTAGACAATATCCACACTCAATGGAGTCCTCATTACATTTATTGTCACACTATTTAACAGAATAATGAGGACTACTAATGCTATCATCTAAACCGTCACTCCATTCCCCGACTAGTCCCGGCTACGTTCTCATTTTTTGAAGAGAACAGGGAAAGAAAGGGTGAGCTCAACTAGCCCAGTAAGAAATATTATGACTAAGATAATGCAGAATAAATTATCATTAATCTTCAACAATGTTAAACTGATAAAATACAATAGACATCAAGTTTAACTACAGTGGAATAAGCAATCCATTAGAAGAGTCAAGTAGAGCATGATTGTGATGCCCCCAAAATAGGTATACAACACCCATTCTGAGTCGTCAAATACATGGTACAGAAAGAAAACTACAACTTCGATAATACAATTATCGTGCAAAAATACGACAACACATACTATGAGTTTAAATACAAATACAACAATCCATTGGAAGAGTCGCGTAGAGAATGAATTCTACTATCTTCTAAGATTTAAAAGTCCATCATCAATATTTTATCCCTATAACATCAATCAATATACATCTTTAATCAAATATTCATCTTTGCACTACAGGCTAAAGATATTCATTTGTATCACCAGTCGATCATGTTCATCTCAACACCTGTTCATCTTTGCACTACGGGCCAAAGATATTCATCACTGCACTACAGGCCAAAGATATTCAGTAACATCATCATTTAAGATTGAGGAATGATGAAAAATATTTTAAAGAAAATGAATCCAGTGAGACAGAAGGACAAATGTGACGCCCCCAAAATAGGGCCATTCCATCCAACCCATTCTGAGTCGCCAAATACATGGTAGAGAAACAACTACAATATCATTAATACAATTGTCGTGCAAAATACGACAACACAAATACTGTGAGTTTAAATACAAATATTGTCTTCTAGAAAATATCCACACTCAGTTAAAATCCTCATTACAATTATAAATATACTATTTTACAAAATAGTGAGGACTGCTAAAAAAACTTTCTAGAACCATCACTCCATACCCCGGCTAGATCCTGCTATATTCTCACATCCTGAAGAAAAATGGAACAAAAAGGAAAAGGGTAAGCTCAACTAGCCCAGTAAAGAATATTATGAATAAGATAATATACAAAAAATTATCCTTAGTCTTCAACAGGGAAAATCTGATAGAATATAATCGACAACAAGTTTTAGATCAATAACTGCAGCGGTAACAACAATTCATTAGAAGAGTTAAGTAGAGAATAAAATCTATTATCATCTAAGAATTTAAAAGTCCATCATCAATATTTTATTCCTGTAACATCAATCAATATACATCTTGCATCAAATATTCATCTTTGCACTATGGACCAAAGATATTCATTTGTATCACCAGTTGGTCATGTTCATCTCAACACCTATTCATCTTTGCACTACGGGCCAAAGATATTCATCAGTTAATATATCATTCATCTTTGCACTACAGGCCAAAGATATTCAATAATATCATCATTAAGGATAGAGGATGATGAAAAAACATTTTAGAGAACGAATCTAGTGAGACAGAAGGACAAATATTAGAGATTCGTGTTACAGTTTATCCAAGATCACTAATACTTCATAATAACCAATTTTGAAGCAAAATTCAAAAATAACGATCAAAACATGGATACAATCAAAGATAGTAGCCAAAATAGACATCTTGGACAAAAAGGAAAATTTTTATTTTTCGGTGAATAGTGCCGTATACATGAATTGTAACCCCGACACAAAAAGTTCTAAATTTGATTAAAAAGTTCACCAATATTTTGGTATAATGATATTGAAGAAATTAATATAATTTAAGAAGAAAATAACATCCCTTACCTCAAAGAAAAACAATGATTTGAATGAAAGGTCGGAAGTGATCTTTGAATGAAACTTGTACGAATAAAGAACTCTCAAGTATCTAAATACTCACAAAATACACTCGATAATATAGAGAGAGAAAGAGAAAACTTATGTTTCTGGTGTGATTTTCAAATCTTACTTAGCCCTCTATTTATAGGAAAATATTAGCACGCCGAAGCAGACTTGACCTGCTACCTGATGGCTTTACCTGCTACTATTGCCACCCACCGCATTTGAAATAAAATTCAGTACATTTCTTCACCAACCACAAGTGGGGCCCACTCAATTCTAGAATTTTCCACCAAAATCATTTATAACATAATTTCCTAATCACCACCTCTTAAAATTCATAACAAATCATACATTTATTTTTAATCTGGTTCAAAATTTGTGGACATATACTCAACTTATAAATGTATAACATATCCAAAATAACAACGATCTAACTACTTGGATTAAAAATTATAACTCACGCAATATATCGTAAAAATAATCGATTTGATTTTTAATACCTCCATTCCGAAAAAATATCTTCGATAAAACACCTCAACATTAATTCTTTCAATTACAACTACTGTAAAATAAATAAATCCATCATTTATATCCGCATCAAATAAATATTTCCTTATCAACAATTAATTATTCACAAATAATATTACGAATCACAATAATGACAACCAAAAGCGCTTCCCGAAGAAAGAGGGCTTTCCAATAAGGATTTCTCCTTCATCAAGCACAATTAGGTGACCAAACCTCTCCTTGGATGTAATTTTCTGAACATTTCCAATAATGTTATCTAATAATATTATTCAAATAATGTGAATTATTGATATGATAATGAGAAATACTGTGCAGGGACAATTATTAAAACAACAATAATTTAAAATATCAACGCAACAATTATTGAATCAATAAAATAAAATATTGAACAGTAATTACTGTAACAATTATTGAGTAGCACCTTCTTACGTAAGGATCAATAATTCAAAAATATTGTGCAATCACCTAATGCTTCACTTTAACCGACCACGCGTATTATTATATTTTAACCACCTGGTATTCCAACAGTGTTAATGGTAACAACTACACCGTTATTTATAAAAACTTATACTTTGTCGTTTTTTTTCATACAACCGTTTTCCGTTTTGGGGCCCACAAATGGCTGCGCCGTCATACGAATATTCCCCGACAACAAGAATATTCCACGACCAAATGAATATTCCTCGACAGAAATGAATATTCTATAATCACTTGTTTATTTTACAAAATTTGCATATTTCACTCATAACCAAAGCATTATATCAAATTAAAACCTTATTAATTTAGAATAATGAATAAAAAAATTTAATTTTATTTATGATAAGTTGGGGTCTTACAACCTCCCCTCCTTATAAAATTTCATCTTCGAAATTTACGTACGTACCTGATGTTTCGAAAAGGTGAGGATACCTCGCTTTCATTTTTGATTCCAACTCCCAGGTCATTTCTTCAATAGCATGGTTCCTCCACAAAACCTTAACTTGTGGTATAACCTTTGTGAGTAGGACATGCTCTTTCTTATCCAATATCTTGATAGGTACCTCCTCGTACGTTAAATCCTCGACTATCTCGTCTGGTTCTAACGCAATAATGTGGTTTAGGTCTTTCATATATTTACGAAGCATAGATATGTGAAAAACATTATGAACACGCGACATACTTAGCGTTACGGCGAGTCTATAGGCCATAGTTCCTACTCGATCGAGGATTTCAAATAAATCGAAGGTTTGAGCTTTTTTTTATTCATCGACTCTTCTTTACTAGAATAACGCCTTCGCACCTTCTTCTTTATATTCATCACTTTCTGTTGTGTAGCTCGGATGCTTTAACGTTATCGATTAAAGTCGATTCTACTCGTATATCATCACGCGGGTCCCTGTAGTCTTTAACTCTATCTCTATCATTTGTAAATTATACAAAATAGGTCTTTGTGTTCAACAATATCGCACTCATACTTGCGTATGATCTTCTACTCAACGCGTTAGCTACCACGCTCGCTTTTCGAGATGGTATGGTCGTAACAAAGTGCGAAATGAGTCATCTTGAACGCTGGAAAATCCTCTCGCATTCCTCGCTCCATACAATTTTGTATCTTTTCGAGTCATTTAAGTTATGAGTAGCGATTCGAGAAAATTCTTCCACGAATCTCCGATATTAACCAAATAAGCCTGAAAGCTAGATATTTCGACATTGACTTAAGTTGCCCTCAACTGTGACTCATATCCCAATCTTGGATAGCACGTCACAATGGCACCTATCGTTTTACCACCACACAAATATAGAGTTCCCTATGGAGAGTCTGGCTTTGGTGCATTCCATAAAGGAAGTCACCAGATAGAGGCTCGGGTACCAACTTTTGTTAAAAGATTTGATAAAGGATTTTAGAACTTGGTTTTGTACCGGGTTCAAAGTCGATACAAAATTCAATATCACACTCTGGGAGTAGGCCAGGAAATACATCAGGAAATTCACTAACAACAGAAATATCATTCAAATCTGACGTATTTTTGTTTAAATCCATGAAATGGCTAAGAAAGCTTGACATCCATTTTTTAATAAACGAATGGCTTTATGGCTTGATATGAAAGTATTTGACTTCAAAGGTTTGGTTGCTTTGAATTCGCATAACAGGTTGGTTAAGAATATGAAAACTAACAACCTTACAAAAACAATCAATTTTGGCATGATGAGTAGTTAACCTATCAATCCCTAAAATCACGTCAAATGCAAGTATCTTTAAAGAGATAAGATCAACAGGTAATGTGATGGTGCCAACTTGGATCAAACAACATTTATAAACAGTGGATGTAACGAAAGGTTCTCCTAATGGAGTCTCCACAGATAAGTCAAAGTCCAATTTCTCCGGAGTCAATTTAAACATTGAGCGCAAGTAGGAGAAATAAAAGAGTGGTGTAACCCAGATTCAATAAGGTATAGACTTAAAAGATTTATAATTAACTAACTTGTGATACTTTCGTTCGTTCCTCCCAATTGGGCGATCCACAACAAACGCCTTCTTTCGTAAATGCCGACTTTATTTTGTCCGTATCCACCTTTGGTGCCACCGTCCCTGCTGGACTTGATTTCGTTACAGGAAAAAATTGAGCTATGTGACCTTCTTTTCCATAATTGAAACACACCTTGGAAGGCTGTGAACAGTTTGGACTTATGTGTCCCTCATCTCCGCATTTGTAGCATCTAACTGGCGGTCATTCTCCTCCCCTAGAATTTGTTGCTGGTGTTGGTGCTGCTGTCGACGTCTTCTCCTCATCATTAAATCTCCTCTTGCTGAAATTTCCACTTAACTCACCTCTCCTATTATCATGGCCATGATTACCACCCGAGTGGTTATCGCTTTTGTCCGTATTTTTCCCTCCTCGCTGGTTATCATCGCTCTGGTGACTGCTGTCACCGGTATGACCCTGGTTGTGGTCCCTCGGTTGAGTATATTCATTATCTCGTTCTAATAATTGAGCCCTGTTGACAACATCTGAATAAAGAAATTTTATGAGAGATAAGGTATTGACGAATCTCGGGTTTTAGACCTCTCAGAAACATCCGAGTCATACGTTCCTCATTCTCTACCAAATGAGGTGCAAACCTTTATAACTCCGCGAACTTCGCCTCGCTTCGAGACAACGCTATGTTGTTCATTCCAATCTAATAAACTCTACCTCCTTCATATAGCCGAATACTTTCGGAAAGTACTTGTCATTGAACGATTCTGAAATCTTTCCCAAGACATGTTGAGTGCGGTGGTTGATGCGCTTGCACGATTCCCACCATGTCCGCCTCTCCACTTTAACATAAAGGTGGCGAATGGAACCTTCTGTTCCTCCGTTCATTCCAAGACATTGAATATCTTGGTAATTTTCTTGACCCACGTTTTCACCTTAATCAGATTGGGCTTTTCCCAGAAATCTGGTGGTCCCAACTCTTTGAACTGCTTGGCCGTGACAAACCGCGCATTGCCATCATTTCCACCCGTATTTTGTGCACGAGTCTCCCTTGTCTGATTTTGCATGAACTGCAAAAATCTCCTAAACATTCCATCATTCATCGTTTACTCGATAAGCGTTGTTTATAGGTGGAATATTGCCTTCCGTTGCCGTTCTCTCCGGTTTGTGACTAAAGGTTGTTCCACGCCTCATATACTCCATTGTTAACGCTTCACCGATTCTTAAATCTTCCCGCCATAAAACAAGGGTTAATTAAAAAAAATAATATATCACATAATATCCCTATATTATGACCGACCAACAAATAAGCTTAGATAGGACACACTAGCGAAGGATTTACTCATCTCTCCCCTCCTAGTTCTATTCTCCAATCTCCGCCAGAGACCATATCCCTAATTAAGCTTTGATACCAACTGTGACGCCCCCAAAATAGGTCCATTCCATCCAACCCATTCTGAGTCACCAAATACATGGTATAGAAACAACTACAACATCATTAATACAATTGTCGTGCAAAATACGATAACACAAATAATGTGAGTTTAAATACAAATATTGTCTTCTAGACAATATCCACATTCAGTTAAATCCTTATTACAATTATTAATACACTATTTTACAAAATAGTGAGGACTGCTAAAATAATTTTCTAGAACCATCACTCCATTCCCCGACTAGATCCTGCTATATTCTCACATCCTGAAGAAAAATAGAGCAAAAAGGAAAAGGGTGAGCTCAACTAGCCCAATAAAGAATATTATGACTAAGATAATATACAAAAAATTATCCTTAGTCTTCAACAGGGAAAAATCTGATAGAATATAATCGACAACAAGTTTTAGATCAACAACTGCAGCGGAACAACAATTCATTAGAAGAGTTAAGTAGAGAATGAAATCTACTATCATCTATGAATTTAAAAGTCCATCATCAATATTTTATTCCTGTAACATCAATCAATATACATCTTGCGTCAAATATTCATCTTTGCACTATGGGCCAAAGATATTCATTTGTATCACCAGGTTGTCAAGTGTTCATCTCAACACTGCTCATCTTTTGCTACTTGGGCCAAAGATATTCATCGGATTAATATATCATTCATCTTTGCACTACAGCCAAAGATATTCAATAATATCATCATTAAGGATCGGGATGATGAAAAACATTTTAGAGAAACGAATCTGGTGAAGACGTAAGGACAAATATTAGGGATTAGTTACGGTTTATCCAAGATCACTAATACTTCATAATAACCAATTTTGAAGCGTAATTCAAAATTACGATCAAAACATGGATACAATCAAAGATAGTAGCCAAAATAGACATCTTAGATAAAAAGGAAAATTTTTATTTTTTATTGAATAATTAATATTCGTGAATAAAGTCCGTATCGTGAATAGTAACCCCAAACACAAAAAGTTCCAAATTTGATTAAAAAGTTCACCAATATTTTGGCATAATGATATTGAAGAAAATAATATCATTTAAGAAGAAAATAACATCCACTACATCAAAAAAAGCGATTTCTTGAATGAAAATTCGGAAGTTGTAAGACCCCGAATTTTATGAAATAAAAGTATTCAATTTTTCTTATAATTACAATTCAAGTAAATGGTTAAATTGATAAAAAGTTAAAGTTAAGTGTGATATATGAAATTTTTTTTCAAAAATACATGAAGTGGTTATAAAATATTCATTGTTGTTTAGAATATTCGTTTTGGTCATGGAATATTAAATGCTCGTCGAGAATATTCGTGCGACGACGCGACCTTGTGGGGCCCATAACTAAGGAAAAGCGATTTGATGAAGAAACGACAAATATAAGTTATTTATAAATGACGCGTGTAGTTGTTATCGTTAATCTTTGTTAAAATACTCTATTGGTTAAAACACAAGAAGCTTTTGTATTGCACCAATTATTGATTCTTACGTGAAAGACACTACTCAATAATTGTTACGATAATTATTATTCGATATTTTATTTTATTGATTCAATAATTCTTTGCGTTGATATTTTATTTTATTTCAATAATTGTCACTATATCGATGATCTCTCCATTATCGAAGCAATAATTCATATTATCCTGAATAATATTAGTAGAAAATATTATTGGCAATGTCTAAAAGTTACATCTAAGAGAGGTTTGGTCACCTAATTACTTGGCAAGGGTAAGGAGAAATTCTTGTTGAAAGCCCTGCTCTGAGGAACTGCTGCTGATTATCAATAATGTGTTTCGTAATATTATTTGTGAATAATTAATTATTGATTTATATGATGAGGAAAATATTGATTTTATGAGGATATAGATGGAAAAAAATTTTAATGTGACAATTGTTGAAAATTAATATTTTATCTTTTTCTCATAAAATAATTCAATTAAATATATTATTTTAATAATATATTAATGGTGATATTTTTACGATGAATGTGGATATATGAGTATATGTGGAGGAGTATTTTGTTACCAAAAATATTTAAAGCATGTTTTATGTGTCGGTGGACCCCATTTCTTGATCGAAATTTGATTATAGCACAGTAAAATTATCCGTTTGTAGATTTGGTCAATTTACTTGGAATTTGGAAAAACTTTCTTACGCAAAGTTGTAGAAATTGAATTTCCTATAGAAAGTTGCGATATTCAATTTTCCGATAAAAGGGCTATTTATTATGAATTATTGAAGTTCTAAAGTCTCAAATAATTAATTTTGGAAGTTAAAAATATTTAAAAAAAAGTGTGAAAACGCTTTTTTTTTTTTGGGCGATTTCAGCATGTGTTTATTAAGCTAAAATCGATTTCTAGAGCGTAGAATCTTGATTTATATATATTATTATTAAATTAAATTTTCTAACTTTTGGTGTTCTAAGCATTTTCTATAAATAAGTCTTGGGTTATAATTGAAAATCACACGAAATCTGAAGTTTTCTCTCTATATATTATCGAGCGTATTCTTGTGAGTATTTTGAGTATACTTTGAGTATTGTTATACCTACAAGTTCGAGTTAGATTCGGCGTTATTCCGGTTAAATCTTCTTTTTTGAGGTAAGGATAATAAAGGATTTTAAGGGTTATTATTTCGAAATTCTTCTGAACCTTCAAAAATTCTGTAAAAAAATTAAAATGATAATTTAATTAGTTTTGTTGATTGTGTCCAAAAATGGCGATTTTTGGATGTATAGATTAAGATTTATGAATTTTATGAGGAAAGACTATTTCAAAAGTAATCGCTTATAACTCCTTGTGGTTAACTCTAAAATTGATGAAATTTTTATTGGGAGTACATCTATATAATATCAGTATACGCTGTGAATTTCAGAATTTTTGGATAAAAGTACAATTTATGATAAATGTTTAAATATTCGGTGGTTTTGGCCATGTGAAAAATAGTAAATGACTTTTAAAAATTTTGAGAAAAATATATGTTCAATATAGGACTATGTTCTGCTAAATCCCAGAAAAGAAATATTTTTGGAACTGATTTGTTATTTTTCATGAAAATGGACTAGTTATGAGTAAATGAATTAAATATGTTATATGAGGTAAGAAAATTAGAAAATAGGATTTTATGGCTTGAGAATCCTACATGAGGTATATGCAGATTTTTGATGAGGATTTTTGTTATTGGTGATGAAATCTTATGAGTTTGACATTTTAGAAATGCATTATTTAGTAAAGTGTAAACAATTAAAATAAATTGTTTATAAGCTTAAAAAATATTATTCTTTCAATATCATTATACCGAAATATTGGTATGGATTTTATTGTAGAATTTCTACCTTTTTGAGTCGGGTTTACTTATTCATGAGATCTTTATTCACGAGTTACTATTCATGAGTTCTTATTCACGGTTCTTATTAATGAGTTCTTATTCATGACAAAATTGGTTTCTTTTTACAACCAAATTATAGTTGATTTATGAATATTACTCTGGAGATTAAAACTATATAGTGATTATATTGATTTTATTATCATATATAACATTTTATAACCCTAATGTTGAAATTCTCTTTCACCTTTAGAGTGTAAAGATGGGTAGATTATTGGTATGATCATGACTAGGGTTCTCTTTGGCCGAGAAGTGAAAAGTTGAATTGTGGTTGGTATGATCATGACCATTAAATTTATAATTGAATATCTTTAGCTTAAGTCAAAGTGAATTGATCAACATGATTATAATTATTGTTTATATAAATTTCGAAATGATTATATATTTCTTTGAGATATTAATATATTTGGCTCAGAATGCAAATATGAATCGGTTGAGGAATATCTTTGGCTGTAGTGGCAAAGATGAATTGTTGATGAATATCTTTGGGTCGTGGTCTGAAGATGACTTTGTTATTGAATATCTTTGGCTCAGTAGTGCAAAGATGAACTGATGAATATCTTTGGCCCGTAGTGTAAAGATGAATTTATTAGTATGATTATGAGCAGAAGCTGTGATTTGGTATAACCATGATCTTTGATATTTCGGTAAAAACAAGTGATGAAAATTATCTTAGTCTGAATGAGAAAAGGAATTTAGAACAACAATTACGATTATGAGTTATCATGTGATTGTGGGCGAAATTGTTGATTGATGTTACGAGGATAAAACATTGTTGGTGGACTTTTAACATGGAGAGATAATAGACTTTATAGTCTATTTGACTCTTCTAATGGATTGCTCGTTCAACTTAACTATGGTTGAAATTTTTTATCATCTACCGTATGTTCTAAATCTACGATTTATTATTGATGAAGGCTATTGATAATTTAATTATCTTTAGTCATGATATTTTCTTGAGCTAGTTGTGCTCACCCTTTTTTGCTTCACAATTTCTTTCGGTAATAAAAGTGTAAATTTGGAGTCGGCGGGGAATAACAAGGAATAGAATGGTGAATCTATAGATGTTGAGGGTGAGGTGAATTTAACTTGGAAGAGTGTTTTACCACTATCATACAAGATGTCTAATGACATACAACCTCGTGTTATCATAAGATAGGATTGTGCTCATCCACTTGCTGAGTATATCTACCAGCACTATCTATATGATCTTGGAGTCTATTTGAAATATAACCCTCAATTAGAGACAGTGGAGATAATGATATGTCAAGAGAAGACTCATCATTGGGAAGAATATGATAGTAATCTTCTCATTTTTCTTTGGGGTCTATTAGGTCAACCAAGGATAATTATGTGGCCATATGATATCTACCATAACCTGTAGACGCACGGCCTCCCATGTATACGAAGGTTTCTTGAGCACTTCCCAAAGATTCTAATTTCTAAAAAGCAGTTTTAACTATACCTTTATGTATGGTGTCATTGTGACGTCTTCTGTTGGTATATATTTGTATCGAAACTCACGGCATATATATGTTGTTGTATTTTGCACACACAATTGTTGTAATAAAGTTGTAGTTATTTTCCAGATCATGTATTTTGTGACTCGAGAATGGGTTGGATGGAATGGACCTATTTTGGGGGCGTTACAGAAGTGATGCTGAATGAAACTTGTACTGAATAGCAACTCTCAAAGTATCTAAATACTCACAAAATACACTCGATAATATAGAGAGAGAAAGAGAGATAACTTATGTTTCTGGTGTGATTTTCAAATCTTACTTAGCCCTCTATTTATAGGAAAATATTAGCACGCCGAAGCAGACTTGACCTGCTACCTGATGGCTTTACCTGCTACTATTGCCACCCACCGCATTTGAAATAAAATTCAGTACATTTCTTCACCAACCACAAGTGGGGCCCACTCAATTCTAGAATTTTCCACCAAAAATCATTTATAACATAATTTCCGAATCAGTCACCTCTTAAAATTCATAACAAATCATACATTTATTTTTAACGGTTCAAAATTTGTGGACATATACTCAACTTATATATGTATAACATATCCAAAAATAACAACGATCTAACGGTCGGATTAAAAATTATAACTCACGTAATATATCGTAAAAATACTGATTTGATTTTTTAATACCTCCATTCCAACAAAAATACTGATAAAACACCTCAACATTAATTCTTTCAATTACAACTATAGAAAATAAATAAATCCATCATTTATATCCGCATCAAATAAATATTTCCTTATCAACAATTAATTATTCACAAATAATATTACAGAATCACAATAATGACAACCAGGCAGTTCCCAAGAAAGAGGGGGCTTTCCAATAAGGATTTCTCCTTACTGGCGCACAATTAGGTGACCAAACCTCTCTTTAAACAGAATTTTCTAGACATTGCCAATAATGTTATCTAATAATATTATTCAAATAATATGAATTATTGATATGATAATGAGAAATACTGTGCAATGACAATTATTGAAACAACAATAATATAAAATATCAACGTAACAATTATTGAATCAATAAAATAAAATATTGAGCAAGAATTATCATAACAATTATTGAGTAAATACTTTCACTACGTAAGGATCAATAATTCAAAAATCATGTAAATACCGGTGTATCTTGTGCAACCACGCCATTCATCGTATTTTAACCACCGGGTATTCAACAATGTTAATTCGTGTAACAACTACTGACGTTATTTATAAAAACTCAAACTTGTCGTTTTCTTCATCGAATGCTTTTATTATAGGCCCATAAATGATCGCTACCGCCATGTTATGCGGATATTCCCGATAAAAAGAATATTTTACAACCACTTGTTTATTTTGTAAAATTTGCACATTTCACCCATAACCAAAACATTATATCAAATTAACTCCTTATTATTTCAAGATAATGAATAGAGAAAATTCAATTTATTTATAAAAAGTTGGGGTCTTACAATGATATCTACTATCTTCTATGATTTAAAATATTTTCATCAATTTTTATCGCTGAGACTCAGCTTATAAAATAAACCACGTCATCGAGTCATCTCTGCACTACGGGCCAATGATATTCATTAAATCATCAATGGTCATGACTATACCAAATAATCCTTGGTCATAATCATACCAAAAATTGTCCATCAATGCACTACAGGCTACTGAGGACTTTTACCACATCATTTATAACATTACAGGTCATGATTATATCGAATAATCCCTGGTCATAATCATACCAAGTCCATCTATGCACGTAAGCCAAAGATGACTTTCATCACAATATAAGCATGAGGATGATGACAATGACATAATAATTCAATAAAACAAGTTCAAGAATAAATTTTAAAGATTTATAAGTTAATTTATCTTGAAATCAATTACGTCCAAATTGTTAACATGATACTGCTTTGTGGAGTAAAATTCAAGAATGCTTAGAAGAATATTTCCATGAAAAGATATCGGATGAAACGCAAATATCCAGGATATTCTACTAATTTCATGGAGTATAGAAGCCAAAACTTTAACCAAATGAGTATCATAGAATTATATGAAACTACAAATGGATTTTCACCCGCCATGCGGTAATCCACGTTGATAGATCCTTTTCATAATTTAATAAGGAATGAATACGAAGGATTATTCATCATGCATGTGCTAATCCACATAGATAGGTTATTCCAACAGAATAATAAAGAATGGAATCAGGTCATGCGTAATCCACACAGACAGGATATTCCAACAGAATAATAAAGAATAGAATAACAGAAGAATTCACCATGCATGCGATAGACCTCACAGACAGGTTATTCCAATAGAATAATAAAGAATGGAACCGTGTCTAAATGTAATCCGCATGTATGGGATATTCCAACATAATAATAAAGAATGGAATAACAAAGAATTCACCATGCATGCGATGAATCGCATGAATGAGTTATTCAATGAATAATAAAGAATGGAACCGTGTCTAAATGTAATCACATGCATACGGATATTCCAAATGAATAATAAAGAATGGAATAACGTAAGAATTTCACCATGTATGCGGTACTTCATGTAGACGAGTTATTCCAACATAATAATAAAGAATGGAATAACGAAGCTCTCTTCATGAATCTGAAAAGAAATAATACCCTTACCTTAAGAAAATGGATATTGGAATAGTGAGGTAGCAGACTTCTTTTCTTCTTACTCTCTATAATTTCTCTCTATAATAATTGCTCTAAAGCTTTAGTGAATTGGTGAGAAATGAAAGAAGAATGAGCTTCTATTTATAGGAAAATATAGTTTCGATAATTGCACGTTTTGAGGCTCGAAATATCATAGTACAATACCTTCAATTTTTCTTTCATTTTTAATTTAGTCCTGCAAGTATTATCAAACTTGCACCACCTCCCCTAATAGTAAATAATGTGAATCAATAGTTCAATCATGTGAATCAATAGTTATAATCATGTGAAAATACGAATTACAGTATAGTACCTCCATCTATACCTCTATTTTTAACTTAGTCATGCAAGTTTTATCAATCTTGCACCAACTCCCCTAATAGTACAAGAATGTGAATCAATAGTACACACATGTGAACAAATAGTTATAATCATATGAATTAATAGCAATTAATTGCTCATTTATCCGATTAATTACCCGACTGGTCAGTAAAACTTCTGACATCAATTAATATCGGAATAAATGTTGATTTCCACTAACACTAATAATTCCAACACAATGGAACTATCAATTTTATCTTTAATCAACACGAACTTATTCATTATTAATAATATAACTCATAATATTTAACAACCAGGTCGTTCCCAGGAAAGAGGGGGCTTTCTGATAAGGATTTCTCCTTATTGGCGCGCAATTAGATGACCAAACCTCTACTTGACAAAACTTCTAGACATTGTAAATATTGCAATTTAATAATATGAATAACTTTGTCGTCTCAATTATTGATTTAATAATATATCATATTATGCAGATGATACTGTGATAATAATTGAATCAATAATATGAGAGATATGATCGTAATTAATTCTTGTATGCTTAATAATTGAGTATAAGCGAGTGACTTCTCACGTAAGCATCAATAATTAATCTGGTGTCTTCTTATGCAACCAGCGTACATTCTTTTACTTTTATTCTTAATGGGTAGTTCAACAGGTTTAACGGTAAAATTTCCGCCCGTTATTTTTATAAAAGATAATTACGTAGCTTTTCTAACTACGACAATACTTTCGTTAATGGGGTCCACCAATGATTGTCTTGGTCATACGAATATTCCCTGTTTAAACGAATATTTCCTCACCAATCAGATATTATATAACCACTTGCTCACTTTACAAAATTTGTAAATATTACCCACAACTATAATATTATATCAAATCCACACCATAATATTCAAAAATATATTTTGAGAAAATTATTCTTTATTCATAAAAGTTGGGGTCTTACACTCGAGTCCTTGGTAGAGGCTCGAATTCATGGCGAGAGTTCGGTTGGGTTGGGCTGTCTCTTGGTGGGCTTCTCATGCATATATGCCGGGGTTCTAACCATGTTCGAATAAGGTAACTCCAAAGGTAGTGATTGGATTAGAATTCACTTTCACCTTTTAAGGAGATTATGTTGGACCCAAATTATGGTAACTGCCATAATTTAGGAGTCCTAATCCGACTCGAAGAAGAATTCTAAGGTGATGAGAGTACTATAAATACATGGCATAGGTTATAATTAACAGGTAATACCTACTTTTGAGCACTAAACACTTAGCCTCCATTGTTAAACCTTGTGAGCGACCATTACTTATTCTCACACCGGAGGTCCCCCGTGCCATAAGCCGTCCAAGCTTCTGTGTGATCTCGTTATTGTCTTGAGTTCTAGCGTGGATTCTATGATTGGGCGCCAAAGAAAAACTCAAGCGTTAACATTGGCGCTAGAATGAGGGGTCTTAGTGCTTAATCAATCACAACTGACTTTTTTCCTGTAGAGGCCGGCTACGTAACAGGGGAAGCGATTAACCCCAACGGGAAAATGCAAAACACACCGGACCACCCCAGGTGAGAGGGTCGATCAAAGACAGTTGGGTTCCGAGAATCCAAGGTGATCGAAGAACCGGTCGGCTTCCCTCGTGAAGCTCTTCCACGTGCAGCCATCATACCCCAATCAAAGTTAGTCGTGCGGATGAGAATCACTCTCGAACCTTTGGTACAGGAAAGGACCGAGGAGAGGACAACCGAGATTAGAGGGAGTTTATCTTGGCAAAGAAGATGCAACAGAACAGAGATGCCATGATGGTCTTGCGTCTTCAGCAAGACGAACTTGAACAGCAGATGGCGAAGATGGCTGGAGAGCAGGAAGCCTCCTCAAGACGGTGCAGGCGTCGGAGCCGATCCCGGTCACCTCGACGGGGAAAGACTAAAAGGGAAAAGAGCAGGCACCGAAGTCGATCTTGGGACGGCCGAAGTAGAAGAAAGAGTCGTTCGCCAGACCGAAGATCGGACCATCCGGGTAGGTCGGGACAGATGAGGAGGGACGAGTCTCCTGAATGTGAGAGGGACATTCCCCGATCACCCCCTCATAAGGAGTCTGACCCCCTCGCTCGAAGAGTGACAGGACTGGAAAAGTTGTTGGCAGCGAATATTGCAATTGGAACACCTTCGGCTTGTATGGGTTCTCCCTTCTCACCCGAGATAAATCATGTTACCGTCGATCCCAAGAAGAAGATGCCCTCGATGGAGACATATGATGGGCTGGGGGATCCATACGATGATTCCGACGGATACGACAGACTGATGACATATTACGGACATTCGGACGCTGTCGAATGTCATATGTTCGCGACCACTCTCTAAGAAGGCCTGGAATGGATGGGGACCTTGGCGGCGGGGTCGATTAATTCATGGAATGATCTTCGGGAGAAGTTTCACGCCCGTTTTGGAAGCAACAATAAAGAGGAGAAGAGAGGGAAAGAACACAACATATACAACACAAATACACAACTTGTACTCTCTATATTATCAACTTGTACTCCCAATATTATTATAGTGGATTACTCTCTCTCTCCGTGGTTTTTTCAATTGGATTTTCACGTAAATCTTGTGTTCACACTTTATATTTCTTTATTTATGTTTATGTGAATGTATTTCGTGAGTTTGATATAATCAACAACTCCATCAACCGTTAGCGCAATTTTGATCTGCTGTTTTGGTGATTTCGTCAGGCGTATAGAATTAGCGTTAAAAGTGGACATTCTTTTAAATGTTTAGGAGTTATATAATTTTTAAGGGAAACAAAGAGTTAGTGACAGAGTTTTAGGAGGGAACGACTATTCAATCTTAAATTGGAGAGTAACTCGTACGAACGAAGTTAACTCGTATTTATACGTACGTAAGTGAATTTAAACCAAAGCTAATTTAATTTATTTTTATTTTAAATTGGATCAAACTCGATAAAATAACTCTGCATAAATGAAAATGACTTCTAATTAATTAAGAATTGACCTAAATTTACATCACCTTATCGCTTTTTATATATATTAATATATTTTGATGATTATTAACAAAATTATTAAAGTTAAATAAGTAGTGTATTGTATTGGAGGAATGGTGTGGTGGAGGGGAATCAGGTAGACAAAAACTTATTTATTTAGAAATGTTGAGTCTGTTTTTTGATAAAAGAAATCTTGACTTTGGAGTCTCCCTTAGTACCAAAAGTCCATTTATTTAACGAATATTAATCTTGTCTAACCTGCCAATAACCCATTCATGCATATACCACGTATGTTAGTTCTTAACTTATGTGTAGGACTAGAAACGTATAAAACTTATTTGGAAATTTTGAATAAATAAAAGAAAAGAAATGATCAATAATATAATAATATATGATATTGGGAAGGTTTGGTTATCAGTATGAGCCAAAACGAATAATCAATGGATTCAATCCACATATACATTTCCACTTGTTTTCTAGAGTCATCATCATGCATTGTCCCACTTGTTTATATATATATATATATATATATATATATATATATATATATATGGGATTAATATCTGACACTATTTTTTTTTAAATTATTTATTTTATTTAGAGAATAATATAGAGAAGAAGGTACATATACATTGCATGTCATAATTCATATTGGTGAAAAATCATAAGAATATGAGTGTACATTGAATGAGTTGGCATGGAATGGTATATGTAGGACCTACTAATATTCCCCTGTAATTAAAAAAACAAGGCTGACTGAAAAATCAGAGAGAAGGGGCTAGAATCAGTGGATCTCAAATTCTGTTTTCTTTTATCAAATTGGATTGGAGTAAACTATTAATTTCAAATTTGTAGCCTTAGAGCTGTTTTTATATGACCAACTAGCAAAATTAAACAAATCAAACCTACTTTTAATCCTTATCTTTCGATATCTACATAATTTTATTTTAATTCAAAATTAGAGATATATTTTTAATATATATTTATATACAATCTCATGAAATTATATATTTAGTTATCATAAAATTAACTTTATGATAATTAAACAATACAATGCTGACTCATAGAGAGAGATTACATCTTCTGTCTACGTGTCGACATTATATAAGTCAATTAATTAAAATTAATTTCATGATAACCATCCCGTCACCACTACAATATTTCTAATTAATATTAAAAATAAAAACCACCCATTATTGTAGATCATCGTCAAGTACGTTGAAGAGATGCCTAATACTACTATAAAGACAGTTGAATACATTATTTCAAAATATGTATTCAAATCCAATTTTAATTTTCTTTTCCAAGAAAGTGTTATACTCCCCTCCATTCTACAAAAATATATTTTCTTATATATATTCTTAAAAATAATAAGTCATTAATTTAGTAGTATGGTATAAATATGATAATAAAATTATTATGACAAATTTAAGAATAATGTAAGTTTAAATACTATTATAAAAAAATGAACTCTGTTTTTAAAATAATTATATGGTTCCAAGTATATTATTTATTTGAGTAATGCTACGCAGACAGGAGAATGGGACAGGTTTTTTGGACCGGTTGTAATTTTTTTTTTATTGTGACTAAAAAAATGTATAATATTTATTTCAACATGAACTTTTATAAAATATAGTATTTTATGTGTGATTTGAATACATATATAAATATAGGGTTATACAGACTGCATAACCCTGTATTTGTATATGTATTCAAATTATACCTAAAACACTATATTTTATAAAAATTCCTGTTAAAATAAATACTATATATTTTTTAAGAATCACAATAAAAAATAAAAAATAAAAAAATACAACCGGTCCAATAATTCTGTCCGACTAAACTTATTCTATTTATTTATAAAGAAAATGTAATTTTTCGAGCTTCTAACCGTGGTACGATTTGGTAAAGCTTCATGACAGTACTAGCTAGAGGCTAGAGATAGGGAGTAATTGAAGAGAATATGCCTGAAAAAGTGAAGTGATTAAAATAAAATTAATTTTGATTAATTGATCAATACAGTATTGACATACAGATAAAAGGTAATCTCTCTCTACGTGTCAGTATTGTATTGATCACCATAGCGATGGTAATTATTTGTTTTGAGTGTGGGACAAACCAACCCTTAGTTACTACTTACTAGTAGTTAGTTATATACACAAAGGCCTCGTCCATCCATCACTTAAAATTTATAATTATACTCCTCCGTCCTATAATAAAAGTTTTTATTATTATTTTGGGTATTTTTATGTTAAATATCTATTTTCTTTTAATAACTAAATTTTTACACATTTTTTCTATTATACCCGTAGGAATAAATATCTCATATTTTTCTTATTCTAATTCTCTCTTCGTATTAAATAAGTATAATTAGTTATGTGCTGAAAATATTTTAAATTGAAAAGTTAGAAAGTCACTCTCTCACATACATTAAAAATAATTAATGACATTTTATTATGGGCAATTTTGTCATTTCATTCCTCTTCTTAATATGCGTGAAAAGTCCACCAAGATTTTTATCCTGCGACGGATGAAGTATTTACCTTTAAAAATAATAAATTTATAGTTTAATAATAATGTGTGTTAATAAAAAAAAAAAATTCTTTTTGTAGTTAAAAATTAAAATTCTTTTGTTAGACAAATGGAGTGCGATAAAACCTTATAACACGTCAAAAAGCATATGCACACGATTTTTCTTAATTTAAGAAATAGGAAAATATATATTTTTGAAAACCTAATTAATTAGCTCCATGAAAAAAAGAAATGATGGGGAAAAGGAGAATGTACATTTTAGTTTAATTGATTATTAGGAATATGATTAAATACACTTATGTCACTCTTAAAATCTTATATTAGCATATTCAAAGTATATATTTAAGTAAATAAAAGTGAGTTCAAAAATTTTTTCGGTCAAAAGATACGCGTGGATGCTGACATGTCACCGGAAAGACTTGTTTTTCGATGACATGTCAGCATTCGCCATTCAGGCGTATTTTTCAATAGAAAAAGTTTTTAAAATTATTTTTATTTATTTAAATGTATTTGGAATATATTAATATAAAATTTTAAATATTAGAGTTAGAAGCGTAAAAGATTTAGGAATATAAGTGTATTCCCTTAGGAATATTGGAAGACCATATTCATTGTACTCCTCTTGAATATTGAATGATCAAGTTGGGTGGTTCCAGATCCAGTGGTCTTTTTATACTAAAAGTATTAAATTGGACGGTCTCATACAATTGTTCTTATTAGGTTGGTTTTGTATCAGTACTTTATTGTGTTGGGATTTTATTTTTATGCAATCCTTTTCACAACAACAATTAATTCAGATATGCATCAGCCTCGATCTTAGCAAGATTTATGGAGATTTTGGTTTTAAGGGGAAATAGTAATTATAATAATAATAATAATATCTCCATTTTATTATCGTCAACAAAATATATCTACGTGTCTTTCACGTTAGTCTAGATGTCATGTCTGTAAACAACTAAGAATACTTTTGAAAAAAAAAATTCAAAATGTAAGTAAAATTTCAAAAAAAATATATAAGAGATATTATATTTTTGGACCTTTGCCCCAAATGGCGTCGCCCATGCGCTTGCTTTCTTTCTTATTAAAACGAGACCCACTTGATTGAATGTTTGTTACATATGGACAATTCCATGAAATTGCCAAACTGCATATTTAGTTTAATTAGCAGTGTATGGACACGTTTTCAGTAGCCATTTACAGGAAAGGAAAATAATATTTGATGGTCATAATAGTATAGTCTTCAAGCACTTTATCCTATACTCAAAACTATTGCCTTGTAAAATTTTCCTTTTCAAGCAGCTATACATCAAGCCTTAAAGAGTTGAGTTGTGACTCGTAGAGAAATTCAGATAAAGAAAGAAACAGCCTATATTTTGCAAGTTCAGCATCCTCAATCATACAAACCCTCTTGCTCCCATATGTCCACCAAAAAATCAACCATTTCCTGTCAATTGGAAGTTTGGAACCAATTTATAGTAAGCAACAGCCTCACTTATAAGGAAGTCCAATAACAAAAATAATCAGAAGTACCGCAGTTTTGAACTGCTGACTTACAGAAAGAGGGATTGGCTTATGGAAACATTTGTTCGTCCCAAGCAAACTTTCATAAGTTGCATTCCAACTACAATAGCACAATAAATTAGACGTGTCCGAGAATATATAAAAACCTTCTCTCTCAAAAGAAATATGAAAGGGAAAAGAAGGCATGCTAAAGAGATGGCAAACAGTTATAAAGGTAACAAAATTTCCAGTCACCAAATGATATCACAATGCTACACAATATTGGAATTCCATTCACTGGAATGAACACATCAAACCTAATTAAGTAGGTAACAATATACAAACCTTAAAACAGGTTCTCGCTTTTTTCTTTGATTCTCTGGCCTTTTACTTCCAGTCCATTGAAGCCTCGTCTGGTTCCACAGAAGAAATCCTGCATTCAACAAATTCTGAAGATTACTTTACATAGTAAAGAGGAAACTAAATTACTTTACATAGTAAAGAGGAAACTAAATTAGGAATTGGTTATTAAAAAGAAAAAAAAAAATAACATATCCAACACAAGTGAACATACTAAGAGAACAATAGCTGCATCAAAGTAGTATTATAGATTAATCAATAGCTGAAAGAAAATCCATTTTTTACTCGGACATTTCAAAGTAAACAATAAAGAAGAAAGTTGAACTTGCCATGGTTTACGAATTCGGAATGGTTGCTAGTGCTGCCAGTGCCACTGTATTGATTGAGACACTGATTCGAGATACTGATAGACGATACACTTCCTTGAGACTGAAGAGCACTGCTATCCATATCACATGTGCTAGTGCTCCAAAAATCTTCTGATATATCATTCCTCTTCGCTGTCTGCCCTTGAACTTTCAGACCATTTAGTTCATCCACAACAGTAACTGGTGTGGATCCGGTACAGAAACCAAAGCAACCTCTGCTCTGTTACAATTCAGGTTTAGTAGATACCAATAATGGCAGCTGTTAGATAACCAAATTGCAAGGCCAGCAAGAATTTGTAAATAAATAACCAATAAGTGCAGCATAGTCGTCTATTCGATGCCTACGAAATAATTTTGCATGCTTACAACTATGGAGCTCAATAAAGGTGTTTTATTTTGATAGAACTGTTTCCCACCAAATGCCACATTTCCCTAGGAAGAGGTTCAAATCTAGAAATGGCAATGTCATGTGCAATTCATTTAAAAGCTTTTAGCTTAAAAATTGCAAAGAAAATTCCAGTACATTTTCAAAACGTATTATTGGAGGTCCAGCTATCCCGACTCCAGGCTCAAGGGGAAAAATGGATATACCATCATCCAGAAAATACCTTTACCTTTGACTCTTCAAGTTAAGGTTTTCAAATCATTATCATTCTGCATACCCTCACTGAAATTTCTTGGTACAAACTAACTGAAGTTTATTACCAAAAAAGATACAACACAGCTTATATTTTCTTTATAGGCCAAAGCTCGCATTCAAAAAGCCCTGTAGGTTACCTCCATTCCTACCTACAAATAGACAACTAAGCTGCAACGCAAACAATTGCTCACGTAATTCACAGTTTGCATCCAAGCGTCATTGAGCACAATGCACAAAAGCTATTAAGATGATGAAGACAACTAGTTATGCAAATGTTTTACAAATGCCAATGAGTTAATGCATGATTAATTTAGGACTTTTCAGGAACTGTAATGGAGGTAGAAAGGGACTGGTTAGTGCTGCCCAACTTTGGTTTTAAAACTGCATGAGCATATGGGTATTATTATATTACATAACAGTCTTAGCCTCTTTGAGTGACATAGTCCCGGTTTATAATGGAAACCTATTTCAAACAATATCATATGTTAAAAGTTAGTTTCCTAGTATATATTACAAAATTTACAGTAGAATTCAAATTTGCAAGTGATTTTCCATATTATTTACTCCATTTAATCCAAATAAAAGACCCAAATTCTTATAATTTGTATTGCCCTATCAGTAAATAATACTTGGATCAATTTCCAGTTTCATTGTTTTTGAAATTATATGCAAAGATAACTTCAGAACACATTTGAGAATTATCTTATACTATTTTGGTGCATAAAACTAATTGCAAGCACGACTTATTGAAATATTATCAATAATACAATTAATTTATTAATGAGATATTTACTCTTTAGTTTCAATTTGTCATTTTGGTCCAAGCTTAGAAGAAACCAGGTACGACATCTACAAACACATGGGAAATAAAAGACAAACCTATGCCACTCAAATTCAACCCTATACAAAGAGCCTCCAAAAAGCTACCTAAACTACTAGTCTCGTAAATCACAATCACCCAAAAGTTCATGAAATTTCCAAAACACCCTAGTAACACCCCATGAAGCCAAAGGAAAAGCAGAGTAAGAAAAAGATAATAAATTTGAAAGAGGTCTGCCATTTCCTTCAAACAATGGCTATTCCACTCCTTCCAAATCTTCCACCATATGTTATGAGGCACCAAGTTGCATAACCTTCTCCACTCCTTCCTATCCTTCACCCCGGCCAAGCCTAAATTAAAATTACAAGAATCTGCACCTAGTCCAAATCTTTCATCAAATTGTTTATCATTCCTTAACTCTACTGTGAACTGCAAAGTAGAAAAGCTTTTAATGCACCTTAAGCTGAACCGAATACAAGTATTTTCTACTAAAACCTATAACAGAGAACTAAAAAAATAGAAAATCAAAATTTTAAAGCTTTAGTTGCCAAAAGTAATAAAGACCCACCAAAAATATAATCAGAATAAACTAGGATAACCCTAATTCACTAATTTGAAAAGTACAAACAAATATTTTCTTCAACAACAAAAAACATCTACGACTATTGTTTCAATATGATCTGTATCTTTCTCAGAAAACTATTCAAATCGAATCGAGTACTTACCCCATGCAATCGAAAAGGTGAGTGATCCAATCAGTGAAAGAAAGCTGCAAAATCATAACTAAATGTGCTGAAGATGATAAATAAGATTGGGCACATCTGAAAAGGGAAAGTCAATATCAACAAAAGCTGGGTGATTATGATCTTCTTCTACCATAATTCCACTACTACTCTTTTTCATGGGGTTGAGACTTGAGCCGATGCACCTGAAACCGCCTCCTTCTTTGTGTTCGGGACTGACTTTGTTTAAAATGAGTTATAAGTTACGATATAAGTTGTTTTAAGTTGTGATTTATAATTAAAATGTTAAAAATTAATTTGATTTATAATTTAAAAATAAAATTAAAATAAGTTATGATTATAATCACTTATAAATTAAAATAAATATAAAAATTATTAAAAATGATATTAATAAAAAGACAAAGGTAAAATAAATATTATATTTAATTAAATTAATTTTTTTAAAATAATTAATATGTCATAAATAATTAATTTTTTTAAAATTAAAACTTAAAAATAAATAATTATCAACTTATAAATTGGTTTGACTAATTTATAACTTGTTCCTAACGGGCCTTAATATTCCGCTGTATTTATACTTAGCACTCGATGGCTGCACCGTGCGTAACTATGTGGTGTAAAATCAGAATTTTATAAAATTTGAAGAAATAAACAGAAAAAATAAAATAAATTTAATATAAAAAGAATCTAAGAATAATATAATTAAATTTATAAGGATAAAAAAGTAAAAAAATAACACAAATTTAGTAATGACGTCAGTAGCTCGGAACAGCCGCTTTATAACAAGACGAGAAAGATTTAATGTTGCAAATTGTTATTTTCATAACTAATATTACATATGTATGGTCTAGTATTTAGTTATTATTTATTACAAAGAAATTTTTAGAAATATAAAATTCTAATTTTTTTAAATCATAATTGTAATAACTTATAATTGGTGATATATATATATAGAAATGATCAAGTAAGGGATCCCTTATTTTATTTTGGTATAGGAATACCTATACCAAAAGTGATGAATACTGATCTATTACCTCGCACATACATATTTTTATTATCGTCACTCAAATCACACCCAAAACATTGTATTATGAAAAAATTTCAGTTCCATAAAATATTAAACTTTTTTTTTAGTTGTTTTAAAAAAAAAAGCAAAAAAAAAAAAATTCCTCATTTTAGAAAAATAAGGGATCCCTTACGATCCTCGACCTATATATATATATATATATATATATATATATATATATATATATATATATAGTCATACTATAAAAAAGGATCTGTAATTATTATTATTTATTTAAAAATTAAACTCGAGACTAATTTTTTAGGGATAATAATGATTTGACACTCGGTATGTATGACAAAAAAAATGTAACATAAATTTAGAGAGCATAACACAGTAGACGTGATAGAGAGCATAGGATGTTAATTATGCGATAATGGTAATTGCGTACCACCTATCGAAAGTGATTTATAACTCATTTGATGCAATGCTAGCTAAGGAGATCGGTGACCAAGTTGGAAAATGTTTTATTAAATTGTTTAAGATGTGTCACTAGTCACAATACTCTTGGCTTAACGTTCAAACTTTGTTCCCCCACCCCCCACCCCCCACCCCCCACCCCCCACCACATTGCCCAACACTAGAGCAATTCGTTTGATGTACTCCCTCTTTTTCAAAGTTGAACATATATTTTTTTGAGAATAACTTGCATTTTAGAAGGATAACTGGTTTGGTGTGCGTATGTATACGTATATATATGATCACATTCATGATGAGATCATTACATTCCTAGTCAAGATCCAGCTCTAAAATCCTCTTTGACAACTTACTTTAATAGGAAGTAAAGCTTCAGCAAAAATCAATTTTCATGTTATTTCTGTGTTCCTTAACAAATACCAACACATATTACTATGGTTTATACACCCAACTTTGTATTAGTTGTTCCAGTCCTTTGCTATGAGAAAGAGGAGCATAACCAGATAAGAAGCATACTAAGACAAACAATAAGCAAGACAATTCAATGGCCTCGGCAAAAAAAAAAAAAAAAAAAAGGCCTCGGCAAAAAGACTAATATCTTTTCCACTTCTACTGCTTGTTGCCCTGATTGAAAAGAAGAGATGCCAGACCAACTCTCCAACCGAACATCATAGAGGGTTCATTCTTTCTGGGTACAAGAGAAGGCAGGCCAGAAGCCAAATTGTGACCCAATAAAGTCTCCAGCTTGACACTTGTCTCCAATGATGGCCTACATAGATATCAAACATATATCTCAGGTAAACATAGATTCATGATATCACAAGGATCAATCAAAGCTAATTGATAACAGGTACTATCATTTAATCAATAATAATTTAACACTAAGACCATGTTCGAACTTGGAAAACAACGGGAAAAAGAAAGGGGAAAAAAGTAAACATTAATGACAAAAGGGTAACATATATCTGATTATTTATGCTTCCAAGAAAATTCAAATATAGAGTATGAAGTTACTCTAGTGTAGTGGATGTTTAATAAAGTTCCAATAATTTTGTGGATTTCACTTCATTTTCCTTTTCCTTTGTGTTCTCCAAGTTCCAAATACATCCCAAGAAAAGAATGAAACGAGAACACATATGATAGAAAACTACAATGGAAAACCAAAGAATATACAAGGAAGAAGACATTTTCCACTGCAATCTTGAATACTTTTTTGAATACTATGCACAAATTTAGTACATAGCTAGAAACCAAAAGCTGTTTGGTAAGAAATGCTTGCTCCATAGCAAGAACTATATTCATAATATAGGGTTGCATATGTTCAAACACAAACATGCAATTGTTCAAAGTTCAAACATACTTTTAACGCATTAGTTTTATTCATAAACAAGATTGCTATTAAATAATAAAATTTCAAGAATTTAATTCAATATTAAAACTTAAGAAACTAAACATAAATTTAAGAATTATATTGAATTAAACTAAATATTACAAATGTATCATCATTTACATAATTTAAAGTTGGTACAAGTTCAAAAAATTACAACTATAATAAAATTATCCATTTTGACTTGATATTGTTAACTTTTTGTTGTGATTTGATATCCTACAACCTGTATTATGAATATAGTAAATCATTAAAATAAATAGATATATTAAAATATGGTTTGGGTAGTTATTAAAATTAAAAAAAAAACTCACCGCCTAGATCCCGCTTAATTTTTTGGAGGAATTTTTTTGCCGCCTTAGATTAGGTAGGGCGCCGGGGGGCCTAGCTCCTAGACAAGGCGTCAAGGGGCCCATGCGGGGTGCCAAGGGAGGGCTTAGCACCTAGACGGGAATTTTTAGAACACTGCTATTCTTCTTAGATATTATAATATAATTTGATGTAAGGCAAATAAATATCCAAGTGACAGTTAATAAATTTAGTTTTTCTTAGCTTTGCTTAAATGCTACTCCCTCCATCATCTCGAAAAAGATGAACAAAGTACAATTTGCACATATTAAGAAAAGTAAAAATAGCGGAAAGAGTAAAAAAAATCAAAATTTATTCTTAGTGGTCCCACAAAAATACTTCTAGACCCCACTAAATGACTTAGTTACCCTTCGCTTTATGTACTTTCATCTCATATACAACTACTTTTCCTGTACATATATGACTCCACTAAATTATTAAACAAGTAACCATGAAGCGAGGATGAAGATCTAAATGTTTTCTGCTAGAGAGATGCTAAATGTGAGCCTGAAGCAAGATGTAAACCCAAAAAATACAATCATATAAATGTACACGCAACACGCATGTTCGTAAAGAGAAGTAGAGAACCGACAAAGAAGAAAAAAAACAGTGAATGAGACACATACACTGGAGCCAATGGGCCTTCATGTGCAAACGTAGACATGCCCTGTCGTTGCTTGTGCTTGGGGTTTGCAGTGCATAATACATATACGCGACCACGGTGTTTGACTGTTCTACAAAACTCGCACATCTTCTTCACCGATGACCGCACCTTCATGATTACTATATATATTGAAATAAAGTATCCATCAGGTGTCTAGACAAGTAAGATATCTCATGAATACGATAGCTTGAAAGAAAGAACTTATCATGTGACTAGTCAAATAATTAAATGTGAACAACCTTCTAGTCAACAATTCATCTCAAAAAGATAACACAGTAACAATTAAGATTAAGTATTTATAATATAACATAAAGCCCTACAAAAGTCCCTCTATATAACTCATCAAATATCTACTCAAACAAATCCAGTTTATATTTTTCAAAATATATGCATGCATTCATTCCAATTCTTTACTGAGAACCCTTTCCACGCTTAGGATTTAGTCTTCCCATTCAGCTATCAATTTCATAAAAAGCATTCTCTCATTTTCAAATCATTGCCTTGCTATTGCAACATCCATCAATTTGGATGCAACATCAAATAGCTTTACCAGTCTGTGTTGTGTTATCTCTGACTCTACTGGAAAAAGAAAATTCATTCTATTTTAAATATTCCTAGACTTAAAGCAATATCGCCTAATTTTCCTTGAGCAACACAACATTTATTCGCAATACTATATAGAATGTAAAAGGGCTTCTTCTTCTTTTTCCCTGTCTCCCAACATTTTAAGTTCCCCGGGTAAAGGTCTTATCATCACAAGTACAGCCATAACGGCAACAGCAAGTTTAGGCATCTCTGAAGATCAAAGTTCCAATTTTGACCATGGAGAGTGAAACTATCTAGCATTTTCATTAGTGGACTCATGTTATGTGAGAAATGCGATTGGACCACTGAGTTTGAAGCCTCTTATCAAAAGTTACCAAAAGCCATCTGTTTACCCATTCTATGTAAGAGATCATAGCAATGAACTTATCAATACTTCAGTCATCTATCATTCAAATTCAACCACTTCTTCCAGTCCTGCTAAGTTCTTATACCACAATAATAATTCTTAACAATATCAAGCAGTTGCCTGAACCACAACTGTTAGCAAAACATACCCCACAGTCCACACCTTAGATCAAGTCAATCAAGAAGTTAAGAAGACAAGAACCATCTAAAAGTAGAGAATTTCAGTCCCTAAATCAACTACAAAATTATGAGAATTTACTTAAACACAGTGAACCATCTAATTGCATTTGCAAAAATTACTGATTTTCTTTCAAAATCACGAAACCGATCCCCTGTTCTTTTTCCCCTGACAAAAAGCAGAAAAATATACTTATGAGAGACAAACTGGTGCTGTAAGTCTCGAAGGTAGCCACAACACTCGAGTATCTCAGAAATTCTACTTAACAAAAACCCTAGAATCTTTTACCTTTTTATTATATTAAAGCGATGGGGGCAAACTACAATCCAATTTTAGACCTCAATCACTACTCCCTTGAGAATTAACTTCAAACAGTAATTTGTTTTCGCTGATACAATCACAAGTAACCCTACAAATGAAAGAAACAGCAGAAATGCGAGAAACCCACGGTTCAGATTAGATTTTCATAATGCGTTAGGAGCTACACCAAATATATATTGATAATCCACATAGACACACAGACATTTGGAGAGAGAGAGAATGACCTGATTGTTAGTAGGGCGGGCTCGTCGACTTCGCAGAGAGTAGAATACTGTGAACGCAATGTTGTATTAACAAGATCCTGAATGAAGTATTAGTGGGCTTGGGCCTCTTGGCCAGAATTTACAAAACAGGCCAGAAAGAAAGCCATTCCCACAGTAGTGGGCCTCTAGAGTTACGGACAATTCAGTGGCTGAAACTATGTTTCTTCCTTTTTCTAATCCATTTGTCCCGATGTTAGTATAATATCCTATCCCCATCCAGTATTCACTATCCTATCATATTATTTTTTATTTTTTATTATATTTCATGGAGTTTATAAATAAAAGGCTTTAAGAACATTGGGCATGGGAATGTATAATAAATAATAATACATGGGCTCCTCCTTAATTTTTTCTTATTTTATGTGTTCATCATACATCAACATTTTCTATCTACAAAAATTTATCGCATATTAAAATATCGTGACTTAGCTTTAATTTTAAAGCTAAATTTTTTCAAGAGGAAAGAAATAATATAACCTCTACTGTGGTATTACATAATTTCGACAAAATATGAAATTAATCTTTAGGATCGATAACATATATTTATTTTGAATTATTATTATACGTGTTTTTTGTTTCATAATTTCATAATAATATGATAAACATGCAACTATTAATTATTTGAAATAGTAAAACAATTTTTTTTTTTTTTTAATATTTTTACATGAAAAATATCGTTATAAATATATAACGTGGATGAAAAACTATCGTTATATAATATATAACTATGATTTTATATAAAAATATTATTTTCTGTCATAGATTTATCAATTTTTTTAAAAAAATTGTAACATTAAAAATTTTTATTTGTACTATGTATATGTATTTAGAAAACAATTTCCATTCTTTTGATTTACTTCAACTTAATTGGTGGTGCCACTGTGCCAGACAAGTAAGAAAGATGAGTAAACATTTATACTGTCGTTTTTAGGGGTGGGCACCGATAAATAATCGACCCGAATCGTCTCGGACCGGTTATCGAATTCAGTCTAAATTGAATACCGATACCGATACCGATTGAACCGGTTTACCGAACCGGTTAGTCGGTCCGGAACCGGTACGGTACCGGTTTGAACCTAGTTTTGTACCGGTTGCTTTTTAACCCTCCTTCCATTCCATGAAAAGTTTAAAAAAATCCTAAGATCCAAGGAACAAAAAATGCAACTAATTAAAGCACACATACTAGCTTATTACAATACCGTTTAACTGATCCAAATTTCAAGCACATTCAACTGATCCAAAATCCAAATGAGTACCACAACTACAGCAGTCAACAAGTCCATGATTTACTTACACAAGTAAGCTGTAAGTACACAACTACAATCCAAGATTAAAACTTGACATAAAAGAAAGAGTGTCATGATAACATTATTACAAATTACAGGCTAGCAGTAACAGCAACCCAACAGTTGGGTCCCTACTTCATAACAGACCAGCAACCAAAGGCCAAAGTCCAAACTAGCAGCAACAGCAGACCAGCCAGCAGAGTAACAAACCAGCAACCAAAGGCCACAACAACACTGACCAAACAGAGTAACAGACCAGCAAGTCAGCAACCAAAGGCTACAATAAACCCTTCACATATTTGTAAGTTGTAAGTTGTAACTGAATCAGATCAGTACTTAAATATTTTTTCACTTGTTCACATATTTTTTCACTTGTTCACATATTTGTAAGTTGTAACTGAATTAGATATATATACAGTATACTTCTTAAAATCAACTACAATATTCTGGATACACAAGTTTAGTATTTACAAATTTGAAAATGGGTCTCTTACTCTCTTTTTATAGAACAGAGGGTAAAACACATAAATATTATTTCATGAAGTCCAGAAAGCCAGAAAGGCAGAAACTAAGGCATAAAGTCCAGAAAATATTATTCCAATCTAAATTTTAATCATTATATTAACAAAATCAAAGACATCCTTACTGAAATTCAAAGAGAGAGTGAAAGCCTTACTAAATCAGTAAATCGACATAAGTAGAAAAATCAAAATAAACTAAATCAAAACCCTAACCCTAAACTAAAACACCCATATAGACAAATTAGAAAACTTACCTAAGAAAAATAATCGGTGATTCGGTGGCCTAGCAACGAGCGATGAGCAGTAGAAGAGAAAATAATCGGTGGTTGGAAGAAATTACGAGCGATGAACAGTAGAAGAGGAAATAATCGGTGATTCAGTGGCCTAACAATGAGCGATCGGTGGTTGCTGCCTTGTCGGTTGGAACTCAGATGGAGAACTCAGCTGAGAAGGAAGGAGAGAACCCTAGATCTATTAGGAAATTGTGATAAATGAAGTATGAAAGAAAAAAAGATATAAAAACAATACTCAAGTAAATAAAATTAATAATTTAAATGGTATTACCGGTTCGGTCCGGTTAATACCGAACCATGCAGCCCACGAACCGAAGCCGAAACCGTTTACCCGATATATACCGGTTCACTGTACCGATACCGAACCGGTTCCTAATTATCCCGAACCAGCCGGTTCGGACCTATCCGATTCACCTAAAAATCGAAAAAATTGATTCTTTTGCCCACGCCTAGTCGTTTTGTTGCTTCAGCTGACCAAAAAGCTTACCCCTTTTCGTTGATTAGATTAGACAGACGGCAAAAGTGCTTATGATAAGCATCTTTTCTTTCTCCCAATTATTTATGTTTGGATGATATAAAATTATGTGTGAAATTATAATTAATTAATAATTTATTATACATATATATGATTTTAACAATTATAATTAATAAGTATTATTTATATTTTCTTTTTGTATTTAATTTTTTATCATCAAAATATAATTAATTAATTAATATTTTATTATACATATATGAATTTAATAATTATAATTAAGAAGTATTATTTATATTATTTTTTTGTATTTAATTTTTTATCGTTAAAACTCATCCGTTTTATAAAAAGAAGTATATTTAAATTTTTTTTATAAATTCAGTACCCCACGCCCCAGCAGTTTACAATTAAGCCAGCTTTTATATTTCAGCTTTTATATTTTATAAAACAAGGGTAGTATGATAGAACAACCTAACAAAAAAGAAAGGAGAAAAAAAGGTGAATAATTGTAATGAGTTTTGTCTTATAATAAGGCTTTATATATAAATATGAAATTATCTTAAGTAGTAGCTTATTCATTGAAAATGATTTTTATGTGTGGAGTGAATAATTGACGTGGAATATTATGAGTATATACCCAAAGCGCTTAATTAATTAAAATACTAGTACTAATTTACTAATTAAATAAAGTGGGTGACGTCATGAAAAACTAGTAGTAGTAAGAAGCATCTAATAATTAAGTCAATCATGTTGTTTCTATCCATATGATTATGTGTTAATTAAGTTTAGTATTAGTATTAGTAGTAGTAAGTTGATGGATGTGTCATGCCTACTGTGACGTAGCTTCTTCACTTGTTGATTGAACGGTTGGCCAAACCAGACCAGACTAAAGTAATATTTTTCAAAACTAAATCTAAAATAGTATTTTTAGTGTTTGATGATTTCTTAAAAATACTTTAGTGAATAGAAATAGAAATAATTTTATTTTCGGAATTATATATATATATATATATATATATATATATAGCACTTTTGGCCTTTAGGAAAGCAACAGAAAATTAACTGTATCTCTCTCTCTCTTGTTTTTGGTCAAAAAATAATTTACAAATTTACCTGGAAATTACTACTACTATTAAAGAACACGCACGTACACTTTTGATCCTTTTTTATAAAAAAAAATGTGTAATCAAACACTAATTTACGTTTAAAATTAATTTACCTCACTGTTTCGCCAAGCAGACACAAAAAAATTAGTATAATACCTAATACAGAGTATCTAATGAAGAATGCTTTCTAATTTACTTAAATAAAAAGCAAGAGGTGAAGGAAGTGAAATTAATCTCGATCACAAGAGAAATCCAAAGAAGGCAATTTCAAAATGAAATAGATTAGTAGATTTTATGCATGTCCGTCCATAGTAATTATATATTTACATGCATGAATGATTAGTTTCAACCAACAGTGGTAATAAATAAATAAATACATTAGCTTTGGCAATGTATGTATGTATGTATTTATAAATTGTAGTATATATAATAATATAACGTAAGTAAGTGGTCATGTAAAAATATTAATAATTTTTTACGTAAAAATATTCTTAATTTCCATCAGAAAACATATATATGATTGGATCGATGAAGAAACAGTCAACAAATATGTGCTGTACGTAAGATATCACATGGGATGGGATATTGGGTCGTGACTATAGAGATGAGAATCAATTATGATTTCTTCACTGATTTTCATTAAATTGAATAGAGTATATATACACAGAGGAATAACATGATTACTCCTAAATACAAGAGGAAATTCTAATCTAAAGGAAGATTCGATTATTCTCCTATGTACAAGTAAATATTTGAATTTAAATACAGATATGATAACAGATATTTGTTACATGCTAATATGCCTCCTCAAGATAGGCCATGTGTAGAAAGGCCAATCTTGTCTCGTAATTTTTGGAATTGAGAATGAGGCAGAGGTTTTGTTAGAAGATCAGCAAGCTGGTCTACAGATGAAACATGAGCCACATGAAGAGCACCAGATTGAACTTGATCGCGGAAGAAGTGATAATCAACTGCCACATTCTTCATTCGAAAATGGAAGACGGGATTTGAACTTAACTGTGTTGCACTGTCATTGTCGCAGTAGACAACTGGGGGACGGACCAAATTGATGTAAAGTTCAGAGAGCAAAGAGCGAACCCAACAGAGTTCAGCAGCAGTAGCAGCAACGGAGCGATATTCAGCCTCAGTAGAAGAACGAGCCACAATTTTCTGCTTCTTAGAGCTCCAGGAAATAAGATTGCTGCCTAGGTAAACAAGGTAAGCATCAGTTGAAGAGTAGTCATCCTTGTTACCTGCCCAGTCAGCGTCGGAGAAGGCATGTATTGAATCGGAGAAAGCATGAAGGGATAGTGGTGAGTTGCGATGAAGAAGAAGGCCATCATTTAAGGTGTCACTAAGGTAACGCAAAATTCTTTTAACCAGAGTCCAATGTTCATCTGTTGGTTGATGCATAAACTGAGACATTTTGTTTACAGCAAATGAAATTTCTGGACAAATGAGAGACAAGTATTGAAGGCTTCCCACTACAATTCTATATTCCGTGGGGTCAGAGAGAGGTGATCCAAATGATAACTTGATGGAGGACGATCTGGTTGGTAAAGGTGTTTGAACCGGTTTGGCAGCTTGCATATTAGTTCTAAAGAAGCGAGATCCTTTATATATCGCCTTTGTGAAAGTAGTAGGAGCCGATGATGAGAACAACTTCGACACCAAGAAAATATGATAGAGGCCTAGATCTTTGAGAGAAAAATCAGCTGAGACACAACGCAACAACTTGGGATACAAGATCGTTATTATTTCCAAAGATGATAATGTCATCAACGTATCTTAGCAGAGATAGAGGAGGTTGGTTCCAACGTTTAGAATAAACAAATATGTGTCAGAGTGAGAGTTCTTGAACCCAGAATCTACAAGAAATTCGCGTAATTCATGATACCATGCCCGAGGAGTCTGTTTGAGACCATAAATGGCTTTGTGAAGTTTGCATACATGGGTGGGTTTATCGTCACAATGAAACCGTGGAGGTTGTGCCATATATCTGCTTCGATAGATTACCTTGGAGGAAGGCATTGTTTACATCCATTGGCGAAGAGACCAAATGCATTATCTTATGGCAATCTTGAGCCGAAGTCGCATGATAGTAGTTTGATTACTAGACCGAATGTTTCAAGATAGTCCACACCGGTCTTTGATGAAAGCCTTTGGCTACAAGCGCTTTTTAAACTTTGTCGATAGAACCATCAATGTTTCTTTTTAATGCGAAATATCCACTTACGACCTCTGAAGTTGGTGATGCTTGGTTGGAGAAACAAGTTCCCAAGTCCCATTCATGAACAAGGGGCATCATATTCTTGGGACATAGCTTTGCGCCAGTTTGAGTCTTTAAGGGCCTGAGTAACAGATGTGGGTTCTGAACTGAGTGAAGAGGCTAAGTGTGTGTGAAGATTGAGTTTTGGAATAGGTTTCGTGATATGGTTTTTGGCTCGGGAAGTCATGGAATGGCGAGGAGCTAGTGTAGAGACTTGGTCTGAGGCAGGTTCTTGTTGCAGTGCAGGTTCTGGTTGATGGGGTGATGGAGACGTGGTTGAGAGGTGATCTGCAGCAAGGGCCAAGTCCGGAGCTTGTACTTCTGGAGTGTAAGAAGACAGTTGTGCTGGAGGAGAAATGGGAATTGTGAGAACTGGTGGAATCCAATCAGAAACTGTAGTGGTAGTAGGACGTGGTTGCTGAATGTTGAGTGTGGTGTAAGGATATATTGATTCAAAAAATTGGACATGACGAGAGACATATGTTTTAGATGTGGTTGGTTCAAAACAGAGATAGGCACTATGAGACAAAGAGTAACCAAGAAAGACACAGGGTGTGGACTTGGGGGCTAGTTTGTGAGATGAGTAAAGACGAAGCCATGGATAACATAAGCATCTGAAAATTTTGAGTTTAGAATAGTTTGGTTTTGTTTTAAAAATTAATTCATAGGGAGTGGAGAGGTTGAGAGTGGGGGTGGGCATTCTATTAATTAAGTATACAGCAGTACTGAATGCATGAGTCCAAAAGGTGAGAGGTAAGGATGCATGGGAGAGTAAGGTGAGGCCAATTTCGACAATATGACGGTGTCTTCTTTCAGAGTAGCCATTGTGTTCGGGTGTATGAGGTGGATTAGTTAGATGGGTTATACCAGCGGTAGAAAGGTAATCTTTGAGGCCGAGATATTCTCCTCCACTGTCAGAATATAAAGTGATGATTTTATGGTAGAAGTAATTTTCAACAATGTTTTTATAGCGTTTAAACACTTCGTGAATATCTGATTTTCGTTTGAGGGGATAAAACCAAATATATTTTGTAAAGTGATCGACAAATATGACATAATATTTAAAACCATTGTAAGACATAATGGGAGAGGTCCAAACATCAGAAAATATAATTTGAAGAGGGTGTGAAGACACAAGTGATGAAGTAGAAAAAGGTAATTTATGACTTTTATTACAAAGGCATGCATTACATGAGAAATTTTTTGGCATAGAGGAAGACGATTCTAACAAGAATTAGAGAGAATATGTTGTAAGATGGAAAGAGCTGGATGTCTTAAACGATGATGCCAATTGATAGATGTTGTTTTGGCTGTAGAGAATGCTAGAATCGGGTTCTTGGGAGCTGTCCATTCATACACTCCATCCTTAGTCTCGCCTCGAATAAATTTCCCGTGAAGATCCTTCAAAAAAAGAAGATGGTAAGAATTAACCGATGCATCATAGTGATGCAAACCGAGAAATGGAAATTAAGTTTTTTTCATGGTTGGACACGAAAGAACATCGATAAAGTGAAAGTTGATTGGGGAGATGAGAGAGTAGTGGAGCTTTGTGTGTGATGAAGAGACACTGCACCATCCCCGATCATAACATCATCAATGTCGTTGTAAGGGGGAGTGAAGGATAGATTGTTTAGATCACCGTGATAACATGATGAGAGGCACCATTTGTCGAGTAACTGTGGTCGGGTTTGGTGATGTGTTGTTGGCGAAGAAGAGTTAACTTCATGCATTTGTCGAACGAAGGCAGATTGAGTTGTTGGAGAATGAGGGTGTAGTGGTAGAGGGATTGAATGGAAGCTTTTGAAAGAGGGACATCTCTTGGTCAGATGTCCTTGGATTCCACAGATTTGTCAGAAGCCTTGATAAGGTCTAGATGGAGGATTCGCTTCTACGATTTTGGAATCGTGAATCTAAGTTCATCGATTGGATGACCGTTAGTGCGTCTGGTGGACACCAAATTTGGTTGCCACCAGGTGATGAGGAGAGGTGTCGCGCCAATTATTAGTTTTGTTTGGGCGCCATTGGTGGTTTGTTTTGTTTGTGGGATAGGCAGTAATTGGAAGTGAAGTTTCTGAACTTGTGATTGCTGGTGCAGAGGCTTCAAAGGAAAGCAGCTTCTCGTGGAGCTCATCAAATGAGATGGAAGTGTCACGAGCTTGTACCGCACGGACCAGTTCCTTGTATTCGTCATCTAGGCCATCTAGGATCTTGTCGGTGAGGTCTTCAGGATCCAGTGGTGCACCTAGGATGGCTAGTTCATCAGCACATGCTTTGACAGAGTGAAGATACTCGGTTACATTCTGACTACCTTTTGTTGGATTTTTAAGTTTGTTTTGACTTGTTTGATGTGACCACGTGAGGGTTTGACATAAGTGTTAGCAAGGATGGTCCATGCTTCTTTGGCAGTCTTGGCTTGGGCAATGAAGGGAAGGATAGTAGGGGAAAGAGAGCCAATTAAGGCATTTAGCAGTAGTTTATCTTGACGAATCCAGAGTTTGTGAGAAGGATTGGTTGTGGCAGTGTTGTTTACTGTGATGGTGGTGGGAGGACATGGATTGGATCCATCGATATACCCAATGAGGTCATATCCAATGAATAAAATTTCAAATTGCAGCTTCCAGGATAGGTAATTTGTGGAGGTGAGTTTCAGTGGTGCTTGAGCTGATACGTTGATGGTGATAAGAGGAATTTTAGTGTGTGGAGAACTAGCGACAAAGATAATGTTGTTGGAGTTTGGTGTTGTCATTTTGGTGTTTGACTACAAGAGAATAAGAGAGAAACAAGAGAGGAAAGAAGAGAAGGAAAAAAAAAATTAATGGGGAGGCTCTGATACTATGTAGAGATGAGAATCAATTATAATTTCTTCACTGATTTTCATTAAACTGAATAGAGTATATATATGCAGAAGAATAATAAGATTACTCCTAAATATAAAAGGAAGTCTTAGTTTAAAGGAAGACTCGATTATTCTCCTATATACAAGTAAATATTTGAATTTAAATACAGATATGATAACTGATATTTGTTACATGCTGATATGACTACTCCAAACATGTTGTGGGGGGTGAAGCCAGTCGTTCAGACAACACAAGATATACATGTTGTGTCAAATCAAATTATTTATTACTCTCCCTGTGCCTGTGCCTGTGCCTGTGTATATCTAATTTAGTACTATTTATCATCATTTATTACAACACCACAGTCCACACTCTCTTCAGCTGCAGTTTCTTGGAAGTAATGGGCGGCTGGTTGGGAGGTCACAACACTCCAAACAAAAGGAAAGGGCAGGTTTGGTT
This sequence comes from Panax ginseng, assembly GCA_020205605.1. Taxonomy (NCBI): domain Eukaryota; kingdom Viridiplantae; phylum Streptophyta; class Magnoliopsida; order Apiales; family Araliaceae; genus Panax; species Panax ginseng. The sequence goes on from CM035144.1 coordinate 126,063,184, forward strand.
TGATTTGGTTTGAGTAGCCAACAAACATTGAAATTACAGCCAACGACCGTCCGCATATTAAATTTAAAAACAAAATTACCTATATTTAAAGTAATGTTCTATAAATATATATGTATGTATAGAAAATTAAAGTATGACAATTAATTTGGAATAACATGCATCCTCTGCATGCAGTCAATAGTGGACTGAGGATCTCTTCCGATTCCTAGGGAAGTGACACGTACGTACGTGTTGTAGATTGCGAATAGAAGGTTTGGATTTAAACTTAAATTATTGTTTTTTTTATTTCTAATTACAACATTTTTACTTACAGTAATAATTTTATGATAAGGCCGGGCTGAATCTCAGCCATTTGTGTGATGGATTTTTGAACATTAACTTTGATTTGAACCGAGTTATTATTACAGTAATACATGAACATATGCATGCATGCATGCATGCATTGCATAATCTCAATCAACATATATGCATTGCACGTGGGCACCTCACCTCAAAAGTCTTGGAAATTTATATTTAAAATGAAATATACTATTATAATCTCTTACTCTATTTTATTGGAGTAAGTTGGAGATCGAGTAATAAATTACCAAGAATTGGTAAAATAAATAAAGATTCTTGATGAACATGAAATCCAAAAAATTTATTGAAATACAAATTTATAGATTTTTTAAGAATTTTTTTTTAATAGCATAACACCCACCCCAAGTCACTTTTTCGTCCCCATAAATAGATAATTGGTGGACGTGTAGGGCTACTATTCCTACCTCGATCTTTTATTTGACATGATCTATCTATCTAATAAGCTTAAGCTTAGCTAAGCTACCTCTGTTATTCCTAAATTACTACTATATATATTTTTTTGAAGAATAGATGTATGAATAGTAAAGTCCAGTCCCAGAATGAGAGAATTAATATTTATGCGAAGAACACTTAATTTTGATTGAGAAGAAGAGGAAGAAGAAGAAAAACAACCACTGCTACCAATTTGATGTTTTCTTCCATTTACTATTATGTGAAGAGCATTGTGAAATTATAAATTTCTCTAATAAAAATATCAATTCCCCTCGACTAATCTTCCTGCTTGATACGACCTCGACAAAAGTACTAAAACATCCTTCTAAAATCTAACTACACTTTGAACATAAATTCTTTGATGCTATATGTACACTACTATTATAAAATAAATAAAACCCCCAAGCTTAAGAACTTTAAAGACCTATTCATGGGCCCCAAGTATGTACAGTACAGAACGAAGGCAGGGGGGTAAACTAGTAGTAGTACCCTGCAAATTAGTGATGATTGGATAAAGATTGTCAATAGGAACAAGCATAGGCAGGGCGGTGAACGACACGGTTTCTAAGAATTCCATTGTACAGAGCCATCCTGTTTGCCGGCATCTCTCTCATTCTCACCTTATTACTCCTCGGCGTGGCCGCCGCCGCCGGTTTAGAATTCAGGTGGAGCCTTTTTCTGAATTCTTCACTGTTCCCGCTTGGGTCCACCACATCCTCCGCAAAGTGCACCCTCTTCTTCTTCTTCTTCTTCTCCTCTATCCTCTTCTCATCTGCACCCCACATAAATACAGGTCTTAAGCTAGCACCAAAAAATTATATCATATCAAGTCAACAAAAATTCATTTGAACAAATTACAAACCTGAAGAGATGCAAGATCTTGGGTGGTTGACAGCAGCGGTTGTTGTTGGGAGAGATTTTTGGAGGCATAAAGCGAGGACAATTACGGTGCCGGAGACGGCAGCCATGGCCGTGGCCAACATCACGGTACAATTGGAATTCAAGATTGAAGTCATGGCTTATTTTTCAGAGTGGAAGAAAGAAGGGTGAGTTTTATGAAATGGGTAGTAGATAGAATCTAATATTGGTGGGTGATTTTTTGTCTATTAGAGGGGGGAGTAGGGCGTTTGCAGTGGAAATGACAAATACTAGTAGTATATTATAGTAGTAATTGTGGATCATCAAATTAGATTATTTTACGATTTGAAAGAAATAGGACAGTAATTATCGGTTGAATTTGAAAGAGGGGATTGAATTGAATGAAGGAATGAATGTGTGTGGATGAGCAAAAGGTTGGTGGTTAGTTGGTTGGTGTTGTAAGCCATGGCTTTTTAGAAGGGGAGGAGGTGTTGGGTGGCGTGGAGGGGAAAGTAATTTAAGTGCTAATTTTGGTCCTTCATTGCACGGAAGTGTCAATGTGAAAAAGGTTTTTTAAATTCGGAATGGATGATGTCAGTTGCTTCTTCTCAGAAAAAGGAGATAGTAGTAGACTAGTAGTAATATTTGAATTATATATTCATATCATACATCATCCCCCACGGGCCATTAGGTTTAGGGTCTTTTACTTTTTCATTTTTTTATCGGGGAAAAAAAAATGTTACTGTAGTAGTTAAAACAAAAATTATCTAAACAAAACATTAATTGATGATTGCACAATGTAACTTGCCTATTTTTGGTTTGACAGTTGCTTTACTTTGCACATGTTGTGCATTAGGATAGGAAGGACTCGTGTGTCTGTGTGTTGACACAAAATAAATTGATTTTATGAGTTAAATAATTTATATTTAAACAAACAAAATCCTCAAATATGTTTAGTCTTCAAAAACTCAAATAACTAAACACCTTTAAGAAATCTCCTCATCCATCCATGATCCATACATCCGTGATTTAATTACAAATAATTAGATTCTTGATAAGATGATTAATATGTTAATTTTTTTATTATTATTTAATTTAATTGTTGAATGAGTCATCAAAAGGAGTCGCTTTTAAAAGCGAGCACACTTCCTCCTCAAGACTCACGCTTCCTTCCCCAGTTCCCCTTTACTAGCGCAGCGCGCGCTTCCTCAAACATTCAAAGGCTCCAGGCTCCAGTAGTAGTCAAAGAAAGAGAAACTGCATTAGAATACTACTACTCGTAATTCTCCATTTTGTTCTTTGTTCCTTCTGAAAGCGGTTAGTATGAAGTTTATTTTTGAGTAAGTTTCATTTGATCGATTAATAGAGTCTACACGCGGACGCCAATCTGCGCACATGCAAGATTCTATCGACTTTAATGATCAACTTATCTAAAAATAAATTTCATGCTAACCGGATCCGTTCCTCCTCTCCTTTTTCATCGCCACATTTCTTTAAACCGTTTTACAATTATTTCATTTCAGTACACGCATTAGTTGAACACGTATTAATAGTATTGAGACTCACTCAAGATTTATGAGACAATATTTTTTTGGGACATTTTTTTTTGAAATTTTCATATGATTGCATCTCACATAAAAGTATCAAAGGAAAAAAGAAAAGTAAAAATATCAATAATTTTCCTAGTGAATTATGAGAAACTGACAATTTTTAGAAAAGCAACAAATACGTAAAGGAAAAGAGAACTCGTACTTCACATTTAGGCAGGCAAGACACAACTTTATTAGTCTTGTCTCTGCTTTTCTAATCATCCAAGGGTCAGAGGAATAATAGTGAGTCAATTTCTATGGATTGTATGTAAATATGACAACTTCTCCTCCTCCTCCTTCACACCTGCTAAATCTGTCCTTTGGATTGATTTGTTGTTGCTTAGGTGGTCGGCTATGTAGACTATAGTAGTAATGTAAAATATGGGATGGATGGAATTAAGTTTGGGGATATGGATTTGCTCCGGTTAACCAAACACCTGCTGCTATTTGTTAGATATTATATTAGTTTCATCTTGTAAATACCTCCCCCTATTACTAGTAGATAATAATAAATAGTGCAGCGTAAATATTGATTTTACTCTTAATTTGTTCAATAAATATCCATAGATCAGTTGATAATCGCCATTCATTCTAATATCACAAACAATACAGACAGGGTAAGACTATACTTGCTACTGAGAGAAAAAGATTGATGAAGAATCGTGATAATATTACTGGACCTCGCCTCGAAATGCTCCTACGTAGTGAGAATTGCAGGATAGAAATCAGCCCTGGACCCAAGAAGTCTAGCTTTAGTGTCTGGGAAGTGTTCCGTCCCAGGCAGCTCAGTGACCTCTCCATTTGACGCAACTCCAATTGGGTAAGCCAGCAAGTGCCCGGGCAAGTCATGGTCTAGTGTCTCACGAGCATAGAGGTCCCAATACTTCTCAGCTATTTGGTTCACTTTTCGGATGCAATCCAGACTTTCTGGATGAACAAAGCAGTTATCGAGCATCCCTAGGTGCTCGTACCACAATGCCATTCTAAAGCCGTGGATTTGTCCCCTTGCTGCCTGCCTGGTGGATAGATGATATGGTTGGTAGCCTCCCATCGCAATTTCCGAGTCCCTGGCACCATCCATTGACCTCTGATTGATGTTTGCTGATCCAATTATTATGTATTCATCATCAACTGCATAGGTAAATTAAATTGCTACATGTTTTTAGACTAAGGTGTCACATTTGATCAGTAAACTATAATTAAGGGAAGAAGAAAACATAAAAAAAAAACCCTTAGAGAAGCAGTAAAAATTCCAAGGAGATGACAAAAAGACTAGGATCTATAAGAAACAAGTTACCTATCATCATCTTAGCATGAACGTAGATCATGAATCGCCTTGCTTGCTGAGCTCTAATGTAATCTGTATTGTTGCCTGGCTTTTCTGAAGGTAAATATTCCCCATTTTTCTTCTTCTCCCTGTTGCCTAGGCAAAAAAAGGTTAAATAGTCCTTGGGGTTTGCCTGAAGACCTTTGGCATGGAGGGCTTGAATTATATCAGTATACATCATCTCCATGGTCCTCTTTTGCCAATTCAATATTACTTGAACAGATGGACTCTCTGGCACACCCTCCGGCCACATTGGAATCACAACATAGACTGTAAATCTCTCCCCTTTCTCAATTTTACTAACAATTTTCATTGACAGTTCTTTAGGTATTAGATGCAAAGCACCAATGTCCCCATCCTTAATGTCAGTTGAGTACCAAGAGAAGGAGCTCCCTAGGAAATATTGATTTTCAATGTAAATGAAATTCTTTGCTCGACGAATAGCATTGATATAAGCATCCTGAATGCTTCGGTCAATAATGTTATCTTTACCACTAATCAGGCCGACTCTGGCTGCAGCCTCAGGAGAGTCTGGAAATCCAAAGGCTGCTCCACCATCAATGGATCGAAACAGCTGAACATTCCATGCTTCTCTGTCTTGTGGAAACATAACTTCAGATGGTGGTATAATAATGTGTTCAAGTTCTCTTAGTTGAACTAGAATCTCCTTGACGCCTTGTTTCCTCCACCTCTGCTCAAAATTGAAGAGCACATCCCAAGCAATAGGTCCTTCTAGCTTGCAGTGAATATCATGCCAAGGTTCCCTTGGCCCACCTTTCTTAATAGATGCACCATCAAAATTAGGCTGATGAAAATCATCATGGTGGGCAGTGCCCAAAGTCCTAAAAATGCTATGAAAAGGAGTATCATATCTCCCATCACAAAGATCAATACCACCGATAAAACTCACAATTCTCCTTCTCCTGGTATCTCCGTTTGGCATCTCGCTGTCCACAACAACAATCTTTTGGTGATGGGTAAACATGGTTGAGATTGCCAAGTCCTGAACAATGCTACGTCCATCATCTGGATTACGGGGACATAAAAGACAGTGGACTTCAGTGTTTTGGAAGTAATTTCCTGTTTCCTCATCGTGAGTTGCCATCAATCCATCCTGCTTCAGTGTCTTAACAGAAGTTCTATCATCCCAAACAAGCATCAAAACCCTCACGCCTTCATTGGCCTTTTTCTTAAGTAACTCCCCTAGAGTGATGTCTCCGCCAGGCTTTTGCCTCCTCGAGTCCCTTATCAAACTGATTTCAGTATAAACAGACCATCCCGCTATGTAAATTAAGTGCTTCGCATTAGAAATGGCATCAAATACATCTTCCCAGCATCGGTGTGGCTCATAATACTTTCCCCGGACAGAGGGATTTTGGAATAAAGTTGTTTGGAACATGAGCATCTTGGTAAAGAGAAACTCTACACCCATTTCTCTGAGGGAAAAATGTGTAAGGCACACCTGGATATTTTGGACTTATTATTCCTCGAGACCAAGTACATTCTCTAGTAACATCAAAATACTGTAGTTTCACATGGATCTTAGAATGTCCATGGATTGGTTTATGGTTTGTATCAAGGATCTCAAGCCATCTATCCACTTCTGCTCCGTACAGAAGTTCTTTTATGGGCATGTAAGCTCTTCCAATTAGTACAGCCCCAATAGGGTTATCTTCTTTGATGGTAAATATAACATTGGAAGCCATATGGGCACAGTATATGTGAAAAGACTCGTACCATTGGGGATTGGAGTGTTCATCTTTTAACAGTCTGGTTCGGCCAACTCTAGCCTTTTCTAGATCGATAGTTGCATAAAGATGGGAAGCAGTCTTGTCAAAACCTACAACTTTCTCTACGTCTTGGACCAGCTGTATTAAAAGTTCATTGGTGAGGATATGAGCGAAATGAAAACAAACTAAACTGAATGTTATTGACGAAGCTATAGTTGACCTAAACAAAACAGCTGTTTGAAATTGCCAAATCAACAACTACAAAAAAGAAATGCTTGAGCTCTTCACCAGCCAGAAAAAAACTGTTATTCTTCCATTTGTTTCATTGTTTGTGCACCATATTATTTAAAACTTGCATCAACTGTTTCTACTCCTTTACAATATACCTGAATATACAATATGAAAGCTTGATTTGGTACACCGTACACCACTCGAGTGTTGAAAGGTCAACTTCTAAAAACTTGAAACAATTATAGTGTTTCTACCAATGGCTTCCTAAATGTCTTAGTAACGTTCACACACACGCAACACATGCGGACACATGACCTCTCTTTTTTAATTAATTTGAATGTTCAAGTTTTGCAAATAAATAAACCGAGGAAAGTTGTCAAAACATTTACAGCAAAATTCTTCATAATATTCTACAAGACTTTGAACAGTTTTGGCTCATTAATTAGCACAACTAATCTTGTGTCTGTTATAACCGAGATCTAGAAAGGTTCAAAGGCAATTCATCATCGGCAGCATTAACTATAAATGTGTGACATATGTCTATTTGTTGTGCAAAATTCCTTGTCCACCAAAAATGCTTAGCAACCCAAATTTGTAACTTAACTGGCTGAAGATGGTTGATACATTATATTAAATCGAAAAAGTTAATCAACTAATTCATCAAATATTAAGAGTAACAGAAATTATTAACAATAACAGAAATTCTGATATAAGCAGAATGAAGTTTGAGATTTTGAGTTCACATCAGAGTTAGTGTTGGCAAAATAGATGAAGAAAAAAAAAAGTAAAAGAGGAAAAAGTCCTTCCTATGATAGCCAAGGCTTTTGGCCTGATGCTCCTGTCACTTTTTCGTTCTTTATTTCATCTCTCATCCCTTATTCTTATCCCTACTTGCACATTGTTCTTCAGCAGCGACTATATTTATAAATTACTAAAACAATTAACAGAGAAAAAAAAGTGGTTAGGTTTTCCAGTGTCCCATATTCTATAATACATCTATATTATACATATTGAATTGCATTATGAGGAATAACTCCCCTTCTTACTTGTCAATTCCCTCATATCCAACCTCCGTAATATGCTTAGCCTTTTGCTAGTTAGACTAATAACTTGTCACCTTTCTTTATTCATTTCTATTGATTGGACATGACAAGAAAAATATAGTTAAAAATCAATGAAGAGATTGACAAGGTTAAGTATACTGTAAACAAAGTTGAATAAGTCAATTTTTGTTTTAAATCTCTTACAACTAATGTGATTGTTCTGAAAGTTATATTGTTCATAAGTTTCGAAAAGACTTTGTTCAATTTTAAACACATTAGAAGTAATTTGTTGACAAATCATCTAGCAATCATGGCAGATACTTTGATAGTACAGCTCTGTTTCCTTAAAGTTGCTCCAACCTTACAGGAATTCAACTGAAATTAATATTCATGAGTTTATCATAGTCTTGATGTTTTGAACCATTTTTTAGGCATTAATATATATATATACACACACACACACACACACACACACACACACACACAGACTTGGATAACAAATTACACCTAATGAGCAAGAATTATCACAACCCCTTTTGTAGGAACCACAAGTACTCATACACATAGAGATAGAATGGAAGAGTAAAATGAATAGAGAGTACCTTATGGAAAAATTTGCGGCCAAAACCAGCATGAAGCTTGTCGACCTCATAGATAGTAGCATGAAGGGTTCCATGGAGCAAAATCTGAGCCATTTAAGCTGTACCCAGATGGAACCTCAAACTTCAACTGCTTAAACTATGTACAAAAAAGTTGTATATAGAGAGAACTTGAGATGTGGGAGATGAAAGAAAAAGGTCAAAGGAAGAGGAGATGAGTATCAAGCACGATCCATCCAAAGAAATTCAACTTTCTCTTTTAAATGGAGAGAGAGAGAGAGAGAGAGAGAAGGTGAAATTGGCAAAGTGGTTGTGGTTTGTATATACAGGGTTTAAGTTCTACTTTAGTGGTTGAATTTTGAACAACAAACTAAACAGTCCCTATCAATTCTCTATTGAGTTGGGTCCCTACATGATGGGTTCTAGAACAAGTTTTCCATGTGACCAAATGAAAAGTCTCCATTTTGGTCACATTATCCTCGTTCATAAGAATCTTGATTTCACTCAAGATGATTAGGTAGCATGCCATATTGGAAAAATCAAAGACTAACTACAGCTAATATTTTCCAGTTGAGTGTCTCTATTGCCTAAAGTATCATATATTTTAATGCTAAAATAAGTATATACATATGCAAAATTGCATTATTTGCTTCGTCAGAAAAGCCATCTAATTTTAACATTTTCTTAATAAATGGTCTGGAGAAGTAGATTTACTTTAAAGAAAATCTTCTATATAATGGGATGAACGGGTGACTTAATGGTTGGGTTGGGTTAGGTTTTTTAGCTTTGGCGTTCGCCTAGCAACGACACTTCACAAGCAGAGCCATAACATGCCAAATCATATGGAATTCATTAAATATAAACAAGAAACAAAAAGCTGACGGGGTACTTGATTCATATTTGATTCAAGTAGGACTTTAATTTTTCGTACAACATATTAAGCATGAACTTCAACCCATACTCCAAATACTAACCCAAATATCCATTAGAGTAAACCCAATTAGGTAATTTCGTTTGTTTAGTTTGTAAGTTTATGTTCAAGGGGTTTCTTCTAGCTAGAGATGCTTTCCCAAACTAATTTTTTAATAGTTCTAATAGACCAGTTTTAATAATTCAATCTAATGTTTTCCCAATCTAATTTTTCATCAGTTAACTTCAGACTAGATAGTCCTACTTACTCTAGCAATATCTAGAAAGAATATGTATTTAAGCAAATTAGCTAAAACTTTATACAAAAGAGACAAATGCAGGTGTAGGAAAGATGCGCCAGGACTGATATCCTGGGCTACCTGGAGAAGGTACTCTATGTTGATTTCAGGGTAGTGCTGCAAAAGCTTTAAGTTGGCCACAAGTTCACCACTCTATAATCTGTTTTTCACACACAATACTGACAATAGCATTGCACAGCAAACCCGTAAAAGTATGTCATGTGGATACCAGAGTTTGGTTTGATTAAACTAGTAGTCAGTCATTGATGTTATCTTTATAAAGCAATAATGAATTAATAGGTAAAATTGAATTAACTAAATGGTATCTTGTCCAAACCAACGCGAAGAGGGTGAGATAAGTACCTGAACACCAAAGGGATTGCTCAAGAGAGAATCCCAAATTCTCATGATGCAATGTAAATTGAATTCCCGAGTTTAACCTGCTCAATGAAACACATAAATAAGCTTTAAACAATGACAAACAACATAAACATTGATCACATAATAACCAGTATATATTTCTTTTTCCTGTTTGTGTTTCAGAGGTTGAGAGAAATATAGTATGATTTTAAAAATCCAAATAGTCATGGCTACGCGGTACAATTCAACCATGATCACTATTTATTCAGCATTTCACCTTCGAAGTTGTTGCACGCAAACCTCCACCATCAGGACTCCCAGAATTAGCCATTCTCTGCAACTTCTCCAAATTTATTTCCTTTTGGGAAAGCTAAAAAATACATCACAGAAAACACAAATTATAAATTACAAAAAAAAAAGATGCAATCAAAAATAAAACCCTAATTTGGCTGTGCAGAATATCGTAACATTAATTATTTGCAAAACCCTAAGCGCTAATTATTCCATTAACCTTCCACACAAAACCATATAGTAACATTAGTGTAATTCTTGATTTGCAAATCCTCTAAGCCCTGAGTATTGCATGATTTCTCCTCTCTTTAAACTCAAACTTCTAAAAACAAAAAAAATAACTTAAACCCAGTTTGGCTGTCACAACGTATTCAAAATCGGATGGCTTGTCATTATTGGAAAAAGATTTCAATAAAGATCCACAAGCTGTCACGTCCTTATCGGACTTTTTCCAGATTCTGGGAACCTCATACTTTCGAATTTCTTGATCCGCAAGAAACCAATTTGGCTGAAACGCGTCTACTTCTTCTCCCTGCATAATTGTGGACTAAGCTTGCCAGCCTACCAGGAAATCTTACGCGGGCTTTTTCAGGGAGGTTGAGTTTGAGCATCATCATCAAGCCGATTTAAAAGAATGGAATCCTGCGAGAGTTGTTGATGGAATTCCCTTTGAAATTGCTGGGAGGCGATAATTTTGATTTTTGGGCGCCATGGCTCTGTTTCACTCATAATATATACATACACTCTGTTTCTCTATGGCGGTCTAATGAAAAGAAAGAATGTTAACAGTTGTATGGGCAAAGGGGCCTACACGGACCCAATAGTGATACAATGATTTTTTCATAAGTAAGTAGTATATAATTATCTATTTTATGAAAAGATAACAGAAAAAAATAATTAATTTTTTTTAAAAAAAATTGTGTCACTTTTAATTTCCTTTCTCTCTCTCACCTTTTATCTAAAATCTCTTTTATATTTTATTATTTTTTATTTTGCTACGTTTGATTTGTATAGATGAGACCATACCCTATAGGTAGGTCATCTCAAGATATGTCAGGAGAGGAACTAACTATAGTTGTGTGAAGAAACACAATTTACAATATTCAGTTGTAATAATAATTTCAAAAATTAGTAGACTTAATGAAGGAATTTGACGCAGAAAGCCTAAATTTAACAACGTTGATCACCTCCTTTGTAAAAGTCGAAACGGGTGTAAGAATTTTTCTATTCCGAGCTTTCCATGTTTTGAGATTAATCAAAATATTATATATAAAATTTGTTTGATAAGTTGCTTTTAAATATATCCATAAGCTTGAGTCGCATAAATTGGTGTGGAGGTGGGGCATAAAGCCAAGTGGTACGATGGCACAAAAGAACCAAAATGGAATATACGGTTTGCCAATGTTTATCTCTATAAATAAGTTTAATTCGGATCTAGGGAGTAGGGGGTGGTTGATATATTTATTTTATTATAAACATACTTTATTAGTAGTATTAAATAGTGGAGCTAATTTGACCTTTTATAATCGCTTTAGACCATCCTCCACAATTTAATCTTGAAAGACTGGGATATTATAATTCAATGTTAATTAAATTTTCATTCATTCATTTTATACTCATAAATTGGTAGAGAAGCATGTTACATTTGGATTAAAAGAGTGAAATAAAAAAAATAATATATTTAATAATAATTTTGAATATTTTAAATTCATTCAATTCTTTCCAAACACATTATTAACGGCTTAAAGTGAATCAAAAGATAATATTGGTGAGATTATTTCCATATGAACCAACTAACTAATAAGAATAGTTAATATAAAACAAACATTTCCTTTATCTAATCATTTCGCTCAAAAGCCCTTCAACTACTTCTCATAACATTTTCCCACCACATTTCACAATCCTACTGCGTCTCCTACACTTTTTCTTTTTCTTTTCACTTTTACACTTCATAATTACAAAGGAATGGTTTGAGCTTGCATTTTCACTTTGTCTCTTCTCAATCTCCATCTAATATATAGCACGGAATTTAATTTTTGCTAATGTAAAGTGTAACTTGCATAGAATATATTCAAATCGTTAAGATATATGTTGACAAACAGTGATTGAAAATAACAGTGACATTTTTAATTTTAAGAATCTCGATACGAATACATTAAATACAACTTATTTATCGCATCTCAGTCAACCTGAGGAGCATATTCTACAATAAAAAAAAACATATATAAGTTGATAGTAGGTTATTGATAATAACATTTCTGAGTATTCCACTGCGAATATATCTGAAACTACTTATCAAAATTTGGTCAAAACTTGTATTGATAATGACAGGTAGAAAAGGCAAAATCAAAGTGATATTATTTTTTTCATGATTTTATACAAGAAGAGGAGGAAATTAAGAATAGAAAAGAAAAGGGTAGAGATGTTGTTTATTCATATGACTTTCCCTCCCATCCCATGAAAGGAAGGATGAGATATACCAAAAATGGGTGAGACTTTTGAGTAGTTCCAAAACATTGGGGAGAAGAGAGAAACTTGGGTTTGAGTATATGCCACAATGAGATCCGAATCTCCACCTTGGAAGAGCCAAACAGTCCAAAAAACTATTATTCATTTGTTGTTGTGGCACTGTTTTTACTTTTAATTCCGAATATGCCTTTGGATATTTACCTTAAAAATACTCCATTGGATATGCCGATATGATATTTTATTGGATATTCCACAACTCCTTCTCACATCCCAACAATGCCCTCGGACTGTTGCTCAATTTCTTAATTTCGATTTTCTTGATAAACAAACGCATATTCCACCTGCCTTGGAATTATACCAATCTTAAAGTCAATCGGCCTTTGCTTGGTTCCGGATTTTACTCTCCTTCGTTATCATTATATATATATATATATATATATATATATGGTTAAAATAAAAAATACACAGTCGTGTAACTTTTAAAATTAACACGGTCTACGATCGTAGAGTAATCCCCAGATAGTAGAGTGAATTCACCTACAATCGTAGTAGTCGCGATCGTAGAAATGAATTCACAAATCGTAGAAATGATTATTTACTACGATCGTAGAAATGAAATCACCTACAATTGTAGTATGTAATTTTAAAGTTATACTACCGTATACCTCCATATTCTCCTATATATATATTTAGAATTGATTCCATGCCTCCTGGTTTTCTGCTGGACGGTGAGATTTATCCCAAACTTTGAACGATTTTAATAATTTATTAGGATGAGCGGAAAATTCAAAATTATTTGTATTTTATTATATAGATTTTTATATATATATATATATGTATGATTAGTTTTACTAAGGTGATATTGTATGTAGAAATGATTGTGTTATGTTGCAAAATTCAATTGAAATACAAAATTTTTTTTAGAGATTACTTTTTTTAGGGCCTTGTATATAAATTTCAAATTAAATGAATAAAATTTTAAAAATTGCTTTTAACATATAAAACTTTTGTAGTCATACTTCATGCGTTTAGATATTTTTGTATTCACCTTTATAATAAAATTTCATTTTATTTATTTCTCAATCAAGATCCTATACATACATTATACTTAAAAGTAATAATTATATAATTGCGATGTATTATAGATGCTCCGTATTTATTTTAAATGATTTCAATTTTATAAACTGTAAAACGTAAGTATTTTTTTTTATTTCTTTGAAGTTGAGTAAAAACTTTCTTATTATGGTCGAACAAATTAAGAATAAATATGAAAAAAGATATTTTTAAAGTTTCTAAACAAGACTATTATGTATGAAACAGAGAAAGTATAATTAATTAAATAAAATGAAAATCTTTCTCACCCAACAGCTCACTCTACTCCGCCACGTGTCTAATCCTAAATCCCGAAATTAAAAATTACTTAAAAACTTTCACTTTCGTCCGCAGATAGATTTGAATTTGATAATTTAAATAAAAATTATTTCCTCTTGTGTCCTCAAAACGGAATAAAACGGAAGATATTCTCTTATAAAAACAAAAGAATATTCCCAATCCAACCCTCCGCATATTCTCTCTCCTTATATTAACCCCTCCACTCTCACTCACTTTCCGTCATCACACTTTCGTTAATTCGTTGAAACCCCCTCCAATTTGTCCTTTTTTTCTTTCTAGACAGGGCATCATGAAGTTCGGCAAAAGCCTGAGCAACCAGATCGAGGAGACTCTGCCTGAATGGCGAGACAAGTTCTTGTCCTACAAAGAGCTCAAGAAGCGTTTGAAGCTCATCGTTCCTTGGGTCTCCGCCGCTGGCGATATCAGGCCGGCCAAGCGCCTGAGGATCGCCGCCGCCGATGACTGTGCGGAAGCCATATCGGACGAGGAGGTTAATTTCGTCAACTTGTTGGAAGATGAGCTCGAGAAATTCAACTCATTTTTTGTTGAAAAGGAGGAAGAGTACATCATTAGATTAAAGGTACTTTTTTAATTGTTTTTTGATTAATCATGATTACCTAATTGTGTTTAAACAACTGTGTAGTTTGATTTAATTAAAGAGAGCATTGTATCGATAAATTAAGAGTCTCTCACAAAAAAGATTAATAAAATCAATTTATCATAGTATTTAGTAGCAGTTTGTATTATGGCATTAAGAGCAATTGAGAATGTGCATTTGACAATATTGCCTTTTTGAAGAATTGGCCTTAGCCTAGTGACCCTTATAAATAATTTGTCAAATACCTCAGAAATCTTTGCCGCTTAAAGTTTTGCCATTTGCCATGAAACAGTCACTCTGTTACTATTTTTACATACTATAGTTTTGGATTATGCACTTCTATGGGCATAAACCACAACTGAGTTGGATGTATATATCCATCTGTAGAGACTCAGACTAGCTATATAAACTCACAAAACTCAGATGCAAAACTAGAAAGTTAGAGACAAAGGGGTGTTGAATATTGAATATACACGAAGGGCTCTTAAATTCTTTTGATAAATTGACTCATCAGTAAGTTTTGAGAGCATGTACAGAATTTTCCTTTGGAGGATGAGTGTGGTTGGATTTGATACACCAGTGCATGATTCTTTATGCAATAAAGAATGAAAATTGCCAAGTGATAAGTAATGAGTCCAATGACTGACAAAATTAGTTGGATCTACTTCTTGTTTGTGGATATGGAACAAAGTTAACATATCCGTGCAGTATCTTTACTAAATGACATGATAGTTTGCAAGTGATCAAGATCTAGTATAGCTGTGGTTTATATGTGGTTTTACATGATTATCAGCTTGTGGGTCCTGAATAATGCTTTAGTTGTGTTAAATATATGTACGTTTTCGCCTTTTCCTTTCCCTCTTCTGTCACTCTGTGTGAGGTTGAATTATTATTTTTTTGTACATTTGTGCTAACTAATTTTTATTTCTTTGTCGTTTATAGGAGTTACAGGATAGGGTAGCAAATGCCAAGGATTGGAGTGAAGAGATGATAGATATACGTAAAGAGATAGTAGATTTCCACGGAGAGATGGTTCTGTTGGAGAATTATAGTGCTCTCAACTACACAGGTAACTTCAATTTTGATTTTCCGATTGTTTATACGACTTGGTCACTTGGCCAAAACATTTAATTTGGTTTCTCTTACTAATCACGCCAAAAATTCAAATTGTAAATTGTGTTACGCTCAATATCAGTCACTCTATTGCAACCCATGAATATTCAATGTTTAGGTTATTTTTTCCTTGTCAAAATAAACTGTCTATTTTAAATTAAACTCTGTAAATGCTTGTATTGAAAGTTAAACTATCATATAATGTCAACACATAAATTAGATTGTTTTCACTAGGGTAACTCGAAACCTAGATATTACAGGCATGAATGCCAGTGGCAAATTTTATATGCTTTCCATAGGTACCATCTGGTGTCACTTGTCGCGGGTTCTGGTTTGTACCAAGAATCTCTTAAGCAACCGGCATCACCAAAACTAGAGCTTTTGCCATTAAGTTTTAGGTTCCATCTAGAACTTTTTTATCACGTCAATAGCATCATATAATGACTATTGTGCAGCTGAAACGCCTGATTAATTATTAATTTTAAATCCCAATTTGTTACATGAAACGACCTCGTCATGGAACTTGACAGATTTTAATTTTCTAAAATTGTTAGTATACCTTAATGGCACAAATTGATGAATATTTCCTATTGACAGGATTGGTTAAGATACTGAAGAAGTATGATAAAAGAACGGGTGCTCTCCTTCGTTTACCCTTTATACAGAAGGTTTTGCAACAGCCCTTCTTCACCACTGACTTGCTTTACAAGCTTGTGAAGGAGTGTGAGGCTATGCTAGACCGCCTCTTTCCTGCAACTGAACTACCACCTTCATCTAAAGCAGCTGACACAGACGAACCATCTGCCTCTATCGCCACAATAGATAATGGTTCCGGTAGAAGCCCCAAGGAAATTGCCGAGATGGAGTACATGAAGAGCTTATATATGAAGAGCACCATATCAGCATTGCGGGTTTTGAAAGAAATTCGAAGTGGGAGCTCGACTGTTAGTGTTTTTTCATTGCCACCCCTGCAAATTAGTGGAATTGAGGATGCATGGAATAAAATCCCAGTTCTCCAACAAGAAGCCAAATAGTTAACATTAAAGTCTCATGGAAGGAAATAGGTCGAGTATAATCTCTTTGCTGTATTATTTTGATTTTGTGGTTTTTTTTTTGTGGTCTTTTTGAATCGTGCACCTACAATGCATGTATTAGATACTAACAAACGTGTAAAAAAAAATCATATATCTAATACCTATATTTCCAATAACAAAAGCATATTCTACATGATCTTGAATCTTCCAATGCTTCTAAGGAGTTGGTAAGTATTTTTCTCTGTGGATGTTGGTACTTTGTAAGATGATAGAATAAAATAAATTAGGCTGATTATTAAAAACTCAAAAATTTAGATAAGATCATAGTAGAACACTTGGTTGGATGAAGTCTTCATGCAACATTTCATCCATCCATCAATAAGTTTTATAGCTTTTTATTATATTCGAGGGTCGAAAACGAGTTATGAGGGTCATTTAACACCCCAGTCCAACATCGAAAGATATAGAAAAAATATAAGGAAATAAATTAACTTCAAGTCATGACCTTTTAGTGAATATGTGGTGGGCTAAGATGACCCATGAAGATACAATTGGACCAGTGGTTTGAGACTTTATTTTATTTAATTTGATTCGAACTTGGGATTTGACCCAAGTTATTTCAGTCCAACATGACATAATTCTAAACCATATCAATGCTAAAGAAAGAACACTAATGATTCAAGATCTGGCAACAATTCAAAATAACCAAATGCAAAACAAAGATTTGGGCCCGTCCTAATCAACAGACCCGAACCACTGGGGAAAAATCACTTACCAAACCAAACACATTCGTAAATTGGGCAGCTCCATCCAAGTAATCATCAAATTG
Organism: Panax ginseng; assembly: GCA_020205605.1. Lineage (NCBI taxonomy): Eukaryota > Viridiplantae > Streptophyta > Magnoliopsida > Apiales > Araliaceae > Panax > Panax ginseng. Next base: position 126,080,647 of record CM035144.1, read on the forward strand.
ATCTAGTTTCAAAATAGGACTCATTTTCTTTTCCTCGGCATCCTTGAGTTAGACTTTCAATTCTGAAAATACACTCCATCCAAATAAATGTACTCCCTCCGTTTCTAAAAAATTGTCGTTTCAGAAGAAAAAATTTATTCCAAAAAGTTTATCGTTTACAACTTTCAAAGAAAATAAATTATTTATTTTCCTATATTACCCCTACCTTCTCTCATTGTCCCAAGAAATTATCTCTCTTGTATTAATAATTTTCAACTTCCCATAAAGGGGTAGTGATGAAATTTCAAATAAATTTTACTTGATAAATGATATTTTCTTAATCCATGTGCCAAAACTTTAAACGATAATTTTTTAGGAACGGAATTAGTAAATATAGAGCAGTGCTCTTGGAGTAATAAATAGTAACACCATTTTTTTCTAATAAAACAAGGTTAAACCTAACTTTCAAATAATATATATTAATTTTGATAACAAAAGTTTATGATTTTTAAAATGACTCAATTTAGAATGTAAAAAGTATAACATATTACATGTACATTCAATCATTCTGTGTCAGATCCCACTCGTCTGTTCTTTTGGATGACCATACTTTCTGCACATTTCATGTCATGTGCATGCCATTTAGAGATTAAAACTGTTAGTGCAAGAAGCAATATTCTACTCTACCACTAATGGAGTACTAAAATTTATGTTTCATTTCAAGGAATGCCCCCAAACGCGTGCATGGTCTCCACTCCATTATAGATTGCATTTTTGGCATTATGAGGTACGTACTCCCTCCGTTAATATAAGTGGTTTGAGTTGTGCATAAATACGAAAGAAATAATTATATAATATTAAATATTATATCAATTGTATATATTGTCTTGTATTAAAAAAAAAAATATTATTTATTGATCAAATTTAATACTTGGGATAATATTAAAAACTAAGCTATTAATACTTACTTGAAATTCTAAAACAACATATATTAAGAGACAAAATTACTTCTAGACGGAGTATATTGTTGGGCCTTGTTTGCCAACCAATTAGACTACATTATTAACTTTCGTTTAAAAGTTGAATAGTAATTGTCATATATATATACACGAGCTCTTCTAATGCAAATAGGTGAAGACGAAGAGTATTTCTTTACAGTAACTTGCCACTATTGCCTAAACATATCCCTTGCATGAAAGTGACCCTGCTCATCCAGCAAACAGAAAGGAATATTTAATGTGAACGAAGAAGACTAGTACTAAAACACTACTCCCTCCCTCCATCCAATTCAATATTGCATGTGTAAATATATATACATAAAGAGTTATTTTTGTAGTTGTTTTTATCGACGCTCTCTATTTTGATAACATATATAATTTTTGCTCGGCCACTATCTGTTTTGGCAATATCATTTTTGCTTATTGGCCTACGCGTCGACCTCCACTTCTAATGGAATATCTATATTCTTTAAGAGGATGAAAATGGACAACCAAATTTATTTTTAGTAACTGAAATGATACCTTGAGCTGTTGAGCATATGCAGCAACAACTACCAAGTCTACTAGTATGTATGTATGTATATATATATGAGAAGAGAAGCTGCGTGCTCTTGAAAATCATCAACTTTTTTCATTTTGCAATTCGCAGAATTAGAAGTAGCAAATGGAAAGTAGAGGTATTAGTACTTGTCTGGGTTTTGTAGCATTAGTGTTGGTGATGATGGGTTTGGCAGCAGAGGGGCAAGGAGGGTTAAAAACAGGGTTTTATTCATCTTCATGTCCAAAAGCAGAGGACATCGTAAGGTCTACTGTTGAAGCTCACTTTAACAAAGACCCTAGTGTTGCTGCTGGATTGTTGCGCCTTCATTTCCATGATTGCTTTGTTCAGGTACCCTACCCTACCCACCCACGCCTTTCT